>JAWWMS010000028.1:2772639-2796439 GCA_035048045.1 Chlorospingus semifuscus
AATCTACTTTTCCACCCTGTGATAACTTCACTATTATTCTACCTAAACTGTTGTGGCTTGCTGATCTTCATCTAAGGTTGGTAATTTGCTCTATGGGCCATAATCAAACCCACAGGTGTTCTGGGCTCTGTGACAGGGTCTCTGAGGCCCTGGCAGGGTCCTGGCTGTGCTGGACAGACAGAGGGATGCTCTGGGTTCCCACAGCCTGGCACACACAGCCCTGCAGGATCAGGCTCCACCACCCCAGCACTGCGGCCTCTGGAGCCGTTTCATGGTGGGAACCATGGCCATGGGCCCCTGAGAAGGCAAAGGACAGAGCTGAGGCTGCTGCTTGAGCCATGGGTCCCACTCCAGTGACCCTCCAGTGCCTGCTGCTCTGCCAGGACTGGCTCTGACACCCCGGCTGCGACTCACCAAGGCAGGACCTGCCTACAGCACAAGCAGGAGCATCAGGGGGCACTGAGGCAGAGACACTGTAATGGCTGCATAAAATAAAACAAAGCACCTCTATGCTTTTATCTGTTGTTGTTGTTGTTGCTATAATTGGAAAAGTATAGATAATTTATAAGTATTTCACTTGTTGGCTTTTTTGTCCATCTTCAATGATGTTCTGCTGTTCCTGTTGCATCATTTACATTTGGCCTTTATTTATGATGCTGCATTGTTTTATGTATGCACTTTATAATTAGAAATACTAATTGCAAGCTTGCCTACTACCTTCAGTTGGCTTTTCCAGAGCATTACTTGCAAAAACCTCACAATTACTCAGTTGTTTTCAACTGCTCAAGTAGTGTTTTCATAAATCAAAGAAAACCCCAGGACTGTCTTTTCAGCTTGCTCTATTTCTGAGTTTTACATGGTGCCCAGCTGGTGCATAGAAATTAACTGCATCTAAACTTGCATTTTCTTAGAAGCTGTTTAAGGATTCGTCTCAAAAATCCTCTTTTTCTGAATGAAAATAAAATATTAATGACTACTTAGAGATACTGGAGGATTGCCATGCTAGCTGTTATATTAAATTTTAAATTTTTTTGACATGTAAAATTTTAGCCTAGGCATGTTGTCATATTTTTGATGCATTTCAAACTGGAAAAAGTCCATTTAAGTTAATGGCTCTGCAAGAGGGAGCGAGTCACTTCCATGCACTTGCTGCAAACTTTGACACAATGCTCCCATTTTATCATTTGTTATTTCAGCTTTGCTGATGATTCAGTGGTGTTATTCCACTGAAAAGCTGGAGTAACACAGCAGTGAATCAGGCTCATTGGCCCTGCACCTCAGTATCTCAAATGAAGATCCACCTACAGGTAAAATACTATCACACTGCAAGTATCTCACGGGCTGAAATCTGTCCTGGCTTGCCAGATCTTCATCAGAAAAGGATTGCACAGGCTCAGAACTAAAGAGCATGGTGACTGCATTTTAGTCAATGGGAGTACTTATGTCATGGGTTTGGCTTTTCTCATTACAACTTGCTCAAATCAAAACCAGCAGAGCAGAGGGTTGCTTTGCTTAGCTGCTGCAGTTTGCACTGTCTGGCTGATGTGGGTTAGAGAGCAGCAGCTCTGCCAGGGCCCAGGAGGGCTGCAAGGCCAGGGCAGCACCTGCAGGGCCCAGGGCTGAGCTCCAAGGAGGCTCCTGCAGGTGTGTTCCTGCAGCAATGGCACTGCCATCCCACCCTGCCACTGCCATCCCACTGTGGCACTGCCATCCCACTGTGGCACTGCCATCCCACCCTGGCACTGCCATCCCACCCTGGCACTGCCATCCCACTCTGCTCTGCTCTCCTGGCAGCCCTGGGTTCAGTGGGACTCCTCAGCACACACCATGGCAAGCAGGGATAGGAGTGTATGCAGGTGTAATCACCTTATTGGGATTTCCTCCTTCAGTGTGATCATGTCATGATTTATTAAATAATCTCTATTCAAACTACCAAATAACTTTCCCTTTCCCTTATTAGTCCCTTAAGGATCTGTCATTCTTGTTTTGTTCCCTTCCCAAATTCAGTCTTTAAGTGCATCTCATAGACAAGTACATTCCTCCACATTCTTCCACTGCCTCGTGCACAAATGCTGTGCATTTACCTCTCTCGTAAACTGTGCTCAAACTGACTGATAAAATAAATGTTCCCAGGCACATGATGGCCCAGTCAAATGTTTGTTGATTGACAAACCATCATCACAGATGTCCTGAGCAATTAACTGAGTGCATGGTTGTGGTGGTGTTCACAGGGGTCTGAGGATGAGGGAAGAGACGAGGATCTGACTCCATGTTTCAGAAGGCTGATTTATTATTTTATGATATATATTATATTAAAACTATACTGAAAGATTAGAAGAAAGGATTCCATCAGAAGGCTTGAACAGAATAGGAATGGAATGATAATAAAATCTTGTGACTGACCAAGACAGTCCGGGCATCTGGGCTGTGATTGGCCATTAATTAGAAACAAGCACATGAGGCCAATCACAGATGCACCTGTTGCATCCCACAGCAGCAGATAATCAATGCTTGCATTTTGTTCCTGAGGCCTCTCAGCTTCTCAGGAGAAAAAATCCAAAGGAAAGGATTTTTCATCAAATGTGTCTGTGGCACATGGTTTTACCTGGAAGGGAGGGGTGGGAGAGGGACTGCACTCACATCTAGGGGTTGCATGGGGAGCACAACTGCAGAAGCTCTTCTGTTTCTTGGTACCAATGTCACCTTGGGCAGCATCTCTGCTGCTTGGCAGCACTGAGTGAGCCCTGGGGCTCTGCCTGGCATCCATCCCACCCTGGAGGCTCACACCTCCACCCTGGCAGTGCAGATGCAGAGCCCAGGCCCTGCCTGCCCAGGGCTGTGGGGTCTGGGAGTGCCAGGCACGAGAGGCGTCACACAGGCTGCACTCCTGAGGGTGACATCAGCACTGAGCACTGCTGCTGCTGGTTTCACTGGGTTAGCACGAGCTTTTCACCCCATCAAAGGCTTTGTCTTCTTGTCTTCAGCCCAAAATCCACCCAGTGTTGGTTGGTTGGTGCTGCCTGCTGGTGTTCAGCTGATGGTGCTGATGGCATCGGGCTACGGTGGCACCATGAAGAGTTTGCTGGGGACCCCAGAGCAGGGAAAAGGGGCTGTGACCTGCTGCTCCCCTGCCAAAGTCACAGCCCCCATGGCAAGGTTTGGCTGCAGCAGATGGGAGAGAAGAGCCGTGTCTAAGGGCTTTCAGGAGCAGATGATGTCCTCAGTCTGCAGTGACACCCAGCACTGACCAGCACTGAGCAATTGGAAGTGTCAGAGACACCAGATGAACCCAGGAAAAGTGAATGGCCAGGAGATAAAACACAAAATGAGCCAAAAAGGCAGAATCTTACAATTACACTAATGTAAACACAGGTCTGTTAACAAGTCAGCCGGCTCTTATCTTGTAGCAGGGAGATTGCTTTTGAGAACCTTGCAGAGTCAAATGAATTCATGAACCTCCATACCAAGGTGCAATCATTAGTCAGTAAATGAATTACACATAATTATCTCTTTGTATTTAATTCACTTGGCTTCCAGTTTCTTACTCTTCACACAGTGAAACTCTTTCTCCCTCTCACACAAACACACTCCATGGGCAGGAGGCTTTGGAGGGCTGCCATGGCCCTGACTCACCAATCAGACTCCGTGATTGGAAAGATATTTATCTAAGCCTGCAAACAAAGAAGATGGCCATGTGTCCAATGAGAGAATAATTATTGTTATTATGTTTATAGAGCAACAAAGTTGGGAGTTAGGACCCTGGGGGGAAGGAGGCAGGCAGGGTGAGCTGGGCAGAGGCTCAGGGCAGGCTTTGCCTTGCAGGGCTCCCTGCCTGAGTCACTGTGCAGCAGTGCCCAGCACCAAGGGTGATGCCTGACCTGGCACAGATGCTGGCTGGGAGCTGCAGGACCCTCCCCAAGGGTTCTTGGTGTGATACCAGGAAAACACAGGCCCTGCAAGGGATTTGGCAGTGGCTGGAGGGAGCTGGGCCTGGCACAGGCACCCAGAGAGCTCCAGCACTGAGGGAGGATGTGCCAGCCTGCAGTGATCCACGGGGAGCAGCACTCACAGAGCAAACCCCTGCCTCCAGCAGGTCCTGTGGGCTCTGTCCTCATGCAGAAATCACCTGTACACCCACAGCCACAGGTACTTCAACTCACCTGCCAAGGAGGAAATCCAGAGCAGAAAAAGCTTCTTATGCAAGTGACAACTGTTCCCACAGAAGGTTTAAAAATAAAAATGTCCTTTGAAATGATGTGGGCTCTCCCTGCTCCACAGGGCAAGGTTGGGCAAGGGAGCCCTGCTCCAGCACTTGGGAGAGCTTTGGACACTGACAGTGCCATGTGTGACCAGGCTGGATCCTGCCACGTTTGTGTTCTGTGTGCTCAGAGAGGGCAGGGACAGGGAAGGGTCCCACCTGTCCTCCAGGGCTTCTCCATGACAGGGAACAAGAAAATAACAATTTGAAACCCATATTTCTAAAATGCATCTAACCACTCAAAAGCCTCCTCTTGGCTGTGACTTCAAGTGTGCCATGAATTTAAAGGGTGCCCCATGATAAAATAATGGGGACTTCAAGTGTGCCACGAAATTAAAGGATGCCCCATGTTGTGCTAGAAAGAGACCCCAGACCTCTGCTGCCAAGGCACACACCTGCACAAAACTCTTGGTTTTTGTTGTGCCCATGGAGACACATCTGACTTCTGGTGGATCTGTCCAGAGGAATAATGACTGGTGGCTTTTCATCACCTTGGTACCAACCAGCAGCAGCCTCAGCCCTCACAGCTGTGGCACGGGAGGGTTTGGAGGAATCAGACTCTGGAAATGCTTTGGTTTAAGGACACAATCAGCTGTGGTAATGGCACACAGCACTTCTGTCAGGAAAGCTGGAAAAAATGTCATTTATACTTCCATTAACTCACCTTGAGGAGGGGAAAGTTTGAGCCACTTTGTGATCATCTCAAATCATCTTTAGGTTAACAAGATACAGCCAGGGAGACAGGGAGCAAACAGCCAGATGAAGACATTGTCAGGGAATAAAAGTGAATTTAGAATGGATATAATATAATAAAAGTGAATTTACAGTGGATATAATATAATAACAGTGAATTTAGAATGAATCCTACACAGGGAACAAAACATCTCATTCTTGTTCTTCCAAGATCACTGTGAAACAGTTCCAAATTTCATCCTTATTATTGGAAGGGAGGCAAAACCAATAATCTGGATTATTATTAATGCTTAAAAAATACCACTGAAAATGCAAGATAAATAACCTGATGTCCCTTCCAGCCAACCCAGTTTTAGAAGCAAGTTTTATCTCAGTAGATGCTTTAACTGATGATTATGTCTGTGTTAATATCCTAGGGAGAAAAGGGGAAAGGCTTTGACAAAGGAAGACTTACCAGTGCAATGACAGACAACAATACTTTGGATCAAAAAGCATTTCTTAGAGGATGGGCATTGAAGTGTTGAATTTTTAACATTGTAGAAAATCTTCCCTACTTAATTCCCTTTCCAGAGCAACTTAAATTTCCTGGAGAAGGTTGAAAACACCTATATGCCAACATTAACATCCCAAAGGCAGAAAAAGGCTGTAGAGGAGAGCAATCAAAACTGTTTCTGAGACAATAGGATCCACAAGAAGGAAGATGTGATTTCATGGCCTCAGTAAAAACTGGGAGCCTTGGATCAAGGCTTCCTTATTTCCTCAAAACTGGCAGCTAACCCTAAGAGAGCCAAGCCACCTCTCATTGCTTCAGCCTGCATTTCTGAGCAGCAATGGGACACTTGGAAAAAGCAAAGGACCTTCCAGCATTTACCTGAACTCACAGGAGCACTTAGCCCTTGTGTACCATTGGAAATTGCTGCTTCTGTTATTTTAAAATGGAGACAGATCTTTGTGGCTCCATATATGTTTGTGTATTTAAATATCAGTTTGTTTGGCTGTCAGTTGAATTAATAAAAATATTACTGCTCTTCAGTGGATTACTATGGGGCATTTTAAGACCCTTGAATGGAGGGAGCAAACAAAGCCATATTAGCAAGCAGGTAGTGAAATACTAAACACAAGATTTCATAAATATTATTGTGCATGCAGGAGTTTCCACATCTTTCTCTCTCCCTCTCTGGTACACAGAGGGTTTATATTATTACTACAGGTAGAAAATCTAGAAAGCAGACAAAGTTACCCTGTTTACAGCCCTGAGCAATAATGCCATGAACTGGGGGCTCAGTGTGGATACCACAAATTATTCTTTGTGAGCTGACAGAAACCAGTCAAAGGCAGGGCTATAAATCAGTGCTTCCTTACAAATCCCTGCATTTGTCACTCTGTCACACCCATTCCTGCACACCTCGGGCTTGATGGGGCTTTAATTTTGAATTTTTCTCATACAGCAACATGGATGGCAGCTGGCTTTGGCCACCTGAGCGTGGTCACAGTGTCACACAGAGCCCAGAGCAGCTCTGCCCATCCTGCCAGGCCAGGAGGTGTGTGATAAATGCTGCTCTGCAGCTGGGTGTGGTGCTGTGAGCACAGCTGTGGAGCACATCCAACCCTCTCCCAGTGCCAGCAGAGCAAGTCCAGGGCTGCCTGCACCCTCTGGAGACACAGATCTGTTCAGCCTAACACAAGAACCTACAACCAGCTCCAGTTCCAGGGGCAGCACTGTTTATTTTGGTGCAGGATCAGTATGGGAAAATACACTTCCAGTTTTGAGAGAGGAATTTTCCCAGTTTACAAACTGCTCCATGTTCATGGAGTTTTAAATTATGGTAAGTAACAAAAGAGCACAGATTCAGTAGCAGAAATAAGAATAAAGCATAGAGTTGTTGCACATCTTGAGTTATGCCAGTGAAGCCAACATAGTATTTTTATGATTAATGATTAATAAATTGTGATTAATAGATTGGGGAAATTTTTCTTATTTTTGCTGAAGGTACATAGGTAACCTGGAGTGTCCTGGGACAATGGCATCGCTGAGCCAGGCTCATGTGTGCTTTGGAAGGCTTAGAAGGGAGAAGGAATGGAAAGAACCACATCCTCCTCCAGACCACAAATCATGCCTGTTTGTACCTGAAAGACCATAAATTTATCTGTTTGCAGAGCACTGGCAGGCTGCCTGGGAACTTCCATAAAAGATGTAGTCCTGCAATGCACCTCACAGTGTCAAAGGTGGTACTTCAGCATGCAAAGGAAAGCTCTAAGGTCATGTCTGTGATTAAAATAAAATAAAAAAATCTCTGGTTAATTTGACTGCATTAATCTGTGTGTGAAGCTCTTGGTGTACTTCCTCCAGTAATTTTGCAATCCATTCCAGTTCCCAGCTTTTACATTATTCCATTTATATTTGTTGCACAACCCTTGCTCTAGGTTGAACCTATGAATTCATATTTTGGTGCAGTGAAGCAATGCAGCCCTGACCTTGCCACGGTTCCTCACACACATGAGGTGTCCTCTGCAGCAGGGAGAGCTTGGCTCTGGAGCTGATGGCAGGACAGGTCATGTCCTTTAAATCCAGGCAGGAAAGGTCTGGCTGTGCTTGTGACCCCCAGGCCTTTCCCTGTCTCACAGGGAGGGCACTCCCAACCTGGGCTCCAGTAAAGCACACAGTTCTTGCTGGACATCTTGAATTATACCAGCGAAACCAACATAGCATTTTGCAGAATGATTAATAGATTGGGCTCATGGAAATTTTACTTATTTTTGCTGAAGGTACATAAGGAACCTTGGGTTACTTATCACAGCTTCTTGCTGTGATCACACACTGTCTGTTCATCAGAGTGAGTCCACCCAGCACAGGGAATGGGCACAGCTGGGAAATTCAACCTTCTCTGAGGATCCCACTGCTGGGGCTGCCTCTGCTGCCCCGTGCCAAAGTCATGAACTAATCCCAGTTACAATTGTTTTGCTCAACATATGGGTCCCAGATAGGGAGAAACAGCAAAAAAAGGGCAAATTTAACTCAATATGGGCAAGCCCCCACTGCAGTGGGTGTGGGTGCTGGTGAGCCTGGATCTGCAGCAGAGAAAGGACAAAAAGCCAAAGAGAGGAGGAAAAGCTGAGCTGGGAGCGGCAGAGGGAGATTCTGTGTGGAAAGGGAACAATGGGACACGGGGAAGGAATGAGAGAACCACATCCTTGTGTGCATCCCAGCCCTGCATTTGAGCTCCTCCCTGAGCCTGGACCAAGCCCTGGTGCCCTGCTTCTCCCTCTGCTCCCCTGGGACTGCAGTGGAGCAGCTCCATCCATGGATGGGCTCACCCAGGGACATGGGGGCAGCAGGCTCTGAGCACAGAGCACAGATCCCAGATCTCATCTCCTCCCTCTCTGCAGTGACACTGGGATGTGTCCCCACCCAGCCAGGCCTAGCCAGAGTGAAGCTCCAGCCCCACAGCCTCTGCTGAACAGAAACCAAAAGATGTTCCTCCCTTCCCTGTGCTTCTGGCCCCAAAGCAGCCCTGCTGCAGCTGATGGGCTCTCCTTGGAGGGACCTTCCCTGCAAGGCTTCCTGGGGAAGGACAGAGGCAGATGGAATTTCCTGGCACACTCTTGTACCTGTGTCCTCTCATATCTGCTTCCAGCGGGTTTCTCAAGCTCACTGTCTTGTTTGTGAACTGCTGTATGTCTTGTTAATGGCAATATTGATTCTTTCCCACTATTCTATATTCAATAACATGTTATTAATATTCCCTTGTACATTTTGTGTATGTTCAAAGCATTTGCAAGCACTTACTGTTTATTTGTCCTAAAAGCAGAGTGAGGGAAGTGGGGATGTCAGCATGAGAACCCCACTGCAGCAGGCCCTGCAGAGAGAAGAGTTACCAGGATAACAGGATAAGAGTTACCAGGATAACAGGATAAGGCTTACCAGCAGCATCCCTGGGGGCTGAGTGTCTTTTGGTGTGAAGAAATCAGAAAAAGTTCTCCTTGATTTACAGCTCCCTTCAGACACAACACACGTCTGCCAGGGCCCATTCACTGACTCACCTTGAGAACCCTCAGCCACATAAAATGAACAAAAATGGTTTAAATGAGGTGTGTTTACAAACACACACAGATATACATGGATAGATGGGTGTAAATGCACATATACCCACCTAATGTATAGTGCAGAGCTAAGGTAGAACTGCAAATACACCATAACAAGCTGTATATTGTATTGTATATTATACTGTATATTATATTGTATATTATATTGTATTTATACATATTATACATATTTATACATAGTATACATTTGTATTTATACATATAATACTGTATATTATATTATATTATATTATGTTATGTTATGTTATGTTATGTTATGTTATGTTATGTTATGTTATGTTATATTATATTATATTATATATACACATATATTATATTATACATGTCATATATGGTTTATATTATATATACACATCCCTATGGGATATAATCAGGCTTCATTTTGCTTTACAAGCCTTGGGTTATGGCCAAGGTAATCTACCTGAATATTTGGGGTTCCCTCTTTGGAGGTGAATTGTAAATGTGCAACTTCCCTGTCTCCAAAAGGCAGAGGAACTTTATCCCCTCCTCATAGCACCATGGCATTCACCAAGAGGAGCCTAAAACAACCAGAACCTCCATGCCCTGAGCTCTCTAGGTGCTGTTTCTCATTTAATTTTTCATATATAAATGAAATATGAAATATATTTAAATATATAAATATATATAATATATTTTATATATATATAAAATTCATTTTTCATATAATTCAATAATTTTCATTTACTGTGGTCGCACCACAATAAATGGCACTGCTGAGAGTGAAGGGCCAGGTTGCACACTTGGAGTGTACAGTGTCCTTCAGCATTTATTTGCTCACTGCAGAGAGAAAGTGAGTCATGAGAAACCTTAAGGTGGAGCATCCAAAACAAGGAGTGTATAAATGATTAGCCAGCAAGGGAAGGTCAGCAGCAGCCCTTCAAGTCTGAGCATGTTCCACTGAGGATGGCACAGGAATAATCCCAGCTGAGGGCCTGTGGGTGCAGGAGCACAGCTATCATCCTTCTGTCCCTGACACATCCCTGACTCACATCATATCAAATCATCAATGGGGCTGATCTCAGGGTTCTTGAAAAAATGTAGTTCAGGTTATGGAAGTGGTAGAAAATGGAAGTTGATCAACAGATCCAGTCTCAGGATGCACATTTTTCACAAAAAAACCAAAATACCTTCACTATATGGAGAGCCACAGGGGTGGGAGAGGGACCTGAATTCCATTTACACTCGTGCAGCAATGCAATTAATCATCTTTTCAGATAAGATCCAATTGCAGAATCTTTATTAGCACACTGATGAAAATGAGAGAGCATCACTGCCTGTTTTCTTCACATCACAGGTGGAATTTAAAGCATTTGGTGATAGGGAAAAAATCAGTTTACCTCATCAGCGAGCAAGGATGAGTGGTGATTCACTTGGAGGTACCTGACAAGAGCACTGAGATCGTTTTTCCTAGAAAAAATACTAATTTTATAGAAAATATTCTGTGAATAATACACCTGAGTACACTATGTTCTCCTTAATTGCACTGACACTTGTGGCGTTGCATGTTGAACCCTCTAACTGCTGTCCACAGGCTGGAGGTTCCAGCATTTTCAGCAATATCAACTGTATCAACTCTCCAGGCCATTGCTGGAGTTTATAATCCAGTTTATTCTGCAGTTTATTACCTGTGGCTGCTCTTACACATTTCTGACACCACATCTCTTGTACAGTTCCCAAGCAGCTGACTAAAATTTTTATTTAGTACCTTTTGGTATTAAGCTTTTCTTCAGATACTCTGCAGTAAATTTTTTATAATGATTTGAAGTTGTACAGGTGAGCTGAATCACAGGGATGGGGCAAATCCTCAATGGTGCAGAGAAACAGAAGCTTCTGTGGAGTGGGAAAATAAACATTCATTTATGTTTAGTCTAAAGGTTTTATGCTAAAATGCACTTCAGTAATTTCACAGACATCTGCATAAGAAAGGATAGACTGCACAGCATTGGGGAAAACAGGAATTTTTTCAGCATATTTCTGTTTAGAAATTCAAGAAGACAATCCTACCACAGCCCAGCAATTGGAAAGAATACCAGGAAAAGTGAAATATCTAAATATAACATGATCATCAGTCTGCCTGTTCTCAGTGAGATTCTCAGGTGCGTTTTTCTTTCACCTGCAGTCAGTCTGGGGCACTTTGACCCCAATGCCCAAGCAGATTTCTGGCTGAAAGGAGCAAGAGCTCACAGAAGTGGAGAGCCAAGGGCAGATGTTCTCAGTGAGCTGTGGGGGATGAGAATGGGTGAGGTGAAATGGACTGCTGTGAATGGGTGAGGTGGATTATTACAGATACCCTGGGCTGCTGTGGATTCATGAGGTGCCCAGGGCTGCTGTGAGTGGATTATTACAGATGCCCTGGGCTGCTGTGAGTGGATGAGGTGGATTTTTACAGATGCCCATGGCTGCTGAGAAGGGATGAGGTGCCCATGGCTGCTGTAAACGGATTTTTCCAGGTGCCCAGGGCTGCTGTGTGTGGATGAGGTGCCCAGGGCTGCTGTGAGTGGATTATTCTAGGTGCCCAGGGCTGCTGTGTGTGGATTTTACAGATGCCCAAGGCTGCTGGGTGCCCCAGAGCAGTGAGGGCAGGGCCATGCAGAGCAGGGGGTGCTGCTGCATCGGTGGCTCCTGTCCCAGCTGGGCAGGTGACAAGGGGATGGTGGCACTACAGACCCTGAATGCTGGCCCATGCCTGCCCCTCCTTGCTGTCCGGCCGTGGTGGCAGTGATGGGGACACTGCTGCCCTGCAGGAAGGATGGAGCTCCCATCCATGGCCACACAGGCACACTGGGCAGCCCCAGAGCCCTCTCATTCCCCAGCCCTTCCTCTGCAGCCAGCCCTTTCTGTCAGGGGTAGCTCTCAGCTCCTCAGGTGCTGGCAGAGTGTGTCTTGCTGGTGACTTAATGAAATGTAGAATTACAATGCAATTTTTCATTTTAATGAGGTTTAACTCTACGCAGAGCTGTACAAAATTCAATTAAATAATTTTGCTTTGTTCCCTGTCTAAATGCATCCATAGTTATACATCTTGTCTTAATGTAATATATTTGTGGATGTGGTCCATGCATAATTTTGAGGTGAGAATCTTTAAATATTTTTAAACAAACATTCTTTATGGAGTAGAAAATCCTTAATATGAACCATTCTTACCCCTCAGCATAGCAGAGATACAGGGGAGGCATATTCTTTTCCATACAGCAATTATGTTTTTCAGGATCCCCAAAATCTGATATTGAACTGGCCAAGAAAAGACTCAAATCTTTGGTAACTGGATGCCAAATTCCCACCTATCAGACAACTTTGATTAACACTTGACCATGTCTGGTTTGCAGATTTGTTTATCATTTTGCTTTCAAAATAAACTAAAATATCAGAAAAGATCCTTGAAAAATGAGAGAAAAGATGTCTGAAAAATGCCAGTTGTTGTACAAACAACAGCAGGTGAAACTGGGAGACAGAATTTGCATTGTTTGCACCTGTGGAGTGGCAGAAGGAAGCAGGAACACTGAGGAGCCATGATACCTTCTTCAAGTTATAAGATCCTCTTCTAAGCCATTTAAATAAAAGTTATTTGCTGAGTTTGCACCATTCTTCTCTCTGTTCTGCCATCACATGGATACTCACTCCAAAAATGGGACAAGACGCCAAAATGTAATGGCCTTGTTTAGACAGCTGAACTTCTGCAAAGGTTAAAATCAAAAATGAACTGTAAGAACTTGTAACAAAGACCAGATACTTATTCCTTTTAAAAGACAGGAGAAATAACCCCTCAAAGTTGACCAAGATATTTGTTCGTTATTTTCTTTGTTATTCCCCCAGTATCTCTGGATCTGAGTCACAGTGGCTGCTGTCCATCCAAACCTTCCCCTTATTTCTCTGGGGCTTGGATGGGTCTTGCTTGTCATCAGGACTTGGTGCTGGCCTCAGTCTCCACCTCCTCACCCAGAACCCAGGAATTGAGAATAGAAGACCTCAAGCAGCATGAAGAAAGAATTCAGATTAAAGTTGCCTGGGACAGGTCTCAGTATGTGTTTTGAGATAACTTCTAGTTAAGACATGGCTTCAAAATCCAAACAAAGGGGAGATGTCTTGGCACAATATCCCAGTATGTGTTTGAAGAGCATCACACGCCATGAAACTGAAGGCTTTGGGCAGTGCTGCTGATTTAATAATGCTAAAATACAAAATGGAACTGTGATGGAATTTGAAATTTGACCATATTTCTTGTTCTCTCAACTTTGCCAGTACACATTACAGCTTCATTTTTTCTGGAAAAATGGGAAATACAGCCCTTGAAGTGCAACCTCCTCCCTGGCCCTGCACTGCAGGTGGCCCAGGCATGAATCCTCTGTCATCCAGCGTGGCACAGAGGGCATCCCAGCCATTCCAGACCTGCCAGCAATGCCATGGCAAACCTTGCCATGCATTTGGACCCAGAGCACATCCTCTAAACATCACTGCTTGCAGAGCAGCAGGCTTCTATTCTCCCATCACCTCCTATTTTGTACAAAATCTGTAAAGAACAAGGGAAAAAAGCCAGTGACTGTTCCAGTGATCTGGTAAGGCCTTGGGTGTGAGATGGAGCACCCAGAACAGCATGAGAACGCAGCTCTGTTTAACCCAGTGTGTTTGACTAAAGAAGTAAAACCAGGAAAAAATAGAGGAATAATGTTTGGTTAATAACCACAATAAACAGCTCCTAACCATGCAGTTAGAAACCCAGAGGTTTCCATAAACCCATAAACTTTGCCAGGCCACTGGGGATATCCAATGTTCTCAGGTGTGAGGGCAGGGGGAGCAGGGTTATTCCCCAAACCATCCCTTTATTCACACCTGGGAAATGCCCACTGTGGGCAGCAAACCACAGCAAACACAAGGAGCCCCCACTCAATATTGTGCAAACCCCCACTCAGGGAGGGAGGGCACCCAGCAGAGTGCACCCCAAACCTCTGGGTTTTAGGAGGGTCAAGCACCTTCTCTGTGGATGTGCTCTGCCTTTGGGAGATCTCTGCTGCTCCTCAAGTGCTCTGACTGCTCCAGGGAGGGAGGAAAATTTTTTTAAATCATGCTTTTAGGCTTGTGCTTTATTATGGGTGGGCAATTTTTATCATCCTTTTGAAAGGGGGGCTCAATAGACCTTTGAGTATTTGACTGTTTGCCTTTTTTTTTCTGTTTGGATGAGACTACAACATGGATTTGAAAAATAAACTTTGTTAATACCCTGCTAGCTTTAAAAGAGAAGATCTGGAATACACATCTTCCCTTTAGGGTTTGATTTTTGAGGTGTGAACCCCATGCAGCACAGGAGCCAGATCATTTGGCAGCAATGCCAAGTGTGGCACGGTGACATTTCTGTCCACACAAATCCTTGTACACACAGAATGCTGCTGAAGTGCAGGTAAATATTTAATGTAAGTTATTTGTAATATATAAAATTATTTGTATTTGTAATATATAAAACCATAGTTGGAGAAACTCAGAGTTCAGAAATTGGAGAGGTGGCTCAGTGAGTGCAGAGCTGGCACCTCCATCCCCAGGCAGAGCTGTGTCCCTTTGGTCAGGACAATGAGCCCTGAGGGCTCAGCTCCCTGCAGCAGCAGCAGGAGGTTCTTCAGCATAAAGAGCACTGATCCCTCTGCCAATCAACCACAAAATATACCTGACCACTGATGCCTCACCCCTGCATGTTGATGACTCCCCTGCTGTGTTTCTTTCCTCACCAAATTGCTGTTTTGGCTGTTTTCTGTTTTGTTTGGTGAGCTCTGATGTGCTAAACAGTGCTATAGGATTTTTCCTCTCCACTCTCAGTGTCATTCCATACTCCAAGGCTTCAGTGCCACTCAATTTTGTGATGAGGACTAGAGCATTGAGTGCAATGTATGTTGCCCATGTTCTTCTTCACTGTTACAATGACTCATTATTCACAGTGTGTTTATGTAATATCATAAATACCAATCTCTGGTATTTATGCAGCATAGTATTTACTTGGGCAAGTTGCCACATGCACTAAAGAAGTAAACAAAGAGCCATTCTTCAGAGGGTTAAAAAAGTCTTAAAATTAATCCAATTTTCCTTCATAAGGCACTCCTTGTTATTTTACCTAAAGTGGCTCTTTAAGATATACAGTATGATAAAACACAATTCCTGGGAGACGTAATTATGGTTCCTAAGAGACTGGTGAATAAACAATCAGGAATAGAGTGTTTGTTTTCCCTAGGTTTTTCTTAACTATTAATGGAAGGCATAAAAAAAAGAAATTGGGGAGGAATGTGTTGGGGTTGATAAATGGCAAAAAACCTGAGGAGCACACTTCACTGAACACCCAGGATTTCTGCCCAGAAGCAGCACTATTTTATTTGATTGCAAATAGTCCTGTTTTGGTAATGCATTTGCAGTGAGGGTAAATGCCACAGTGGATTCTTTGTTTTTTTTTATATTTACTGTACTGTGTACATCAATGGCACAATGTGTGTTCTAAAGGAAGGAGCTTGCCTTGTCTCACATTACCTTTAAGCATTAACACAAACATCTTCCTTGCACTGGAGGTGACAAAATCTGCTGTGTGGTACAAAATGTTCTGTCTGACACCAATTCCTGAGGAATGGCAGAGGGCTCCATCCAGGACAGTGCTGGGCCATTGCAAGTCCCTTCCTGGGAAATCAGGGACACTGCAGTCACCTGTGTGAGCACTGAGAACATAGAGGGTGCCTCAAGATACACTGGAACCAACAGCTGAGGAAAACCTATTTGCCACCTGTGAATATCCTGCAATTGAATCAGAGGCAGTGTTTAATAATACTGGTCCCCATAGAGTTCTTCAAGTCCTTCATCACCTAAAACCAGAGGCCACTCACCTCTCTACATCAGACTGATGAAACCAAGCTATTAATTCACATTAATGCTGTGAATCTTCAACTTGTTGTCATCAGTAATGTGTAAGTAAATGACGAACTTTGCAGGACCCTCACAGGAGCACACATTCACATCACAGAGCCTGGGCTTGCACCAGCATCTGCCTCTGCAGATTTTTAATCCCATGAATATAATGATCAGTTCTTATTGGTTCAGTAGAAACAGGCATAGACCTGGCATTCCTCCTGTGGCATGTCAGAGTAATAGATCACACTGCTGTAGTTAACACTCATCTACAATCTACTCATTTCCTTAAAAAAAAAAATGAAAAGGCAACAAAAGTATTGATAAAGTCAGTTTTGTGCCAGATCTGAAGTAAATACCGTTTCAGGCAGAAAGCTCACAGCTCATGAGTTATTGCCTAAATAATGGACATCCCTTGCCTCTTTCTATCCAGATTTGCAAAAATGGCTACAAGAGAAATATATACACAGATGAATCTGGTCAGGCTAGTACATGTTCCTGTCTCAAGAATTTATTAAAGTGAATAAACATGCTTGATGTGGTAATTAACCCCATGTAAATAACAAATCTTGCCTTTATAGGGTTTTGTTTGTGCTGCTGTCATTAAGGGCCATTCAGTATTTCCAAACTGGAAGCAGGCCTGAGGTTAAACCTCAGCAAATGATGGGGGAAGATGCACAAAATGGGAGTGGGGGGACCCTGGCAGGTGAACCCCATCAGCAAACCAGCCCACTTGTCACTGGTCCAGAGAAAGGAAAGAGCAGCAATAAACACATTGAATCCTACAATCTTGGGGCACTCTCAGCTTGGTACCCCCATTGCTGTAATCTGAAAAAAGATATTTATTTCCAAGCTCTTCACGTCCCCTGCCCAGGCAGAGAGGGTTTGCCCAGCCCTCTGCTGCCCTGGCATGTGTGTGCAGGGCACAGGGCACGGCTGCCCCACCCTCCTGAGAGCTGGGGCACTGTGCTCAGCCCTGCCTGCTCCTCCCAGCTCTGTGCGACCCACAGCAGGCATTTCACAGCCTTCAGGGGGCTTTGGGTCACTCTGATGTGTCCAAAGCAGACGCTGGAATGGACATACAGTGGCAGTTCAGCCCTCAGGCTGAGCTTCTCCTTTGGCTTTAGGGTCCTTCCTGCCCTGATTTTTCCAGCAGCCAACACCATTAGTAAAGTCAATGTCTAAAAGAAGTGCCTTCTCTGCTGTAACAAAGCCCTCAAACCAATTACCAGCAGTGTGATGTCTGAGGAGAATCTGAGTTGCTGTAACACTGATGGGATGGTACTGCAGTGGCTTTCCTGACCTCTTGCTGCCTCTGCTACAGCCTGCGAAAGATAAGCCATGGCAATAACGGGGTTCTATGAACAGCTTCTGGTCACTCTGGAAAGGAGGTCCATCAGGGATGCCTTTATGCTAGAGAAAGGACAAATTATTAATTAGTGATACCCTGCAGGCACCCAGACAGGAGCATGCTGGAGAACCAGAGATGAGCTCTGCATGGGTCAGCACAGCTTGTGAGACAAACACACTTCTTCTCTTGTGCTACAAACCCATCTTGTCTTCTGGCTACGCTGGAGACAAAATGATCACACAAGAAAGACAGCACAACACAGCAAAATTGAAAACACATTTAGCAATTTGCATACCTTGCGTGCCATAGAACACCCCCAAATCCTGGTGGAAATGTGCATGATGTGCCAGACATCATGAACCCAGGAACTCCCCTCCCCATAATCCCTTGGGACCAAAAAGTTTCTGATTGTTCTCCAGCTTCCCCATAAAAGCTTCATTGTTACTGCAGCCCAGCCTTTACCAGGAGTCATGGCATCGGGCCACAGCCTCCAGGGACACTCTCAAGCTGCACAAAACAAGTTTTTCCAAACAGTTTAAGTATTTCCCAGCCCAGACTCTCACATTCTAGTTGTTTGTGCAGGGACAGTAACCCACCAAGCCCTGCCTAAAATACTGGTTGTTTAAACTCCACAGGGACATTTTTTGCTCACATTCCTCACTGCTGTAACCTCTTGACCATTTAAAACTACTATTAATGGGCAGATTCCATAGGCCTAATGTTGAGGAGCCATGCCTGCTGCAAAAAAAGCAGCAATCAGACAATAGATACATAATTGCTGCTTCCTCTGGACCATTATTGGGCTCACAAATTCTTGATTGAGCTGGACTTTGCAGCAGTCTGTGAGATAGGTGCAGCATCAGCTGAACAGCTCATGGCTGTGGTGATGTTTTTGATGAAAGCAGTAAAATTTGCTCAGTGGGAGTTGATTCAGTGGTACTGAAGGAGCTGCATCTCTTGGAGAGACCTGAGCCACCCCAGGAGCAGCAGTGCCAGGGTGCCAGGTCAGTGCCCAGCTCCTTGCTTGGTGCCCACAGGACAGGTTCTCAGGTTTTGTTTTGGGCAGCATTTGTCCAAGTTTCTGTGTAGAGATTTTACCCTCTCGTCTAACCAGGCAGCATGAGAATGGGAAGAGGCCATGACAAAATTGCTGATTGCACTTAAATCTCTCCCCTGGGAGTTGGGGGGACCTCAGTGGTTGTGTGAAGGACACAGACAGGCTGGGTGCAGGGAGCTGATGGCAGCAGGGAGGAGCTGGGAAGGATGAACATCGCTGGGACACGCTGCAGATGCTGTGCAGCCTCTCAAGGTGCCTGTCCTGCACACTGCTCATTTGCAAGGGGACACCTCAGTCAAAAGCCTCATGATAATGGCACAGGCCATCCTCCCACCAGGGAGAGCAGTGGTCTCCTCCTCTGCAGAGGATTTCTGCCAGCCTCAGTGGGCTCTACAGGAGCATGAGTCCATCCTGATGCCTGCTTGCAGCAGAGGGCTGGGATCAGGGCAGCCTGCAGCACTCTGCCCTGGGGCTCTGAGCAGTGCCTGCACACTGAGAGCAGCCTGCCCACCCACCCTGGCACCTCAGTCCTGAGCTGCACCTCCCACCCCTGCAGGACTCCTCACTTAAACCAGAGCCCTCCTCAATACCCACACCTTCCCCTTCATTCTAGTCCTAATCATGGCGTTCATTTGCTAAATTAGTACTAATTAGAGAAATGCTAATTAAAAAAGGCATGACAAACCCATGGCTACTGTCATACTTCTCTCCCAGCACTTTAGAGGCAGTGCCACCCCTGCCCTGTGCTGAGAAGGCCACTGGAAGCCAGTCCAAGTCACGAGCACGGGTCACAGGGACACTCCAGCCGCAGTGCCTTGACTCCCCCAAACATCCTGGGGACAAATTACACTGCTTTGAGTCACCACTTAGCTCCATGGAGTGCTTTTAGTATGGGGCCCTTCAGAAAGTGACTTCTGGATGCATTGCTCTGCAAAGATGATAAAACAAACAGAGCTGGAGCTGGAGAGGAATTTCTGGAGTGCCCAAGAGCAGTCTTGGCTTCTGCCATGAGCCCAGGCAGGCCCTTGATGAGCCATGGCAGGCTGCTGAGTGCCAAGCAGGCATGGCCCTTTCAGAGATGCCTAAATACACACTGTTCTTTAAGGAAATAAAAGGCTTTAAAATGTGCTCATTATTTCAGGCAGGTGTGTCTGTGCTTAAATGGCTCTAGTCCATCTAACCCTTATCTCCCAGAGCCTTGAGGGGCTTTGGGCAGGGACAGAGACACTGTACCAGCCAGCTGCCCCTTCTCACATGCTGCCAATGTGAGATTGCCAATGCCCTCCCTGACCAGGCAGAAGCACAAAGCAAGTGTTCAATTGCAGCCTCATCTAATGCCTTAACTCAGTTTGTTCTAGTTTGCTAACACACACACACACACACACACACCCCATAATTACAGGGCTTGTGTTTAGGCATATCTCAAGAGTTCCTTGTACATGTAACAGAATAGGATAATTCATCCAGATCCCATCAGGGAAGACCAGTCCTAAAATGTCCAAGGCCAGACACAGAGTCCTGTGTAAAGATGGGAAGAGCCCCAAAGATATTTGGGAATCTGGTGCAGATCAAAGCTGGTGTCTGTCAAGATTCTGCTTTTGCATCTGACAAGATTCTGCTTTTGCATCTTGTCCTCACTGGGAACTGCTGTCAAGAAGCAGAGATGCAGGCAAGTTCCCTCACTAGGTGCCCAGTGCCATTCCAGTTTTCAGTGTGGGCTGTCTTCCTTGCCCTGTCTTGGTCAGGGACACCCTGGAAGCTTGAAGATGCCAGTCTGGAAAGGAGAGGTTCCTGCTGGAGAGGGCTCCTGTGATCATCCCCAGCCTAGAGGGGTGCACAGCACAAAGGAGACCTGTCTGTTCACAGCAGGCTCCTTGCCAGCACAGCTCTGTTGCTCAGAGGTGCACTACCTTTTCCTTCCTGACCATTGTAGCCATGGCAGCAAAAATTTAAATGAAGCTCTGTTGCTGGAGTTGATCCTTTCTCTTGTGAGTGCCTAATGGCAGCATCTTGTGTTGTTCAATAAGCTCTGTCTTGCATCTCTCATCACACAGAGCTTTGAAGAAGTTTTTTGGATCTTGTATATGTGCAGCCCTACAGAAGGGGAAGCCTCTCCTAGTTGTGCCCACAGCAGGGGCTGAGGTTTTGCTCTGCTTCAGAATGTTTGCTGAAGATCTGCACCAAAATCATCCTTGTTCCAGACTCAGTGATGCTCTCTGCTTCAGAGCACTAAGCAGGGCTGCTTACATGCTTTGAGATGGCATTAAACCGACAAAGAACAGCTGATGCAAATGGCTGGTGGGTGAGAAAATAAGTTCATGGCGTTTTTTCATCTAGAAACCTATCTCACCTTGATGCAAATATTCCATCAATGCTCTGGTGAGCCTGCTCCCCAAATGGGTCTGCACCTGACCGAGCAGCAGGGAGGAGCTGAGCCCTGCAGCTCTGTGCTGGTGGGCTCTGGAAACAAGTGAGGTCCTGTGAGAGGCACTGAGGGCTCTGCACCCTGCATGCTTGGCATTGAATGCAATGGTTCCTCTTCACAATGCTCTGAATTCCTGGCCTTTGAGAGGGGCTGTTGTGTGTGGGCACAACGTGATGGCAACAGCTTTGCAGTGGTTTTGGTCTTTCAGGAGATGGCAGGGTGGCAGTGTTACCAGGAAGGTTGGTGCCTCTTTCCTGACGCTTTTATGGAGTTTCTGACAATAGTTGAAGACACTTAATTTATAAATTTCTCAAGAGAGATTTTTGCTTCCCAGAGGACTGAAGCATTTTGAGCTCATCACACTGAATTATTGGCCCCAGATGAAGATGAAATCATGCAGCTGCCTGGGCCATCCATGAGAGGCTGGCCATGGCTGTCAGGGGCAGGCTCTGTCTGAGCCTGTGTCCTGAGGATCACAGCCCAGCCTGGAGCTGGCAAGAGCCCTTCCACTGAAGGAATAACAACCTGCAATTGCTCTTCCTAAAGCTACACTTGGCCTTTTATCTGACCTTCTTTGATCTTCTCCACAACCTCTGGCAGGTCTTCAGCGCATTCAGTTCTTTATATTAAAGCAATTAATCCCACATGCAACCAATTAGGTTAAAACATAGTTTAATGGCCATAATATTGTACAGGCATTCTACCAAGTTTTCAACAAGTAAGGGTGACTCCTACATGACACTTTCTAGTGACTGCAGTGCAGAAATTTCCCAAGGAAAAAAGCATATTCCAGAATTACCCACTTGGAGACAACATGCTGGCTTTGTGTACACACAATGGGACTCAAACACTGCTCCTTCTTGTTGGGCACAGCATGCAGGGCAAGAATCTCACCAAACCTGTGTGGACAGGTTTGTCATCCAACAACCTCTTTACCTGCCACTGTCATTACACCAACCCACACCAAATGTTTTGCTTATCAGAAGCAAAGAGGCAGCAGCACATGTGAAGTCTTTAAGCTTCATCCCTTTTGCCCAGGTCCCTGAGGAGGGGTGAAAGGGCAGCTGGCACAGGAGGGAGTTTGCTCTGAGTGCCTTTGCTCTGGGCACAGTGCAGCCCTCATTGCTGCTCTCCCTGTGCTGCTGAGTGCTACAGGGCAGTATGGCCAGCACTGGCATTACCTAAAGCTCCTCTTTGGGCAGTCTTCAGCTTCTGAGGGATCCTCCATCTGCTCCTGGTGTCAAATAGATCACAGTTTTACATGGATGAAAAATGAGACTCCCTTCTGCTTGCATAACCCTGGGCTGCACAAGCCTTCCAGAACTCAGCAGAGGCAGTGAAAGCATGTCAGCACTGTCTCTTCTGACCTGTGGGATACAGGCTGTTGACACTGCTATATGTTAAAGTGTCCCAGAGTCTGCTCACTTGGACTTTGCTCTGGTAGTGACAGAGGAGAGGCACATTTCCTTGTTTGGGTCATTTCCCTGCAGTGAAGGGAGCCAGCACTGAAGCCCAGGGCTGGTTTGTTTGCTGCCAGGGAGGGGATTTCTCGTGTTTGGGGGTCTGACAGCAGCAAGAGCAGCTGCAAGCTGTCTGCCCCACACCTTGAGAGCTCTCCCAGCAACAGAGCTCACTCCTTCCTGCTCACACCTTGGCAAGGACAGACAGACACCCTCGTGGTCCTCCCAGCTCTGCCATAGCACAAATGTGCAATGAGAATCCCACCGGCAGCAGCATTGCAGACCATGGGTCTGGCACTGGAATATTTGTAGGGTTTTTGTGTTACAACAAAAGGTCTGGACAATGTGGCAATAGGAACTCTAATGGGCTTCAGATGGAGAATTATCTAATGGAGCAGCTTTCCTCCAAAAATGTCATTTTGTCACAATCAAAATGCTTGTGAAACTATCATTTTACCAACTATTTTTCTGTGGGAAAAAAGGAAAAAGAAGAAAGAAAAAACCCCCAACATTTTAAAAAATAAAACGTTTAGAGATCTTTATTTTATATAATATATGGATTTTAAAAAGATATAATGATCGAAATAAGCCTAAACTATTTATTTTTGTGGAATTTTCCTTTGTGGAGAATTTCAACATTTTGAGGTTTTGTTTTGAATTGGAATGAAAACAAATTTCAAAATCTCAAAATTGTCTGTGAAACACAATTTCCACTCTCTGGCCAGCTCAAGTTTCAGGCTAGAGCATGTATAATAGCTCCCCTGCAGGGAAGCTCTTTAGGAAAAATGACTCTGAATGAATTTACTGGTGCAAACATATAGTTTTAAAGACTTGTCAATTTGTCCAAGCTGACATGGCCCTGCTGAAAGCTCCTCCAAGTCATAAGAAGCCTCTACAAGTTCCTGAAAGACTTATTTCTGAAAGGCACTGCTAACTTTGCAAAATTGATGGTGGTCATTTCCTGGCATTAATATTAACCAGGCAGTTACAGTTGTCACTTATTTGCAACAGACCACAGAATTGATACCATAACTATTTTCTTAGTCAACTTTAGTTGGATTCCTTTTAATAGTTTAAACTAGGGATTAAGAGCTTTATATTACATTTTCAATGTAAGTCCTGTTTGTAAAATATTCAGTAGAACAGAATTTATATGTTACAATATTTAGATGAATTTAAATATTTCCAGCCTTAGCAAATAATTTTGCCTCAAAAAAAACCCCCATCCTTGCATTTTCATGTGTAAGGAACAGAAACCTACCATAGGACAAATTAATTATTAGGAACATTAATGGAGACTTACTGTAAGTTTTGTTTTCAAGTGAGTCACTTTGGATTTACAGTGACATCATTGAGGTCATAGGCCAACCTGTTCCCAGCAGCTTTATACACCATGTAGGTATGAAACAGCCCAATACTAAAGCACATTGACACAATCACAAAATAAAATAAAATAAAATAAAATAAAATAAAATAAAATAATAAAAATAAAATAAAATAAAATAAATAAAATAAAATAAAATAAAATAAAATAAAATAAAATAAAATAAAATAAAATAAA
>JAWWMS010000028.1:2803727-2832045 GCA_035048045.1 Chlorospingus semifuscus
CCTTCCTTCCTTCCTTCCTTCCTTCCTTCCTTCCTTCCTTCCTTCCTTCCTTCCTTCCTTCCTTCCTTCCTTCCTTTTCTTTCGTGGAAGATGAACTAATATGGTGAATCAAAGAAAGGCTGGTTTTCCTCTCACCTCTCCTGTCTTGTGGAAGGGAAGTAGGACACAGGAAGACATATGATTTTTCTTACTCTTTCCTCATGAGTAACCAGAGTGAAGGATTGAAGCTCATGGGCCCTGGGCAATTTTTCCCCATCCACATGCTTCACAGATATTCAGTATATAGAGTTAATGCTTGCCTGGCCGCTAGTTTGGAAGGTTGAATTCCATGGCTTATAGAAATGGTACCCTCTGGGCAGAGGTCTCCACATTTCCCTGTGCTGACATCAAGGTGCAGACCTGCACCTTGCAAATCTGCAGGGAGAGTGTTTGGATGTCCAACAGCCTTGGGCTCCTCCCAGCAGGTGTGCATCACTTCAAGCAGTGCTCTCCTGAGCTCCTGAGTGGTACCTGCCAGGAGATACCTTAATTTAGAAAAGCAAATAGTGAGGCAAGCCTCATCTTGCTGCACAAAGAACGGAGAGGATGTACAAAAATGTGAAGCTTAACTCCTGGGTGCTCATCACCCAGACTTGGCACAGAAGCCACTGCAGGACTTGTGAGGTGTCAAACCTCTTCCAAGCCAGTTGTGGTTCACCTCTGCAAATGGCACTGGGAGAACATGTACATATTTTGACCCTGCAGCACACCATGACATCTCAAGCCATCTGAGCAGATGACCAGCTGCAAACTGGTCCAAAACTGGAACTAGCTTCTGCCCTGGAAGGAGCACACAAGGAAAGCTATTATTAACATAAACAGAGGATTATTTTGGCTTTGCCTGTTGTAGCCCATTTGTGTCTGGTGTGAAGTCGTTGGCCTGCAACTAACAGCAGGCACATGCATGCGTGACACTAACAAAGCAGAAGGAGATGTTGTGATTCTTCACTGGAATTAAAAATCTTGCCAGAAAGAGGAAAGATTTTTAAATATGGTGTTGCTACATTTCCATGACTCTACAGAGCAGGAAAATGGTTTAAGAATTCTCATTTAATATCTTTATCAGTGTATAAGCAAAATAAGATTCTTTTATAGCTAAGGTGTTCAGTGTAAAAATGTTGTGACAAAAAAGGATACTTAAACCCCATTTAAAGTAAATATATAAATTAGCCTTTGTTTGGAAATGTTTTCTTCAGTTCAGGGAAAAGTTATTACAGCACTACCTCCACCCACACTTCTATTCTACCTATTCTTTTAACTGTATTTAAAATATTAAATATTTCTAATACTTGCTATATAGGGACTGAGTTCTTAGGGGCAGAACTTTTTTCACCAACATCTAACACAACAAGGTTATGCCCGGGCTAATAGCCAGGACATCTGTTCCCAAATAAATATTAATGCTGCACCTCAGCATGCACCCTCTGCTAGTTGTGAGGACTGTAATTCACAGCACACATCTCACTGAGAGATTTTTCTGCACAGCACTCCAGAGCCCTAACAAGCTTTGAGCAGATGACAAAACAGCCTGGTGAGCTGGCAGTGGGCATTTTTGCAGGAAACCTAGAGATTTATACAATGTGCTCTGAAAGAGAAATACATGATGGCAACACTACACATCTGCATAATCGCACACTACATAATGCTGTGTAGTTCCTACAGCCCACTGTGCTGGAGGGTGTGCACTGATCCCCCAAGGTCCACTGGCTCTATTTAAAACAGATTAGCACTAATCACAGTGTCTTCTCACCCTTCCTATGCAAGAATGAGCAGCAGAAGGAGTGAATTGCTCTGCCCCTCATGCAGAGACCACACAGCTCATTGTGTCCCACTCTCAGCAGACCTGGTGCTCAGCATGATACAGGTTATCTCCTTATGGAGGTAACATCACTGTGCACAGCCCATGGATTTAATTGTCAGCAATCTGTCTGGTTTAATTGTAATTAGCCCTTTTAAGAGGTTTATACTGAAACATGGATGCCCCTAGACCAGACTAGTTGTCATTACAGTTCCAATGCCAGCAGCCTGAATCAGGAGCCCCTTGGGTCACAGACACTTTTGCTCATCCTCCTGTTGTTCCATCAAATGTACTTTGGACCCTTCTGAGTTCCAGCTGCCACCAAAGGACAAACATAACAGCAGTGACACACTTTGGTTCCAAATGTCAAGCACAGCAGGTGTGTCAGCTGCAGGAACTCATGGGTGCCCCATATCCACAGCACAACCCCCCCTGAGGCTGAGCTGTAGGCATCTCTGCAGCTTCTCTCAGGGCTGGCACCACTAAACTGAGCTCTGAGCTATTCATGTCAAAGAGCAGCTGGGTCTCTCCTTCCCCTTGTGTGTCTCGTGCACTCCAGCTGCACGTGGGATAGTGGGGAATGTGAGAGTTAAATCAGCAGCTAGAGCTTGGCTGAGAGAGGCACACAGAAAGCACAAAGCTAAAGGGACATCATGGTGCCAGTGCTGCTTCTGAGATAACTCGTTTGAAACCAAAAGGGGAATAATATATTTAAACTGAAGCAGAATTACACAATGAGGAGGGGCTGGGATACTACCCAGTTGACAGAGTCAGCAATAGAAGAGAGCCTTAGTCATGCATCAAGAGAGGAACTGGATACATTTTTGGAAGTGAAGCAAGCTGAGGCAAAAAGTCACTGCCAAGGTTAAACGAGTTGGAAAAGAAACTAATTTATGTGTCCTGGGCTGATAAGGGCAGGTCCTGCTGCACTTTCAAGGTAGACTTCCCCTGTTTCTTAGTGTTTCTACATTGCTTGCATACTTTGTTCATATTGATGAGATTAAATGTAATTACTTTGGAAGTGTGAAGACATGATTGCTTTGAAACTAAATCAATGGGACAAATCCAGACTGCCTTCCCCAAAGCCAGTAGAGAAAGGCTGGACTTTCACCAGTTTGGCAAAAATCAGTATTCAGCTTTTGAGAACATATAACGTAGCATATCATAACATAACATAATCAGCACTTGAGGATATATTGCTTACATCATAGAAGGGATGTTCTTTCTTTTTCTACCACAAAATCAAAGTACATATGGGATGAAACACAAGCTGAAATTTTACAGCTCCCATTGGTTCAGCTTCTCTGGAAAGTCAGTGCTGTGCATATGCACAATCTCAGTGGGAAAATAAGGATGAAACATCCTGGAGAGGAGTACAGCTCTTCCCTGGCTCACATTAAACACATCCATTCAAGCACGTGTATCACATCCACCACCACCATCACCTGCTAAGTGTAAATTGGAATCCTTTCACCAAGGGGAGGGAGGAGGCGTGTGAGGGGGTGTCTTCTCTCCAGATTTGGGAATGAGATTGAAAAGTTACATCAGGTTTTCTCAGAAGCTAATCTGTGGCTTTCAGTCCAACATGTGTTGTTGCCAATGCCTATTTGATTTCTGCATCAGCAGGTCACAGGGATCAGGTGGGGGCAGAGGGAGTGCATTTATCAGCCCAATGAGACAAGGCTGAGCTCTTTGTCCACTGTCTCCTTCTCTGTGGTTGGCGCCTCCCTGTCCTGAGGCTGAGGGTGTGGGGTGGAAGTAACCCTTTGAAAAACACAACCCAGCTGTACTCCAAGGCAGATGCTGGCCACCCCTGGCAGGCAGCTGAGGTGCTTCCTGGACAACCAGGGGATTCTGTAAAGCCAGGAGATAAAATGCTTGTGTAACATGCGTGGTGTTTGCTACTAAAGGCTAGACAGATGAGACAGGGGTTGTGATACCTGTGCTAACAATACCACATTGATCTCCTCACAGCCACTGCAGGGCCAGCAGCTCAGGCACTGTCCTCATGCACAGAACTCTCCAGGTCTGCATGTCAGACTCTACAAGAGGCCCAAGCACAGAAGCCACAGTGGCCAAGGCCTCTGAGCAGCCTGATGGGGAGGAAGATGATGAGTGCCACGGCACTGGAGTGGCCAGCCTTGCTCCAGGTGATGGTGTGGGCTCACCACACACTCTGCCCTTGCTGAGAGTGCTCCCTGCTGAGTGGGCTGCTCTGCAAAAGCAGCTGAAATGGATGCAGGACCTATTTTGTCAGAATACGGCATTAGACAAGAGGCACCTACTGAGTATGATGTAGGGTGTAAGAAGAGGGAAGAGGAGGACAGGATCAATCTCATCTCCACCTGGGATCCTGGCTATGCTGCAAGCACACTGGGGCAGGAGGTCCAGCTGCAGTGCCAGTTAGTTCTGGAGCAATCTGAGGGTACTTTAGCCCCTCTGCTTCTGAAAGCAGCACCCATCTCTACTCAAGAGAAGAGTAGAAACAATCACCCAAGATATGTCCAGGGGCCCTTTTCTCACAAGAGCTCAATGTCTTACTGTTACATGTTTTTCTGACTCTGATCCCTAGCCAGGCTCTCTGTATCCATCATCCATAGTTCCAGGCCTGACTGCTCCTCCTTAGCACCTCTGAAAGAAATCTAGCACTGGACAGGCCCTGGGAGTACAAACCCCACAAGGAGCAGAGAAAGCTCAGAAGACTTTGAAGCTGGGCCACTGTTGCCATAAGTAATTTTCACACTGTCTCCCCACAAGTAACTCAGTAGTTCTCAGCAGCTCAGAAGCCCAGCAGATTTTTTGCATTTGTTCCTAGGTTTGCTTTCTGCTCAGCAGCTGAACAGTCAAATGGCATTGGAGCAATCTGAGGGTACTTTGGTCCCTCAGACTTGCACAGCAGAACCTTTTCCAGCCTCTCCCCAGAGCCTGAGGGAGTTTGGCCTGACTTGGTCGGATGTCCCTGATTTCGGATCAAGCCCAGAACATAGGCAGGTTTCAACAGAAGATGGTTGAGACCAAAGCTACTCAAAGAACCCTAAAGACAAGCTGATAAAGGAACATTTATGACACAGTCCCCATGTATAAATGAAGCAAGAGATAAGATGAGATAACAGATTAGAGGACAGAAACCCTCTACCTTCCTCTACCAGTCCATGATACTGATCATGCCCAACAGGCTTTAGCCCAAGGACCTGAAACATTGCAGGGTTGAGGCCTAAGGTAAAACATCATGAACTGAATATAGATCTGGAACGGTTGTGGCCATGATTCCTGAATGATAATCACAACTTCCCTCACAATGAAACACTGAGTATATAATAATAGCCTTAGATAAAACTTTTACAATAAACCACTTCAGTTTTATATTGAAATGTAGACATCTGGGATTGTGACCAGAATGAGGAAAGCAAGAATTTGTAGTGTCTGGGAGGTACACCAGGAGGTCAGGGTTGAAGGAACCTCAGAAGCAAAACTTGCTACTACCAGCCCAGGTTTAGACTCTGATGCTAACAATACAGAATGAGAATTTCATTAGCAGAATTGCATTATTTTAGCATAAAAGTAAGTTTAAAAAGCGGTTAGAAATGACTAGTGCATACTGGCAGCAAACTAATGAATTTGTCTCATCTTCCTAATCCTGACGTGTGGGTGCTACAGTTGTGCAAGTTGTACATTGGCTGCATGCCCAACTGGAGGTCTATAGCATGTGACTGAAGAAAATCTGCATTTCCTGACTTGTTCTTACTTTTCGTGCATCTTGGAATAATGTTCAATAAGGTATATTTCCCTCTCAATCTTTAAACAAAACCAGCCAGAAAAAGACAAAAAGCAGCTTATAGCCAGGACTTCTTTCAAAACATCTGCTCTTCAGCTCAGGCAGTCTCTGTGCCCTGTGAAACTAGATTTTCATGAAGAAGGAAAGGAAGAGGAAGCAAAATAACCTGTGGCTTTGCTTCTGAAGAACTGGATGGTCACATTAGGTTTGCTTTAGCCTGACTGTGAGCACAGGTGTTAACTACAGAAAATGTGTTGCTTTCCTGAACAGCAGTCTTCAGTAATAGGAGGAGGAATGCATGGTGTGGTAGGAAGGAGTCTGTTGCAAGTCAAGTAAGTTCATGGAGTATAAAATTCTCTTCCAGTTGCTACATTTTGAATTTATATGCCATGTAGCATAAGTGTGTTACTGGCTATCACTGTTTCTACAATTACAGGTGACTAGACCAACATGAACTTGGAAAATGTCAAGAATTAGCACATTTAATATATTAACTGCCAAGCACTTCAGAAATTGCTCTGCTTCACTAAATCTTAGCAGTAGATCCTCTTACATAACCTAAAGAACAGATCTCTTTTTGTTTTTAAAATGCACTCAGTGTTGTCTGGTTGGCTACCAGCTGCTGCTATCTGCCTGCTGTGGTTGGTAACTGTAAATGTGGGGGCCATTTTGAAACCAAAAGAGTAAAGACAAGAAGAGGAAGTCCAACAACTTGAAGATGCTATCATCAATCCACAGCTGGCCAGGAACAGGAAGCAAGCAAGGATGGCATACATAATATACAACCTCTGTGGCAGCAGGACAAACAAAAATTAAAGGCTGTAGAAATGGTAGGGGTTATTTCTCTATTGGTATTGTCACTGCTTTGGGCTGGTCATTTGTGAAGGAGGAGCAGGCACTTACAGCATTTCATGGTGCAGATGAGGGACAGTTTGTCCTACAGCACAAATGCTTTTTCAGCTGGTTTAGAAAGGGAGCAGGGCAAAGCACGGAATAAAAAATCTGCAAGGAAAACTTGAGGATCAGACTTCGTTCTCATGAGTGTTAGAACTTTGTATTGACCACAGTGCAAGGGCATTCAGGATATGAATGGTTTCATCAGCAGCTTTAATTGCAGATGAAATAAGACAAGAAACAAGACAGAGCTTCACATGCACGGCTTACAGGGAAACATAATGTTATCATCAACTCAGGAGCCTGTGTGCAATGGAAAAGCTGCCATTAGGAGAAAGGCCATTTCAGGCCAGGCATGAAAGAGCCAGATGTGGTAAGGCAGAGCAGGCCTGGAAAGAGCAGAAGTTCCAGCAGGGCTGTTCTGCTCCCTCACAGCTCTCAGCCCAAGGTCAGGCCTCTGCCCAGGACATCCAGGAGCACATTTGCTGCCTGCTGTGTCCACCTGGGGTGGCAGATGTGTGTGCTTTGGCTGTGGCTTCCCTGCCCCTGGAGCATGCACAGTGGCTGTCAGCAGCGTGCCACACCATCCCTGCTGCAGCTACGTGGAGGAAGGGGATCCACACAGAGCCTACAGCACTTTTCAATTCCTTATGATCCCTGAAGGCCAGTGTGAACGAGAAGAACTCTCATGCCTGGAAGGAGCAATGCATCAAGGCTAGTTCCAGGCACAGGAGAGGGAAATGAAAGCATTAGACACTGACTGGCAGCCAGAGGAGCTCAGCCAGTTCCAAGGACCTGACACACAGCTCATTAAACCCTTCACAGAGCAGTCCCAATCAGTTTTTCAGCTGTGTTAATGCCATGGAGTAAATTGTACCTGTAATGCATTTGCATCCATAGCTTGCATCAGGTTGGATTAAGGTATAAAAAGCTTCTTAAGCACAAAAGTGCCCATTGTAAAAGCGCTGTCATTAATGACACTGTGTTCATTTAGAGCAGAGCTCAGGCACAGCCTACCTAGCGTCACTGTAGAGAAACCAAAGTGGGCACATTCAGCCTAAGCACTAATACTCAATATCTGCACCACTGAGGTAATTACAATAATCCCTTAATTACTGGCACCAGGAGAGTTTGAGGAAAACCGGCCTGGCAAACAAGCTCACCCTATAAAAACAGGAGTTCACAGACCTGAGAAATGTGGGAAATATTCAAGTGGATGGTTATTTATTTACAAATAAAAGATAGTCAAAGAGGGAGACACATGAGAAGAAAAAGCAGAATCCACATTTTATGCACAGCTTTCTGGTTTGTTTCCCTTAATCTTTTCCAGCAGAAACACAGGATCCATTTAACAGACGTCATGGCAGTCCCTCCATGCCCCAGGTCCTCATCCTTTGCACTTCACCTACTGCAAGAGCAAGAACATGGAAAAGTACAGGCAGGATGCCCCAAAACACAAGCTGGCTGGATCACAGTGCTGTGACCATGAGCTCCTACTGGTCTCTGCACAGCAAACACACAGTGAGCAGCAGTCCCTGTGCTGTCCCAAATGGCATTAGGTGCTAACAGGAAACACAGAAAGACTAGATAAAAACTGAAAGGAAATGAGCAGCACCAGATGCAGTGAATTTTACCCAGGAATAGCCTGTGCCTGAGCAGCTTGCCCTGAGTGAGGGGCTGTGTGTGGCTCTGCTGCCTCAAAAGCAGAGAATGTGGACTGTTAGTCACCACTTGTTTCCTGTTCTCTCCCGCCTCTGCAGTGGAGCAACTTGTGCTGGCAGTGCCAGCTGCCCTTGCTGGGGCAACCAGCAGGGCACCCCTGCCCTGGGCTGCAAGGGAGAAGGAGCAAGTGGCACCAGCACACTCTGTGGGACTCCCATTCCCCTCCCTGGCCTGGGGAAGTCAAGGGTGCCCCAGATGTCACGTACAGCACGTGGTGACACTGCCCTGCGAGCACAAGTCACAGCCCAGGCAAACTCCTAGGAACTGACTTGGTCAGAGGAGAGGAAGAGTCTCAGATCCATTCCCCGGGACAGAAATCTCCTTTGAAAGACTTAAAAAAAGGGATTATTCAACAATTTGGCATCTCAGGACACTGGAGTGCCCTGCTTGCATTGAATTTTCCCTCTTTGATGAATAAAACAGATGGCCACAGACTCTAGCTCCAGGAGGACTTGGTTCTGTGTTCCCAACATCAGAGCTCCAAAGGTGATGATGGGAAACATATTGTGCTGGGCTGCGTGGAAGGTCTACTTAGGCTCTGCAAATAGTGCACTCAGGACTGTTTACTAACAGCAAATCACAAATATAGCATAGCACACACTGTACTCAAACTACAAACCACTGTAAACTTACCAATGCAGATTTGTCAAAATAGAATAAAACAGGCCAAGCAAAGCACTGAACAAATTCTGCCACAACAGTCCCCCCTTGTCAGGATGGCACTTGTTCTTCATTCTCAGTGTTTGGCTGTGGCTAATATCAACTCATAAAAATATTCACAGGCACTTTTGCCATTTTTAAATTGGTAGAAGCATAGGTAAGTCTGCATTGGGGTCCAGGCATGAGTTTAATTGATTAGCCGGTAATTACACTACACTATTGCACTATGTGCAACAATACCAGTGAATAAAGCTTTAGGGAAATATGAGTTTTATGAAGCAAATAAGTACATACACCCACTGTCATGGGGTAGCACCAGTACAGATTTCCAACTTCAAATGACCAGACTAGTTAGAGTATCCAGGGAATCTGTTTCTCAGAGAGGAGGTACTGAGGGAGACAGAAATGAGCACAAACATAGTGGAAACTTCTAGTATTAATTAAACCAAAACCCAAGTCCAGCATCCTTTGTGACTTACACTTTGAGAGAAGTTATATGCAACACTTTGCTGCAAATTGCCTTGTTCTGTGATTGTAAAAAAGAAAACAAACACTTGAAGAATTGTTCATATATGCACTCCTCCAACACCAAATATCCAGCCAAGTTTACAAGCTTCACTGACTTCAGTAAAGACACCCCCAGACTAAATCTGGCTCGCTGAACTTTGCGCCTCTTTAAATTTGGAGTAAATGTTATTGGTTGTGAAGACGATGGACTGAGCCAGACAGGGCAGGCACGTGCTGTGTGAGCTTCCCCACAAAAGTTCTGCTGATACAACACAATCCTGACCTGGCCAGGATTACTGGTTTTACAGTCTGCCTTTCTTAAAGAGAAACTCCTACCAGTGTGACACCAGATACAATTGTTCTGTGACAATGAGCACAACTTTCCTAGGAATTACACCAAACACACTTCACAGGTGACCCAAAACAGCCTTGAATTCTGCTATAGGTCTAAAAGAAATTAAAATCTAAATACATCATCAGGGTAAAAAACCTCCCCATCATTTATACTGGAAGTTTGATGTTCAGGTTTCACCAAAGACCTCTCCAAACCTAGGTAAATCTACCAAAAACAGAGCACACCACACATGGCTTGCAGCTTCCTGGAATGTTCTAGTAAGCCGGTAAAGGAGATATGATAAAAGTGCAATATTTTTATGAAGGCCCATTAAAGGTGTGCATATCATGAAGGACATGTGTACCTTGCAGCACAGAAAGACACCAGCAAAGTTATTGGAGCAGATTCTGCCACTTTTTCTACTCTTACTGTAGTCTTGTTCTCTGACTTGCCCTCAGGCTTAATAATGAAGTGATTCTGTATAATGGGTGGACTAGAGAGTTGTATATATGCACTCTGCTTAATTGCCATTGTGTGCTGTGGTTGATCATGCAATAACAATGAATCCATCGTAATTAAATCTGGGAATTATTAAATTGATTCTATTTATACATACTGTCATCTTCCATAGGAGCTGCAAAAATCTGTTGTCTTTAATGAAATTGCACAAAAAAGTCTTGGAGCCTGTTTTAAGTCATATAAGGCAAAGTTTTACCTGTGGTAGTTATTCCTAGCAAAAATTATTTTGTGCATAAATAAAGGCTCAAATTCACATTTGTAATAATTAGGTTTGTTTGCCTTTAAATGTCAAAAATTAAGGACTTAACTTGTTTACTGCCTAACTATAGATCAGTTTTTGTGGAGATGTTTATAATGAAATTCAGCAGCAAGGGAGCAATATAAAAACCAAGAAACTGGAACCCATCTCAGGAATAGAAGTTCAGTATTGTCCTAATAATTATGCTGGCAGCCACATTTGCATGAAACCATTTTTTTTCTGTAGTACTCAATTAAGGTTATTCAGCTGCCTTGATGTGTTTAGAAACAAAACCACTGGCATCCAAATAAGGCTAATAACAAAAATGCAATATGATGTTTCCCATTTCCAGCAAAGGGTAAGAGAACAGATGTTCCTTATGCTGCCATGTTTCACCAGCACAGGGGGGAGCTGAGAAAGTTTGCAATTCATGGTGACAGTGCCATTAAACTAATGTAGTGCAGAATGTGCCTGATGGAAGCATGCAGCTCTGAACAATCTGCTTGGGCGCTCGGGAAAGGATGGAGATAGCTAGAACTGACCTTGCAGGGTAAAGAAGAAAACCAAACACTCTAGCGTGTCTATAGTGGATATTTTTGCTCCTGATGAAGGAGGAATGATGAGGAGAACTTCATTGATATCAAAAAGCTAATTAATTACTTTATTATACTATATTATTCTATACATCTAAAACTGAACCTGCCAAGCACTCAACCCTGCACACAACTGCTCAGAATCTCATGACTGTCCCCCAAAAGTCCCAACACACACACACACACACACACACTTGGCCCTGATAGACCAGGGAAAAAAACCACCATCACTGTGAGTAAACAATCTCCATATTGCATTCTACTTTGGCACAACACAGGCACAGCAAATGAGATGAGAATTGTTTTGATCATTCTCTGAGGTGCAGAGAATGTGAATCCCAGCAATGTTCTTGGGAAGAATTGTGCCTTGCTTTTCTCTGTGAGGAGAAATGTGGGGCTGCACCTGTCCTCCCGTGTTGCACAGAGCCATCAGCTGTTGGACAGGACTGCTGGTGGCACTCCAGGCTGTGTGGACATGGAACTGTGCTGTGCAGTCACCGCTGTCCCACGTGGCAGTGCCATGGGCAGTGCTGTGGGCAGTGCTGTGGGCAGTGCTGTGGCAGTGCGGTGGGCAGTGCTGTGGGCAGTGCTGTGGCAGTGCGGTGGGCAGTGCTGTGGGCAGTGCTGTGGCAGTGCTGAGGGCAGTGCTGTGGGCAGTGCTGTGGCAGTGCTGTGGGCAGCGCTGTGGGCAGTGCTGTGGGCAGCGCTGCGGGCAGCGCTGAGGGCAGGTTCTGCCTCTGCAGCTGTCCCAGAGAGGTGCAGGAGGGGAGAGCCAGCAGCGTCCCACTGCTACTGGGGTCCCATGCTCCAGGCTCCTGCAGGCCGTGGAGCGATCTCTGGATCTCCCATAGTAGCACACGTGCTGGTCTCTGCCGGGACGGGGCAGTGGCACAGCTCAGGGCGGACAGACAGACACAAGGTGGCAGTGCTCTCAGGAAATGGCCGCACATTTTCCTCTGGGATCTTCCAGAGCCGGCCGGCTGCTGCTGCTGCTGCTGGGTGCCAGGTCCCTGTGACCGAGTGTCCCCTGCTGCACTGGAGTGTCACAAGGCCTGCTGGCAAGGCTGGTGGCTGGCTCAGCCAAACGCCAAATCTTCCTCAGGATGTGATGTTCCCTGGGTCTATTATGGCTGCAGGGAGGTCTGTGGAGACCCTATCTGTGGGGCAGGGGCTGGGGATTGCTACACGATGGGGAAGCAGCCTTTGCTTCTCCAAACTGTTCATTCCTCTCCAGAGGCCTCCTGCTAGTGAATATTTGCCCCATCTGTCACACTCAAGAACACGAACAAAAGCTGCAGAGGAAGGCAGCCCTGGTTTGGGCCTTGCACATGAGTGCCGAGCACAGCCCGTGCCATGAGCCCCACTGGGCTCTGCTGGCAGCACAGCCCGGCTCCCTGGGTATCACCGCAAGCAGGACAGCTAGTGGGACAGCCAGCTGTGAGCCCCAGCACTGCCTGTGCTCCCTAGGAACACCTAAGTCCTCTTGGAGCCCCCCTCCATCCCCCCTCAGGCAGCACACCCGGAGACAGCCGAGAAGGGGAAGCCTTTCCCGCTGGAAGTGCCCAGAGTGAGCTGAACAAACCATTGAGCAAACACATTCCCCCTGGGAGATCTCCTCTCCTGAACTCGAGTCATCCTAATATCCCAAGGACATAAACCCGAGAGCAAAACACTGTATGACATGTTAGCACATTCTGGGAAGCAGGGACAGAAGCCACAGACTGCATCCACTGTCTTCAAAGCCTCGGCCAGTGCCCAGTTAAGCAGTTCATGCTTGGCCAAGGGGCCAGGCTGGGCGCCTCCATGGGAAGGCTGCTGGAAAACACCCAGCATCAAGCAAAGGGCAGGTCTCCAGTGATGCTGATGAGATCAGGGCCACCAGCAGAGGAGGAGACACACAGAATCCAGTGGCCACCAAACCAAAGTCAAATGGACCCAATATTGGTTTTGCTTTCTGTGCAAATTCCTCGGGAAGGCTGTGAGTGCCCACACTGCCCAAGCAGGCAGGTTGGGCTCCAGCCTGCTCCTGACTGACCGGGGGTGCTGAGTACCTCCTCAGCTGCAGCAGGGCCTCAGCACTTTCCAGCATCAGCCCCTGGGGCAGATCTGGAGTATTTTCACTGACCTTCCTCCAAATGTGTCTTGCCTTGCCTCACAATGCCAAAGTAAATAAATAAATAGACTAACAAGCAGAAATGCCTTTACCGGACATTATTCTGGGCTGATTGGTTGTGAAACTTTACTCAAAACCCCAAAACCACAAAAACTGCCAGTTTTCCAAGCCCTGTGTTTTTCATAGCTCTCATAGCATTCTGAATAGTTTGCATTTCCAACATAGAATAAATATACATTTCAGCTAGTTGGATTATTGACATAGAATTAAAAAAAAAAAAAAAAAAAAAGGGGCTCTTAACTGCTTGTTCTGTTTCCTTTTCCCATGGAGTGAAATAAGAATTAGCACCACTGAACCATGCCTTGGACATTCACATTTGTAGATGTAAATGCTGACAGCAGGTAGAGTGCCTGCTATGCATTCATGCAAAATTCATTGAATAGGTGTACTTTAAATTAAAAACAAATCAAAACACACCACTTATGTCTTTATGTCATTCACCCAGAGAAAGTCTATCACAATGACCCCAGGCACTTGCACTGTTATTTCACTGCATTATAGACTGTGTTCTTTAATGTTAGCATATGACCATAGCTCAGCTATGAGCTCACTAGAACATCTTGGACTGTAGTAACTCTATTTTTTTACAAATGGAATAACAGGTAATTTGGCCAGAACCACACTCCAAGCAGTGATAAGGAGTTTCAACCATCACCTCCCTGCTCTTGCTCTGCTCCTGAATTGTATTTAATGGCCACAGACTTGACTTCTGGGGCCAGAGGTCTGTGCTAACACCTGGACAGGGCATAACTGCCTGCAACACAAAGTGCTTGTGCCTATGCCATGCCCCAGCACACCATTCCTCTGAGCTGGTCCTCTCAACCCCTGCCCAGGGTCACTCACAGCCACAATGCCTGAGCTGCTGATCCTCTATTGGAAAATAAGGCACAGAAGACAATTTCGCCATTATTCCTTCAGAAAAGCTTTTGTATTTCAGATGGTCATAATGCTATAAACTCAACACACTGCCAAACAAAAGGGAACTCAAGGACAGGAGGACAGACATCTGGGAAAGAAAAACAGTTACATTTGGAGATCCTGCTCTAATGAGCAACCTTATACAGTTATTCAAATAGAAATGTCTGGGTAGCTAAAGTGTCATATATGATTAAATCTCTGCAATAAATTATGTTAATATCGTTACTTCAAGAACAGAAATTAATTTAAAAATTACAAAATGTGGGCATGGAAATAATGTTGTCTAGAACCTGTATACACAACTTCCCCTTTCCTGCAATAGCTGGGTGAATTACTGAAGTTGCAAGAAAATGAGAACCCACGCCAAGTAAGGTATTAGAGACTTCAAGAGCTTTCACTGAAGTCTCCACTCTTCAAGTGCCCTCCTTCTTAGTACTCTTCATGCACAGGAGTGTGATATAAAGAGATATTAATAAAAGAATAGGAACAATATTATATATGTAATTATTATCCAAAATGTAACTTTGAGATTCTTTAACTTAAATCGTTTTGCTGGTGAAAAAGAAAAATATATCAGCTTGAGTTTCAGCACTTACCTCTTTCTCAGCATTTGTGCTGTTCTCTGTTTATAGGCAATGTAAATGAATTAATTTTTTTTTCAGCTTCATAATTGTTTCTGCCCTGCTTCATTCACTTGCCTAAACAACTCTTAGGAGATGGAGAGTCAACAGCATTTGGGCAGTTGTTTAAAATCAGGAATTTACTTTAGAGCTATTGGGATAAGGAGGTGCTTTCCTGAAATGGCCTCTTGGTCCAAGTTTAATTTCTATTGAAAAAAAGCTTTCTTTAAAGCAGTAATAATTGAACTGTGAAAAGAAAGTAAATGCAAACAACTTCAGTTAAGCTTCAGTTGCTGCTGTTTAAACAGGGAAAAAAAATCCCTTTCAGCTCCAGTTATACTCTGGGCCTAGGTGTCCAAGTGTTCACACAAACACCCATCCTTTCCCTGGGGCAAGAAGAGTGGATGCAAGGAGGCAGACACAGTCCTGGTACACTGGCACCTCTGTGGAGACCAGGAACCAGAGATCCCTGGAGCTAACTGCATTCTGTACAGGTGCCTAAGCAGGCAGCACTGGAGCCTGGAACAGTCTCCTAAATCAAGAGAAACAGCAACAGACAGAGGAGCCAGGCTGCTTTTCACTGAGGAGCCAAATGCCTTCAGGACTGCCTGAGTTCAATACAGAGCATGCAACCAAAAGTCTTTTATTTATTTCTTTGTTCTCTGCTGAGGGAGGGATGCCATTTTTCTCTGCATGCTGCTGCAACATAGTCACCTATTAAAGTTATGTTTGTGCTCATTCCTGGAATTTGTAATGGACAGTAATTGTGCCTCTAATAGTAAAATTGCTCTCAGCTAGGCTTTAGCTTTGCTGTGATGCATTCTCTACTGTCACCCAAATCCTGGGATAATAATGAGGTTGAGCTTTTATCACAGACAATAAAAACTGAATAAAAGTATTGCTGAGAAATGAAGAAGAACACTTCCCATCTGATGATCAACATGTAGTACATACAGGTTGTCCCAGTTACAGGGATAGGAGGCAGAGCTCAGCATTATGTGAGGGAGACCAAAACTGTGCATTCTACACTCCCCTATGTCATCTTTAGTGGACTGTCTTTTTAAGGCAGTAGTGGAAGAGGAAGAGTGACCAGTGTTGTCTGGCCTGGTGCTGGGGAGAGGTATGGGCTGCCTGGATGGCACTGCCATCACTGCAAGTCCCTGGCTTGTCATTTTTCTCAGCCCCATGGAGTCCAAACCTTGAGAAAACAGCTCCTGTGTGGGAGGTTGCCATGGGAAATGGAGCATCAGGACAATGCCAGCCCAGCAAAGGCTGCTGGGGCCAGGCCGTGTGCTGGTCCTGAGAGAGAGGGAGAGAGAAAAAGAAAGAAAAGTACCCACTGCAGCTTACCACTGCAGCTTGGCAGAAGAGTTTCTGGGCTAAGATAGCTCTCCGGGTTTTGTCTTGGCCCTGTTTTTCCATTGTTGCCAGGCTGGGAGGAGGAGGTTGAGCTGCAAGAACCTCTCTGACATGCTGCCTTTGTCCTCCTGGTCTCCAAGTGGCAGACAGCCTGGGGACAGCCACCATTTGGGTTTTGTCCTCAGGGGGAAGCAGGTGATATCTTGCCTTGGTTGGTTAAACCATTTTCTCTTTGTAAAATCATTTGTTAGTATTGCTATGTTTCTATTGTGCCTCAACTTCAATCTCCCTTAGTATTTATTTCTCCGTTATAGAAAAGAAGACAGCTTGAGTGGCCTTAATTTTCCCTATTGAGTTTTTAAACCCAGGACACCTCTGGCATCCAGCAAGAAGTTAAAGTCACAATTTTGATTAAAGCATATAGAGTACAGAACTCCCTGGTCACCATGTTGCTCACTCTATTCTTGTGGGTGTGGTACCTAACCCTGTATTTGTGTCCTTATGTATGGAATTATTTGCCCATCTCAGTGCTCCTTTTCAAACCAGGGAGAGGAATCAAGATTGCTCTTTTTAATATACTATGTGCTAATCAGTTTATGACATGATAACATCAGGGGAAATGATGTTCGTATGGAATGTGCATTTGGTGGTATTTGTTCTGGCCTTGGCTGCTACCTATGGGAGTTCATTAATAATCTCACTCAGCCTGTGGAGGAAATGGAGAGGATGATTTTTCCCACCTTTCACCTCCTTGTCCTCCTACAGGTCTGTTATAACAGGTTTTGAGAATGTTGTATTCCCCACTGGGCGCTAGGGATAATATAATCTTGCTGCTAGTTCTGCTATGTTTCCTCTGTACAGTTTTCATACACCATATTTACCATGTTCAGAGATTAGACAAAGATTTTGAGGGAAGCTGTTCAGAGGCCTGCCCCGGGGTTGGGTAATCCTGACTGGCATGGAATGGGGGAGGAAATGGATTAGTATTTGGAGGATTTTTCTCCTCCAATGAATTGGGAGTTCACCCCTGAACAACTACAGGACGCTGTTGACGTGATAAAATGTGTGAAGGGAAAATGTTGTGACATTTCCAGAGAGGCACAAATTTATGCAATGTGCTAGGTCCTGGCTGCAATTTATTGGATACTGTTTGTCACTGGACAGCACCTTCAGGGAGAGGGGAAGGAAAACAAATCAACTGGCATCACAGTTAATCAAATGGCAGCTGAACCAGAAGGACAAGGCAGTAGCAACTGCCTCTGTTCAGAAGAGGAAATCCAAGGCCAAGTCAGTTTGCACAGTGAGTGATGAAGAAGAGGCTGGCCCCTCACAATCAATGGAAGAGATGAAGCCAGAGGTGATCACCCAATCCTTATCCCTGTGAGAACTGTGCGAGCTGCAGAAAGAGTTCACCTCCAGACAGGTGGGTCCATATTGAGCTGGCTGTTCCAAATCTGGGATGCTGTGGCCAGCAATATGAACCTGGGTGGTAGTGAAGCCAGGCAATTCAGATCTCTGGGGTGTGGTTATTGACCAGGGAATTGGAAAAAGTCAATAACATCTCAGCCTCTGCAGAAGACTCAGGTTAAATGTAAAGGAAAGATACCTTTGCAAGGAGGACATGTATGCACAGCAAGGCCAGTGGAACACCATGCAGTGAGGTACCCACTGCCTGAGAGAAATTGCTTGGCTAGAGGCAATTTTTTCAGATGACAAGCAAGGTGCTAAAAATCCATGTCCAGTGCACATCACAGATGAGGCCAAAATTCATACAGCTTGGGTCAGAGATTTATTACCGTTGCTTAGCAACACTGTAATGGATGGAGAGAGAAGACCAAGTGAGTGCTAGCAAACTTCTTATATATGAAGACACTACCTCTGCCTCTTGACAGGTCCACATCTTGTCTGTGGAAATTAAAATGGCCAAGCATGTCCAGAACTTGTAATAAAAATGTGAGAGGGCCACCAGAAACTCAGAAAGGAACTCATTTTCCATTCACCAGTACAGACCTGATTCTGCTACTAGGGGCAGGCACCCTTTGGTTAGGGGAAAGGGGTGCACTCCACGAGGTAATCTCTGGCTTTACCTGCCTGAATATGGAGAATACATGAGGAGGTGGGATGGAAAACCCACCTCTGACCTGGCAGCCTGGGTATGTGAGTTAAGGGGAGGAAGACCTACCACAGGAAATTTGTCAGGGGTAAATGCCACTGTGGTTTCTCAGGGGCAAGCCCCTAGGCAGAATAGAAGAGATGATGATGTGTCTGATCCTCTTGAAGGGACCTCCAATTCATATTTACAAGAAGTGAGCAACAAATACCATGACAAGGACTAGAGGGCCTTGTCTCCAGCCAGGTGGAGGAAAGTGTCAATTTTATCTGTTGGATGGTGTGGATCCATGGCCTGGCACAGCAGAGCCAGAGGAGTACAAGGCTGTAGGTGACACTGGCACACAATGTACCCTGATACCACTGAGACCTGTAGGGGCAGAATCCATCTATTTCTGGGCTGACAGGACTATCCCCACAGCTGACTGTACTGGAAACTGAAGTGAGCCTGATGAGGAATGAATGACAAAACCTCCCCATCCTGATTGTCCAGAGGGCCTCTGTGTATCCTTGGCAGAGATTACCTCAGGAGAGGGCATTTCAAGGACACAGAAGGGCATCACTGGGCTTTTGGGAGAGCTGCTGTGGAGACAGAGGAAATTCAACAGCTGAATCCTTTGGCTGCTATGGGACTGCTGAGGCTTGAAGAGCAACAGGTAGTGATGGTCACCCCATCAGCAAAACGGCACTGACTGGGATTTGGGGACACCACACTGGGCTGATCCATGAACTGGAGAGCTGGGAGTGCTCTGCAAGACTTGTTCACCCTTCAGCAGCCCAATATGGCCTAGTGGAGAGTGGAGACTGACAGTGGACTGTCATGGCCTGAATGAAGTCACACCATCACTGAGAGGTGCTGTGCAGGATGTGCTGCAGTTTCAGTATGAACTGGAGTCAGAGGCAGCCAAGTGGTGTCACCATCAGTATTACCTATGTGTTTTTTTTCCATTCTCTGGCAGCAAAGTGCAGGCCACAGTTTGTTTTCACCTGGAAGGGTGTGCAGTGCACCTGGAACTGACTGCCCCAGGGGTGGGAACACAGCCCCACCATCTGCCGTGGACTGATTCATACTGAATTGGAAAAGGGCAAGGCTCCAGAACATCTGAAGTACATTGATGACATCATTGTATGGGGGAGCATGGCAGAGGAGCTTTTTGAGAAAGGAGAAAAGATAATTCAAATCCTCCTGAAGGCTGGTTTTGCCATAAACCAAAGTAAGGTTAAGGAGTCTGCCCAGGAAATTCGGTTTCAAGGAATGAAGTGGCAAGATGGACATCAGATTCCAATGGACATGATTAACAAAATATCAGCTGTGTCCCCACAAACCAGCAGGAAGGAAATGCAGGCTATCCTAGGTGCTGTGAGTTTTTGGAGGATGCATATTCCAGATTACAGTCAGATTGTCAGCCCTCTTCTCTATCAGTGACATGGAAGAAGAGTGCTTTCAAGTGAAGTCCTGAACATCAACAAGCTTTTGAACAAATTAAACAGGAGATTGTTCATGCAGTAGCCCTTGGGCCAGTCAGGACAGGACAGGGCTAAAATCTTGCTGTACACTGCAGCTGAGGAGAATGGTCCTTCTGCAGCCCCTGGCACAAAGTACCTGGGGAGACTCGGGAATGATCTCAGGGGTTCTGGAGTCAGGGATACAAAGGATTTGAGGCCTGCTACCCTCCAGCTGAAAAGGAGATCCTGGCACCTTAGGAAGGGCTGCCTCAGAAGGGATTGGCACTGAAGCACAGCTCCTCTGGCACCCTGTGCAAGTGCTGGGCTGGATATTCAGAGGAGAAGTCCCTTCCACACATCCTGGCCCTGGTGCCATGTGCAGTAAGTGGATGGCTCTGATCAAACAGCAACCTTGAATAGGAAACCCCCATTGCCCAGGGATCTTGAAGGTTACCAGGAACTGGCCTGAAGGTGAAAATGTCGGGTCACCATCTTCAGAGGAGGAGAAGGTGACGTGCTGAGGAGGCCCCACCATGTAATCAGCTCCCAGAAAAGGAAAAGCCCTGCGCTCTCTGCACTGCTGTACCACAGAGAGAACTGAAAATGGAAAGCTGCTGCAGGGAGTCCTACACAATAAGTCACAAAAGCTCTTGAGGGACAAGGTGGATCAAGTCAGGTTGCAGAGCTGGAAGCTTCCAGATGGCCTTGGATATCTCTGAAAGAGAGAAAAGGCCAACACTACCTCTACACTGGCTCGTGGGTGCTGGCAGATGCTCTGTGGGGGTATCTGGACTGGTGGGAAAAGAGCAGTTGGCAGCACAGAGGGGAAACCCATCAGGGCTGCTGAGCTGGGGCAGATCAGTGCCTGGGTGGAGACCATCGCTGTCAAAGTCCTTCCTGCAGGGCTGCCAAAGGACATCACAACAGCAGACAGGTGGGTTGGGCTGCCACTTTAAAGGGGCTCAAGTGGACCTGGACTGGCAACACAAGGCTGAGTTGTTTCTGGCTTGGTGGGTGGAACTAGATCCCCAGGTTTTCTTTTGGCCCTGTTTTTCCATTGTTGTCAGGCTGGGAGGAGGAGGAGATTGAGCTGCAAGAACTTCTCTGGTGTGCTGCCTTTGTCCTCCTGGTCTCCACATGGCAGACAGCCTGGGGACAGCCACCACTTGGGTTTTGTCCTCAAGGGGAAGCAGGAGATGTCTTGCCTTTGTTGGTTAAACCATTTTCTTTTTGTACAATCATTTGTTACTATTGCTGTGTTTCTTGGGAGCTTCTTTAGTAAGCTGTGACTCAGCTTCAAACTCCCTTAGTATTTATTTCTCCATTATAGAAAAGGAGACAGCTTGAGTAGCCTTTATTTCCCCATTGAGTTTTTAAACTCCAGACAGGGTTCAAGAAAACACAAAGCACTTAGTGACTAATTTCAGCATTAATTAAACTCTGTATTAAGACATATCTATATAGTGGTGGAAAATAAAGTTAGGTCCAGCATCTCTCTTATTTAATTGAGAAATTACAGCACTTCAACAGCTTTGGAAAACATCACATGCCTTAAAAGAGATCTGCCTAGCACAAATAAGTGTCATAATGCTTAAGCAAATTAACTGCTCCAAAACCAGCCCTGAGTAACAGTCTGGTAGCCCTGTGTTCACCAAATATGTAGAAGGCATTCAGAGGCATTGTTCCTAAATATGTTTCAGTCCTTTTTTCTAGAGATGAGATTATTTATTTCTGCATCTTTACAGCAACTTTACTGACACTAATCTCCATTTTAGCTGCAAAGCTTTTGGATCCAGATATGGGGTGACCACAAAATGGAAGTCAGGCTAAATCAAGGATGCAAATTTGAGCTCTTGCATCTTTTCTGCTATGTGTTAATGGTATGTAATTGATCTAGAAGTTATTGGTATTTTTTGAAACCTTCTGACATTTTTGTCAAAGGCTGGGAGCAACCATCAACACATGGTACTACAGGCCACAAATAATAGGACATAATTTCTGAGTGCTAATTCATGCAAGCAGAATGGGCTGCTCAAAAGGTGAAATGTTGCCTATCTCAGTGATATATTACTTTAGCAATCATCCTTCCTGAAAAAAAATTATGAAAATTACATTTGACACTGTTTCTACAGGCGCTGAGCTTAGGAATTGCAAGAAGAATCCACACTCACCTAGAGTTCATAGCACTCCTTATATTTTCACTTTAATGTGTCAATGCTGTTCTTTCCCCGGGTCATTTTAAGAATGAATATGCCATGCATAATTCTCCCCTAAGCCTATTTCAATGGGAAACAATGGTGCAATGGCTTTGAAATAATGATGGATTGGGCATGTGGCACACGAATGTGCACTTCGTCTGCGAGTGCCTTGTGGACACTGTGTGTCTCTGAAGAAAATCTTACTCATATTCCATTCTTATTCTTTTCAGCAAGGAATATCTCTTCTGCTAAGCATGGTCCTCTTCACTCTGGGACCCTGTTCTGTATTTTATAGCAATTCTGTTTCCCGGTTCTTTTCCCATCCATTTTTACCCCACATTCTAAAATAGGAAGGACCCTGATGTGGGTCTGCTGCTGTTACTTGGTGGCTGTGTCAGAGTTTCCTATCATGGCATGTCTCAACAGCAGAAAATGCACATTGCAACAGCGTGGAGCTGTGGCTTACGGCCAATCAACTGTTGCGATTACGCTATCGCAGTGAACTACCTTTGCATTTCTTGTTGAGGAAGCCTTTCAGAGGCCCTAGCTATGTTTCATAACTTTTTCTGGTTTCACATGTCAGATGCATCTTACTCTCTTGCCTCTTCCCTTGCACAAGTTCCCCTTGGAATTCCCTGGGAGATGCTGATGTGGGCAGCAGAAACGTGGGCCCTTCATTGATGGACACTGTTCCTTGAGGGCATGTTGATGGGACACTGGTCAGCACACTCATGGGGCCTGGGTGCCCAATTCCCTTTCAACAGGGAATCTCTTCAAAACCCTGTGAGAATGCCTGCCCAGCCTCCCAGATTCCTTTATGGGCAGTGTACAGCCAGACTATACAAACCACCTTGGGTTGTGTCAAAGTAGGATCCTTTTGAAAGCTAATGGTTGAGTGCAAAGGTCCTGCTTTTGGCTTCTCAGGAATCATAAAATAAGATAATCTATGTACAGTGCTAAATAATAAATTTTAAAGGTGTGTGTGAAGCTGTTCATAAGCAATGGAATCCTAGCAGAATTATCTTCAAATACATTACTACACTTACCAGGAGAAAGCCAGTAGTAACATACTTATAAAATGAAAAAAGTTGAAAGAAAGAATCAGCCTTGGTAAAGTAGGAAGAAATTGAAAAGCCACAGGCCATGTCTGTTTTTATCTGGGTATATCAAAAATCCCTCATTTACTTTATTCACTCTTACTATAACTGAGGAGAAATGTGGTAACAGGATCTAAAACACAATGTCACATCGTGGACAGCACATTGCTACCTTAGTACTGATTGTGAACAGATCTGTCTCTTATAGCTGAAGAGCTGGGAGGCAAACGTGGCACTCACTTCTTCCTGAGCTCAGCACAGTGCTCATCCTCCCCAGCCACATATCAACCAGGCACTGAGCAGGTATCCAAAAGCCTTAATTTGCAGTGCACACTGTAGTCTATAATCATGGTAATCCTGTAAGGCAGTGCTCCATGGCTGCCAAAGATTGATTAAAAAAACTGGAAATATTGCGTTTTTTCCCTTCCCAAATAATGCCCAAGGCAAAATGTGTTTCTGTGCCAGATACTTTCAGCTCTCTGTGAATTACCTTCCCAGACAGGGGTAACCAGACACATTTCTAAACTGGCATTAAAGGTGCAGCCTCTGGTTTGCAGTTTTTCAACCCGTCAAATATCTTTCAAATTTAGAGACTGCACACTGTGGATCACTGCCAAGCAGCAAGGGAAAAATCTGCCAAGTAACCCTTCAGGTGTTCTTCATTTGGGTCATTCATTTGTAGCTCTGGCTAGCACAGCTTGACAGACTAACACAGAATTAGGGAAGGACTGGACCTTGCTTGGGTGCTTTCTGCTCCAATGCTGGTGAAAGCAGCCTTTGAGCTGAAGTGATCTCCATTTCCAAAAGGCAAACAAATCTAACATCTCAATGCAAAGACTGCTGTCACTGTCATCTTCAAACAGTGCCACACTACTCTGAAATGCAATTCACCACTCAGCAGCAGGGAAATTCAGTGCCCTGTAAATGCTTCCTGTCTGCATCACACCACAATTAAATGTCATAAATATGTAGGAGCCACTGAGGCATATAGAAGGAATGCCCTCAACAATACTGGGAGTTTCCTGCAAGCCAGGGACAAGGTAGAAAAGGAAAGAAGTTCAAGTCTTATGAAAGAAAGCAGAAGGAGATACAATCTCTTTAAATGTGCAGGCCAGGCTAAGGTTGGGAAGTGGGGGCACACAAAGGGCTTGGGCAGCTGGCTCTGGGCAGAGCTCTGACCCTGCTTTGAGCCACTGCTGCTGAGCACTGGGATGTGCTTCAGGGTGCCCCACACCACAGTCTGCAGACACATCTGGCTCTGCTGCTCCACTGGGACTTTATCATTCACTCCATTAGGATCTGGAAGGAATCCATCCTACAACTTGGGACTCCAGTTGCTTGTTTGTTATTTATTATTGTTTTTATTATGGTAGCCTTAAACGGCCCAAACATACAAAGGTACCACAGGGTTCAGCCTTGACGAGAAGCAGATGAGGAGGCAGACCCTGCCTACGGTAATAAAATGCAGAAAGCTGATGTAGCAATGCAAAAAGGCTTTTGTGTGGTTTGCTTCTCACTACCCTGTCTCTTGGTTCCTAGGGATGTAGGAGACAGAGTCCTGGTACTACTTTCCAGAATTACTGTTAGGGGGACATTCTTTCAAAGCAGCAGAAACTGCAAGAAGCCTCTGCCTCCTTTGGCCAGAGCCTGATTCTAATAGCACTGTTGCATTCAGAAGCACCTTGTATTACCAAAAAGGCCTGTGATATTCACAGGGCTGCTGCTCATGCAAATATAAAATGGGAAGTATAAAGATCTGGTGCTAATCATTATTTATTTTACAATTGTCTTGTTTGTGCCAGGTTTTAAACTTCACACTTCAGCTGTTTCATGGGGAGGAAGATTTTACCAGAGCTCTGTTCACAACAATTCAAATTCATGGTTCAGTTTATGCTGGGGAATGTAAGTTCTTCTCCCATAGGCAGAAGTGGCTGAAGAGATCTTGCTCAACCATAGCACAGAGTGCTGTACCCCACTGCACAACAGAAGCTGAACTCCAGAAGTTTCAGCAAACAAAATTCCACAGTTCAGGAAATTAGAAGCCTGCTAAAAACAAGGATTGTAATGGAAAATATTTTGCAACTCTAACTCTAGCTGTTTCTAGAGAGATAAGCAGAGGATAGCTAAATGGAAATTCAGCTAAGACATCTGGACTAATTCTTCTGCAAAATGTCCCATAGAATTTTTATTAAAAACACAGGCAGTGGCCTGGACAGCCCAAAGCAATATAAAAGCAATGTGGATCTGTTGACTCAAGCCATCTACAGAAATAGTAATACCATGCTGATTTTAATAAAGCTCTTTAATTTTTCTCTTTTTTTTTTTGATGGAGGCAGAGATTGCCCTAAGCATTATACTTTTAAGAACTACCAGTATTAATAGCATAAATACAGAAATGACTGATACATTTTTAATTGTACAGCTACATTTTTAATTGCACAGCTAGTCTGTGATATTGGCATAGCAGAAAATGTTTCAAGCCTACAATACGATCAGTAAGAATGACTATTGGTAACCTGGGATTAGGTACGTCCTGTAAAACTGGAAATTACTCAAATTACTCAAATTACCAGAGCTGTTTGGGAACACCATATGCATAATAGCACTTGTCCTATGTGCTGTTTGGCAATACATTAACTAATGGCAAATTAGTTATATATTAGTTATAAATTAGTTATATATTAACTAATGGCAAATTATTTGGTCAGTTAGGTGATAGACAGTTATGGACTATCCCTAGCTGTCAATTATTATATCAGAGACAGTTTTTCATCTAAATCTGATTAAAAGACCATTTTTGTTTTCCAAGTTTACAGAATACAGCAGATGTGGATCTGAATGAAGTTATCTTTGCTAATAGATACAGGACACATGGTAGTGTGGTATTAATAAAGTTTTGGGCCAAGATTTTCTAAAATGGGAGAGTAATTCTAAGATTCCACCATCCATATTTAGTGTTGGAATTCAACAACCTTTTTTCACAGAGCACCAGCAGATCCTATTGAAATCAGTGGGTGTCAGAGCTTTTGGAAGTTGAACCACTAATTCAAGAATCCCAAGGGAGAGTTAAGAGCCAAATTTTCATCTCCTCATGTTAGAAAATCTGGGGATAAGATTCTGTGTGTACCAAAATTCCCACCCACTTCAGCAAAGGCCAGATTTTTCTCTAATCTGGAGCTGATTTATGAGAAAAGCAGGTTACCTTGAGAGGCACAACCAAAAGCAGGTGATATAGTTAGGCCCTTCCATCACACAAAAGCAAAAGGTCATCCAGACATGCCAGAAATTTAATAGAATAACTATTCTGATATTTTAGATTTTTTTCTGACATTTTGACAGGCTGGTTAGAATATTTACTGGTTTTAATTTTGCTATATTCTGAGCATTCTTACACACTTGAAAGGAAACGTTTTTGCCTGTGGGAGGACATGCTCCAAATCAATACTGTACATATGTGATGGAACGGGAAAATGCAGAAACTTTTCACAGTCTATCAGCTTCCAAGATAATTATATTACAGGCATGTTGAGGACCTGGACACGCTGTTCAAATGGTCTTGGAATATAATTGGTTTTTCTCTAATTACTATTATGGAATGTCCCTCAAAAAAGCTTTCTAGAAAGCATTTCTGCTACTACCATGGGCAGGAAGAGGGGAAGTGAGACAGGGAGGGACCTGCAGACCCAGAGCTGAGCTCTGCCCTTTGCTCATGCCCTGCTCCTTGTGCCCGTGGGGAACCTTGGGGATTCAGCTCTGCTTCCAGGGCTGCTGCTGGCAGCTGAGCCTGCTCTGCAATCAGGACATATTTACACAGGTTACATCCTTATGGATGTGAAACTCTGGAGGACAGGCAGATTCACTCCCTACCATGCCATCAACACCAGGCACGCCCAGCAGCCAGCCCTTTGGCTCCGTCTGTGGTGAATCACGCCAGCGTGGAACCTGATTCTCCAGGAGAGATAACATTGTAGCTCGGATATTTAATAAACAAGGCTGGGCTTGAGCTTCCTCTGGGTAAAACCACACAGGGTCCCTTTCAGTTTCAGGAGGTGAGAACCAAAACTGTACTCTGCCTCCAAACAAAAGCTGGCTTTTATCCGTGTCCAGGATTTTCCTAACGCCAATGTTATGGTTCTCGTTTTTCCACAAAAACAGTGCTAGTGATGGAGAGATCTCTTGAAAACTTCCAGGATTTATAGCAACTGGCAGCATGTTCAATACATAATTGTTTTTGGAACAATCATAATCTTATTAGTTGCCAGTCTCTCCTACCAAGATAAATTTAAAGGAAATCAATCTGCTGACACTTCCCTGATATTTCTGGCAATTCTAACCTTTAAATTTAGCAGTTGCACTGAGTGTATACCTTGAGGGAATGAAACCCAAAGAATTAAACAGTTATCTGCTAGCAGTGAACAAAGACCATACACTGGCAAAAGCCCTGACTTTGTCCAGTCAGGAAGATATTGAAGCAACTTTGTCAACAAGTTCAAGCAAAGATTTAATGTAATTATCTGGATGGGTAACAAACATCAGAACATCATTAGCAGAGAGAATTATTTTATACTGTTTCAAACAAGAAATATGTTTTATCCCCTGACCTTCTTCCTTCTGTCCTGTGGTGATAGAAGGAGATGTCAAATCGTAAATTATCTGCACTTTGGGACTGGTAAAGGTTTTGAGTTGTCTGTGTTCACAAAGTACCCCTATTTAGTGTTAGCTGGATTTATTTCTTTAGTGGAAATTCAACTGCTCTGACTGAATATCAAATGCTGAGTAATTATTTCTGTTCTTGAAATTCTAGTCTTTGGGAGAATGAAAATCTTGCAATCAAAAATCAGGTTTACCCAATAACATTAGATTAGGAATGATACTGCCAGCAGTGTCACCATTACTGCTGATGGTGACAAAGTATTATTTTGGCTGCACAGTCACACACATCCAAATGAAGATCTGATACAAGCTCTGCAGCCTCTGGAAGTTGTTTGTTTGTTTGCAAAATTCGGCCCACTGAACACATGCATGGATGTATGAATTGAAAACAAACACAGAGGTTAGATGTGACCAGAAAACCTAGAGTTATCTGGGTGGCACGTCCACGTGGGGCTCTGCAGCCAGCCTGGAGAGACAGGTCATGTCTCAGAGGCGCAAACCCTACAGACCACTCTAGAGATTTACAGGTGAGTCAAAATTCACAGAATGACCAGGTTGGAAGAGACCTTAAAGATCATCAAGTCCAACCCAGCCCCAACACCTCAGCTAAACCCTGGCACCCAGTGCCACATCCAGGCTTTGTTAAACACACCCAGGGATGGGGAC
>JAWWMS010000028.1:2842644-2852826 GCA_035048045.1 Chlorospingus semifuscus
AATGCAACAGGTGCATCTGTGATTGGTCTCATGTGGTTGTTTCTAATTAATGGCCAATCACAGCCCAGCTGGCTCAGGCTCTCTGTCCGAGCCACAAACCTTTGTTATCATTCTTTGCTATTCTATTCTTAGCCAGCCTTCTGATTAAATCCTTTCTTCTATTCTTTTAGTATCATTTTAATGTAATATATATCATAAAATAATAAATCAGGCTTCTGAAACATGGAGTCAAATCCTTGTTTCTTCTCTCAAACTGAGACCCCTGTGAACACCGTCACACAAACCAATCTAAAAGTGCCACTATCACAGCAGAAGATGGAGGCCAAGAAGAAGAAGAAGGAGAAAGGCTGGTCACACTCCAATTCTTCCATCTTGCCCCCTGAACCCCCATTCTAAAAACCCCAAAAATCTATTTTTCACCTTGGGATAAATTCACTATCATTCTACTTAAACTATCATGGCTTGTAATTCTTCATATAAAGTTTGGTAATTGTTTTTTTCAAGGGCTAAATCAAAGGCACAGGGGTCTTGGGCTCTGTGCCAAGGTCTCTGAGCCCCCTGGGCAGGGTCTTGAGTGCTCCAGGGCAGCCAGAGGGATTTCCTGGGTTCCTACAGAACACCAACCAGAGCTCTGGCTGAGGGCCCTTGCACAGCAGAGCTGGAGCAGTGGTTTCTGCAGGCACACAGCTCAGCCTGGGGAAGGACACTTGAGGATGTGAAGCGCTGGCTGACCCTGAGGCAGACTAAGGCTCTCTTCAGCACAGCCCTCAAGTTCTTTGTGCACCTCTGCCTTTGCTCTTTTCTGGTTTTTTTCCCACTCGGAGCTGGCTCAGATTCCCTGTTAACTCTTGGAGTGCCTTAGCAATGTGTGACCATGCACAGAGACCTCTCACCACATTGAGTCACAGACTCCCAAAATGGATTGGGTCAGAAAGGACCTTAAAAATCATCTCATTCCACCCCTGTCCTGGGCAGGGGCACCTTCCACTATCCCAGGCTGTTCTAAGCCCTCTCCAACCTGGCCTTGGACAGTTCCCAGATGGGACAGTCACAGCTTCTCTGGGCAACCTGTGCCAGGGCCTCACCATCCTCACAGTGAGGAATTTCTTCCCAACTTCTCATCTAAACCTGCCCTCCTTCAGCTTAACACCATTCCCCCTTGTCCCATCACTCCATGCTCCTGTGAAAAATCCCTCTCCAGCTTTTTTGTAAGCCCCCTTTAAATACTGGGAACACATATTAATTAATTCTTGAGATTCCTATGTCCAACATTCACTAACACTGAGGTATGTTTTAAACAGCAACAACAAAAAAAAATCATGAGCAGAGGTTTAATATAAACACATTAACCTATTATATAAAAACATAAATACTGCAACATGTGATTGCAGTGAAGTATAACTTTCCATGCATAAGCTTTTTCTTGTTGACTGTGGGACTGCTTCAGGTGATTAGTTTAGATTAGATGCTGAACTTTGAGTTAGGTGAGGGGAATCTTGCTTCTACCATTTGTTATCCTCTTTAGACTTTACCCTTCATGTCTCAGCATGCAGCAAACCAGTAACAAACTCCTTCCCGTTGAATGACAATGCTCTGCAAAGCTAATTATACCCAGGTCAGTGAATGCTAATTTATACACAAACAATATCCCAGAGAACTTTTGGATTTTCTATCAAAATTTAGTAAAATTTTGAAAATATGTGCTCCCTACAGTGATGTGGATTTTTAGCTAGTTGAGATCTGCAGAAGAGCAAAACATAATTTTTATCTCTTTAGACCTTTAGATGCTTCTGTTGCCATAAAAAGATTGGAACCACCATATCTACTTAAGCATAAATATAAATGAGGAGGGCTTGTTTCAAAGTACACTGTGGAGAATAAAACACCTGAAGTTATGCGTGGGCATCATACAGACAACGGTCTGATCTTCTCAGGTCCTGACATCCTGGAAATTTTGGATGTCCCATTCCCGGAAGTGTTCAAGGCCAGGTTTGAACAGCCTGGTCTAGTGGAAGGTGTCCCTTCCCGTGGGAGGGGGTGGAATGAGATGATCCTGAAGTTCCTCTCCATCCCAAGCTGTGGAAACCCAGGGCACTGGGAATATTTCTGTGTCTGCTCTGGGACGCCCTGACTTTGACCCTCACTCATGGAGAAAGTTCCCCAGACTTCAAGATAGACTGGAATCCACAAAAGTGTGCAATAGATTATAGAGAGCAGTGTGGGTGTGTCACTTGGTGAGAAATTGAGGGTTTGGGGTTTTTAGTGTGTTGTGGATGGCAGCAAGATGGAGGGCACAGGGTGTCATCCTGGGTTTCTTCTTCATGCTGCTTCTTCCTCCTTCTCCATGGGTTTGGGTGGCATTTTGTAATTGTGCAGAAAAGTCCCCATTGCAGCTCTTTGGGATCAGTTATTGGGTTAAAAGGGAAAATAATCCAGGTGTCAGCTTTTAATTGGAGAGTTTAGTCTTAAAAGACCTTGGAACAAGAGATTGTTGGCCATTTTGTGCCTTCTAATGAAAAGCTGCCCGACTCACAGTAGTGAGACTGCTTTACTGATAAGAAATAATGAACACCTGAGTGTGAACATGAACTACCTCAAGTGCCTTCAGTCCAGAGCCAGAGAAACCCACAACTGGGACCCTCACATGAACCAGTTAGCCAAGGGATCCCAGATTAGACAATATAGCAGAGCGCTGTTTGAAGCCAACATGAAGCAATAGCTAAAAGAGGACAGTTATATCTAAATAATACATTTGGCAGGCTGGGATTTATGGACTCACTGCAAAACACACAGAGCTGTCCCTGATGCTTCAGCAAAACACTTCTGACTCCTGCAGCCTTTCAGTCAGCAATATCTATTGTAAAGGATGCAAAACAGATAATTTGAGTAGAAATTTAAGCCCTTCAGATGGGGAAAAAGGGCACTGATTAATAAACTGGCATAAACAAGTGAACTTTTTATTTCATTAACTTTACAGATTGGCTTAAAGCCCCCAAAATTTTGCAAATAATGATTGCTCCTAGGGGACTATCTCTGTCTGGTTAGTTTATTTGTTTGCATGTACATTTGGTAACTAAGGTCAAAAGTTTTATAGCAGCAACTGTCTCTGAACTATTACTTGGCTTTGATTTTTTAGCTGTGGCACTGAGACTTTTGTGCAATATTGTTAATAATAGAAATGCACTTTGTTTTAGTTTTGACTAATTATAGATTTGCTTGATGCAGTATTTCATGTGCATGGGTAAAAGGTAATTGTTACAGCTTTATAAAATTTGAAGATTAAATACTGCCTTTAATTACAAAGATATCACTGGTGATGCAGAGGATTTAGTGATGTCAGAATTCATTACAATTATGGTTTAGCCATGAAATTGGGCAAAACAGTGTCAAATCATAGTGACTCAAGTAGACTCTACAACTTTAGAAATGACTGATTGGGCAGAAGTTGAATAAGTGCTACAGCAGCACAGTGCAAGTCACACAAATGTAGCTATTTCCAAGATGTAAAATTCAAATCACTAAATTTGATCAGTGCAAGCACTGGGCAACCCAGCATCCACCCCTGTACTTACAAATTCAGCATCACTCTTATTCCACCCAGTCTCAAGACCCTTATCGTGTATTTGACACAACTTGCACAAAGGAATTCTCTTCATGCAAATTTTGAGGAATGAATGAAATTTCAGCCTCCTTTGATTGTCTAAAGCAAGTGTTCATAAGTTGATACAATTACTTTGCATTATCATTTGCTTTAGTTAAAGTATGCACACACAGGGCAAGCACTGTCTGTGACACCTGGGATCAGAGCTGATGACATTTATATCAGTGCCCCATCCTTTACAAACACTGAATGGAAGCAGCAAAAGTGACAGTTTGATCTTTTGCAGTAAACGTTCACCAATAACTAAGAAATAAAATCTGCAGAAAGTGGAAGTATCATAACAGAAACATAGCTAAACTCTCTCTGCAAGGGATTTGCAGCTGGCATTGCAGACTCACTGATGTGCAGCTTTGTTTAAAATGTCCACTGAGAAGCTGAAAGAAAAATACTCTCTAACACTCAAGAAAACTGACATTTTCACCTTTAATATAAACTGAAAAAAGAGGCAACACCACAAGCATCTCCAACCAAGCACCTCTCTGGGCATGATCAACATCATCACCATGGCTTTCCATTATCCTTGAATATTTGCAAAAATTATGATGTTCAGGTTCCATCTTGAACTCCCATTCATCAGGGTATAAATTTGTCCTTTGTCATTTTTTTCAAACTGCATTTTGGCAGAGGAGCACTGGTGGGTGGGGAGCTTTTGGAAAGATTAATTATTTAAAAATTTGGTCTTTTCAAACTGTTCTAAATACAGCAGTGGGGAATATGCCCTGAGGAGCAATGCTGTTGCATGTCTCTCAGGGGAGGGGTATTGACAATTAAATATTGTCAGTTTCTTATTCAGTGCAAGAGGAAAACAAGCATTTGTGTTTCAGGCTAATTCATGGAAGCCTCTGGCCCAGCAGTGCTGAGTTCAGGGTGATGCTGTGGGGCCAGAGGAGGGAAGCTGCCCATCAAGGCTTCCCAAGGGTGGTCTGCAGCTCTCTTGCAACACACAGGCCTTTTGTAAGTGGCCTGAGCAGCATCTGGGGGCTGTGCTCCTCAGAACCAGCTGGTTTGAAGCTCTGGTGGCTGTGGGGTCTCCTCCAGCAGCTCTGGGATGGGGTCAGTGTCTGGACACTGGGATCTGTCAGCCATTGGAGCCTGAGCCAGGCTGACCTCACAGCAGCCAGGCATTTTGGCAAATCTCACAGCTGGGATTTCAGCCCCTGGCTACTTCTGCAAGCCTTCCTATGGCTCCACATGACAGCAAGAACCCTGTGCAGGAGCTGGCCCAAAGTGCAACATTTCCAGGCTCAAGATGAACTTCAAGCAGAAGCAGCACAACCCATGGTGTTAGAGGGGGGCAACAAACCCCAATCCAGCCAGGGGCCAAAGTGATGGACAGACTGACCCGAGGAGATTGCTCCAGCAGGAACACCAGCAGCTGAATCTGGAAGAGAAAAATACCATCAATGGAGTGAGATAAGGACTGAGAATGAAGAAAAGGGTTGAGGCAGCCTAACCACCAATTTACAATGCTAATTCCCTGTTAGAATTTTTCTGAAAGCCTCCCTGTCCTCACACACCAGCTCGTTACCTGCCTTCTTCAGCACAGAACCCCAGACACCCCAAACACAGTCTGCCAGAAAGAGAGTGCTCTGGAACAATGACCTTCCCTTCACTTTTGGGTGTCAACTCACTTACAAATCATGTTTCTGCTTTTCTTCTCCTTTTATTCCTGCCTGCACCAAGAGTTCCCAGAAGAAGTCTGCAGATAATGACAAAAGGAGTGAAGGTTTGCCAGGGGACTGACACAGGACAGGAGCTGCTGTTTTCCTCTTGCACTGAATAAGAAAAGCTCAATGCAGTTATGGGCTGTGAGATCTCAGTGCTGCCTGCACATTGCAGGGAGGCACAATGACCTTGATTATTCTCACCTCATGGAAATGTTCAAGGCCAGCTGGAATAAATGGCTTTTGGATCAGGCCTTCATCCCTCAGTTTCCACACCTGATTGCTTGCAAAACCCCAATGCTCCTTCAGTCCAAGCTTGGAAAGATGTCAGAGATTGAGAGTTAATAACAAAACAGGGGCTTGACATTCAGGACAGAAATTTTGAAAAACTTTATTTCTAATTATTTTTAAGGAATAATGCATAAAGGGATATTTCTTTAAATTTGTGCTGATTTGGACTGGGTTATGGGGGACTCCTAATGCACTCCTACCTCCTATAAGGTACCTCACCCATACATCTAAAAAAGATTCAAAAGGTGCACAAATTGAAATATTGGAAGATCATTTCAGCCCTGAGAAAAAGTAACCATCTTCACACCTGCCAATGTGTCACCAGATTCAGCAAATTTGCTCATATTCATTTGTAACACTGATTTGAGTGCCCTTCATAGCACATTAAATTTATAATCTATGCAGCAAATGTGATACAATTGGTGCAGTCACCTAACAAGAATATGGAACAGACATGAAGCTGTGTCTGTATTTCCTCCTGTACTTCCTAGAAATGAATGCAATTACAAAGCAGTTTTGGTGAGACACTGTTGATAACTCCTTTACATAAGGGAAGTTACTGGCAGGACCTTATCACCTCCATCAGAAGAGTTCCTGGAAACAGGACAGTCCATAGCCAGAGATAACACAGCCTGAAATCTCCTGCACCTGCTGGGCTGCACCCTCTGCCCTCACTCACTGTAAGTTGTGGTGAGAGGAAATTGTCATTTCTGTCCTGTTCAGACCAACACACTCATTTCACACAGCAGCAGAGGTAGCTGTGGTGGTTTCAGTCTGCTCAAACAGCATGAAACCCTTCAAGAACTTACTTTTGGAGCTTTTCAGATAAATCATATAAACCCTGCAAGGAGAGGGTAACCTGTCTATCTCTGGAAGTGAATTTCTAACATACAAAAGAAACAGTACCTACAGCTTATGGCTGTTGTTCTGAGGACAAATGCTTTAGGTTGGGACCAGGACCTAATAAGTGATAATCACTCCTAATTCAAATCACAGACAACCTTTTACTGCGTTATGTTCTTATTGGGAACCAGCACTGGGCATGTTTTATTTACAACACCCAAAGAGGAGCTGGTTTGGTCCTGAGAGAAATGTTTCTTTTATGCTCCTCTCTCCTTCGCTATTTCTAGCACACAAATGGCATCAGTCTTTCTCAGCAGCTGCTTCACCACCAAATTTTAGCTAAAGAAATCTGTTCTTTTAGAATATCACTGTCCAGGACAGCAGCTGCCACACACAAAGTGCCAGAATGGAGATGAAGATGTGGCTCACACTCAGCTGCCTTTGACCACCCTGCTTTACTTGAACTACAATGAACTCAATGCTTGAGGAACTTGCAGACCAAGCCCTGTGATATGAGGCCTGCTGTAAGACCAGCTTTCAACCAAAAGTTAGGTGGTAAACAGGAGACATGAACCAAGTAGATAGAGTTTTGTATTTTAGTATTTGTACTGCTGCTTCCTAGTCACTGTCAGTGCCCAACATGGTGCTCAGAACAGGGCTGATTTAAAAATTAATTTTAGGAATGTAGGGAAATTGTGCCATGATTTCTTTAAATCTGGACAAAAATAAATCAATCCCTGAATTTTACATCTGTTCAGCTCCAATGGCTGCCACTCTGCTGTTTTAATTGAGTGGAAAGTTAGGGCACTCCTTCAGTTCTAACAATTATTTTCTGCATCTTTGCTTTATTTTTAACAGCTTACAACAGAAAAAACATGTTATCTCATGACTGTCTAAAGCAAATAGCACATTGTGGTTTTGGGCTTGGACACTTGAACATGAAACTTCCCAGCAGCAAGTACTGTTCTGTCTGTAGGGCACTTCTGGTAAATCATCTCTCCTAGTGAGAAGTAAGGAAAACTGTCACCTAGTGAGAAAAAAGCTGGTTCTTAGAGCCCTCCCAGCTGAGAAAACACAGAAAAATCACTTCAGATTGCAATTATTATACAAGATAGAATGCTGCACAGAAAGCAGCAGGCCTTATTGGTTAACACCAACGCTGGGATTTGGATAGCTGGGGTACAGCCTGACCTGCTGGAGGCCACTCTGCCTCCCCAGCCAAGTCACCTCACTGTCCTGCACTTTGATTTCCCAGTCTGTGAAAATGAGGGTGCCGTGGTTTATTTTTAATATTTCAGCAACTGACATACTGTACCTCGAATTCTTTAAATGGTAACTTCACTTCCACTACTGTGAAAAGTTGACTAAAACGACATTTCAAAATCCTTCTCTATGTACTGTACTTACTGTTCACAAGTCTGGCTGTGGTTTGACTTTTGGCATCTGAAATTTGGTCTGCTGTGGTTGACTTCAGTCAGAAATTGCTAATGAGCCCAGATCTTCTGTAGATTTGAATGGGTTGCATAATCAATGCAAACCATCAGGGTAGCTTTAAACACTGCTCTATAACTTGTGCAGGTCCTCTTTATAGTGGCTACTCCTTTGAGTAGAATATTTTTAAGAGCCTGTAAAAGTTAACAAGTGCCTTTTTCAGGTGCAGCATTCATTCAGAGCTCTTAAGAGAAAATTCTGACTCTGGAATGATAAATATGCATGTAAGATGTCAAAAACAAAATGAAACACTTTTAAGAAAAACTGTTCTTTACATCCTTGTGGAAGACAACTTGTAGCCACCCTCAGGCCTTGGGTTAGTTGTTCATTATTGCCAGTTTAGTCAGAAGCTGGCAGGTCCAGTTTTGTTACCAAAAATGACCAGAACCTGGCAAATTATTTTGGCGACAAAACTATCTTCTGCAAGGCTTGTCCTGCCAATAGGACAAAAAACACAACCAGCCTGGGTTCTCGTAACAATATTTGATCTAAATTATATTAACATTAGAAACTTACCAAATAAAGCTGGTTTCTCTCTTCTTAATGTTAGAAACTCACCACACAAAGCTGGTTTGTCTCTTCCCAGTTTTGCTGTGTTTGCTCAGCCTGCAGCCAGGCACTCAGGGAGATGCAGAACAGATATCAACAGGTTCCAGAGCAGCTGAGCCACCAGCCACACACTGCAGGGCAGAGGACAGGTGGGGAGGAACAGATTATACAGCACATACACAGAGGAAAATGGCCAGGACTCAATCTGGCTCAGTGAAGTCAGTCCAGAGCCATCCCAGCAGTACCCTACCCATCCTTTAACAGGAAAATGTCTATGGGTGTTCAATAGCCACAACATTGACACAGCCTCCTCAGGCATGTACCCCCACTGTACATGGGAAGAGTGATTAATATAATTCTGAGAGCTGATAAAGATATTAAAAACCACTTTGCAGTGATAATAAGGAATCTTTATACTGCTGACATAAATAATTGATTATTCATGAGGTCTCCTAAAGAAAGGCCAAAGGGTTTATTTACATGGTTTTGATCCCCAATTTTTGGCTTTCAAAACCTTTATCCTTTAGTAAAGGAAAAAGGTTTTTAAAGTTCCTTTATCCTCTAGCAAATGAACCAGAGGATTCATGCTATTAGCAATGCTGTAATGCTGTGAGGAGGTGAGCAGGAGAACAACCTCGTCTTGTGCAACTGAATGGAGCTGGGAAATGAATGCCCTGCAAAGATGTTATTTCGTTTCCCTCAAAAGACCATTGTGCTAATTCAGCTGAATTCACTGGAACTCAAGTCACACATGAGTCATTTTCCATCACCACCTATCCTCTTCTCCCACCTGGACCTTTGACTGTGTCCCAAAGGCAGGTTGCTCTTCAATATCAGAAGTCTGGGATAAACACCTGCTGCCTGGATCTCACTAGAACAGGACAAACCTGTCCTGGGGAAAAACATTCCACATATGGGGGCTACTTTAGCTCTAAAATCACATGAGTGAGGAGGCTTCAGTCAGTGAAAACATCCTTCTTAACCATTATTTCCAACTACTCTGTAAGTGAGCAGCTTTCTTGCTGCACAAGCTGTGGTGCCAGCTTATCTTTCAGCACTGTCTCCTACTCTACCCTTCATCACTGCATCTAGTCACGATTTTCTCTTCCATAATTGATGTAATCCTACCAATGTCTAAGATGCTGTTTTCAAATGTAACATCAGAGCTGCAGCAACAAATTTTGCAGTAAAATGTGAAAATTAAGGAACTGCAAAGAGTTCCTTGAAAGTGTTATGTGAAAAAGTGCATCATGCTCTTAATTATTTCCATTATTTACATACTTCTGTTCCTGAAATCAGAACAAAGTCTTCCAGTAGAATCTGGTCAACTAAAGGACTCCTATGATTTCTGAAGTGATCCTGGATTGCCTCTGAGGCAGATACACTCACAGGAGCTCTCGAGTCCAAGAGAGGACAAGACAAAAAAGGAGAACTGAAAATGGCTGACTGTAAGGATGGCTGTGCACTGCACTTCCTTATTCGCACCAAAATAAACCAGAAAACATCATTAGCCATTTTAAAATGTAAATGGGACTGAGAGCAGCAGCAGGCCTGCATACAAATGCCTACACTTCATTCATGCCCTCCTGTGCCCTGGCAGACATCACACACGTGCCAAAGGATTGCTGCACCCATCCCATCCCATCCCATCCCATCCCATCCCATCCCATCCCATCCCATCCC
>JAWWMS010000028.1:2855671-2869766 GCA_035048045.1 Chlorospingus semifuscus
TGTATTTTTTCTTTCTTTAGTATAGTTTTAGTATATAATGATATGATATATATGATATGGTATGATATGATATATATGATATGATATGATATGATATATATAATATAATATAATATAATATAATATAATATAATATAATATAATATAATATAATTAATATAATATAATATAAATACCTTCTGAGAAACATAGAGTCAAATTCTCATCTCTCACCTCAAGCTCACAACACTACAAGGCTGGGTAAGATAAAAGAGAAGGGTGTTATATCCATGCAGCAAATAGGATTTTGAGTCTGACTTGAATGGGGTGTCCTGCACTCAATGGGGTTTGTTTCCCTTCTCAGCCTGCTTCCTCTGACTCCCCTACAACACCTCTGTGCACAGCTCAGGGTGGGCAAAGGGAGATTCTGATTTGGGAGCACAAGATCTTGTCCCATGAAGCCAGGTGCAGATACAACATCTCCTTTGGAGCAGGGGGTAAAAGGAAATTTACACAGTACTCTGCATTAGCTTCAGATTATAACCCTCCATTCAGCTTTCTTAAGCTGTCTGGAAAGAGCCTCAAGGGCTGCACTGCATCTGGACAGTGCCAGAAGTGGAAGATGGGGTCTGGCAGAGGATGTGGGGACGGTGGGGCTGCTGGAGATGCTGACACATGGAGTTGCAGGCCATGGACAGGGGTGTCCCACCTGTGCTTTTCTATGTCCTGGGTGCGCAGGATGAGGGAGATGGGCTCTGCATGGTGGCTGCTGTGTGCCCTGAGCCCTCAGTGGAGCCTATAAGGGCATGAACTCCTCAGCTGCTGAGAGGTCTGAGCAGACCAGGGGACAAGCAGGCATCACAACAGAGAGATGTGAAATCTTGGGCCTTATGAGAACAGTGCTGTACTCTTGGGCTTTGGAAGGAAAGCAGACCAGATTTAGTTTGCCACCAGCCTCTGGCTCTGTGGTTTAATCTGGTGCCTAAAGACAGATCAGTGTCTCCCCTGGCACAGCTGGATAGCCCAGGCTCAAGCTGAACAGTGCTGCACAATGCACAGCAGCCATGTTCTTAATGCAGCTCTGTGTGTGAGGAAATAGTGAGATCCCAATTTTCTCTCTGTTTGTCCTCCTTTTCCCCTTTGCCCCCAGAAACTGAGCCATTTTGGGCACATTAGATTTATCAAGACAGCAGCCAGCAGTGTTGTCCCCAGTCATGTCTGCTGCCAAGGGGAATTTGCCTCTAAAAGCAGCCCAAAGCCCTCTGGGGGCTGCTCAGAGCATGCAGAGCCCCTGCAGCATCACCAGGTGGGTCAAGCCCTGCTCTGCTCCCCTCACACCCCTGCCAGACCCAGCTATCCCCATCAGCAAAGCAGCAATGCTGTGCAGGGCTAACCTGCTTGTCAAAAGAAATTAAAATTACCCCTCCCCACAGTACAGAAAGCAGGCAGTAGTGAGCCCTGCTTTGTCAAGAAAAGAGCTGAAATCAATGTAAACTCATAAAAAGCAGCCAAAGCTGGCTTGTACCACACTTCTCTAGGAGCTCTGGCCTCCTCTAAAGGGCATCTGTAAAAGGCAGCTGGCAGAGCTGAGTGAATCACCACTGTCAGGGCTTTGGGAACCTATCCCTTTTATTCCACACCTCCCTGCAAATCTCCTCTGAAGGATTAAGCTCTTTCCCAACCATTGGAAAATCCAGTTCCAGATGCCTGACCTACATGCACAGGCCCAGTCAATAGGGAGTGGAGGGGGACATCACATTTATTTCTCAATTGATTGAAAGACCAACTGAAACTTTGAATCAGACAAATCCCTTTGTTTCCTCACACTCCACTCCCTTTGCTTTGGGGAGCTCCAGCATGTTGGGAGGGGAGATGACATTTGGCAACAGCAAAGAGGAGAGTGCAGGAGAAGAAATGGGGAAGTCCACCCCCCAAAAATTGCTGTAAAATCTGACACTCAGAGATAGGCTGGTGGAACTGGGAGGAAGTGGGAAGTCCTCATGCCAGGAAGGCTCTGTTTGCCAGGGAAGGAGCAGAAAAGGGGGTTCCTGCTGGCAGATGTGACCTGCTGTGTTATCTCTTCCTGCTGAGTGCCCAATGGGAGGATGGTTTAGTCAGCCCATGGCCTCTCCACTTTCATGGAGATTTTTGGAGACTTTCATTGTTTTCACTCTCACAGCCCCCTTAGAAGAGCTCACGCATTTTCTGCTTGGATATTTTACCCTGCCAGAGCTGGTGAAGGTTCCTGCAGCCCCTGCAAGGCCACAGCAAGGGCACAGAGGGGTGGCCCATGGTTTGACAGCCACAATGGCCACTGGGCATGGCCAGAGCAGCCCGAGGGCAGGGTGATCTCTGCTCTAACATTGCTCTGATCACTGCTGGGGCCAGCTTGTAACCTGGCCTCAGAGCAGGGAGCTACAATTAATTGGCTGCAACTCCCTGTAGGACCCAGGCACAGCTCACATCCCTTGCAGTTTGACTTGAGGCTAACACTTATCTCAGTCTAAAGTTGCTGTAATTAGGTTTTTTTGTCAGTGCAAATCAGGACCATTAGTGGTGCATGTTAAATAGAAAAGATATGAGGATGAAAGCATGAGAATTTCTCTGTTCTGGCCACTGTTCAGGCAAATTTTGGTTGCCTGTTTACTTTTCTATGGTATGAAAGCCCTGCCTCAGTGAGGAACCTATAGAACTGGGGCCACACATAAATCAAACCCATGCAATGCAGAAAAAGTACAGTGTGCATTTCTTCCATACAGGTAACAGTAAATAATCTACTAAGTTAATGGTTCACTGATGCAACTCAGCTCAAGAGGTGGAAAAAACCAGGGAGGTTTTATCTATGACCCTTGGCTTAGGCCTGAGATAACAGCTCTAACTGAAGAGCAAAGGTTAACTGTAAAATGTTAGCTGCATTACTATAGCTCACAAGTCACATTCTGGTGGGGGTTTTGGTCAAAATGAAGAGAATTTCTTTAGTTATGGCAGCACAGCCTTAAAAATTGATTGCAGAGAACCATTTGTCAGAATTTCTCCGGAGTATCATGGAAGAAGAAGGCAGGAGTAGGTAGAAAGTGAAGCTTTGGGAAAGGGGGAAAACTTCACATTTGCATGAAAACTATGAAGAGAAGCAATAGTCAGGAGAGCTCTCATTGATGGAAGTAGCATCCCTTTAGACAGAGCTAAACCTGGTAAAATTCATGTTTTAGAAGAGTTTTCATTGATGGAAGTAGCATCCCTTTAAGCAGAGCTAAACATGGTAAAATTAATGTTTTAAAAGAGTTCTCATTGAGGGAAGTAGCATCCCTTTAGAGCTAAACCTGGTAAAATTCATGTTTTAAAAGAGTTCTCATTGAGGGAAGTAGCAATCCTTTAGGTAGAGCTAAACCTGGTAAAATTCATGTTTTAGAAGAGTTTTCATTGATGGAAGTAGCATCCCTTTAGACAGAGCTAAAATGGTAAAATTCATGTTTTGAAAAGTGTGCCAAGGCACAACTTCCACTATGGGCTTCATTCTACCAGGCAGAGCATAAGCAAAGAAGCAGAAAAAATTAGGCAAATTTGATGGAACTCTTCAAATAAATGTTGTTCTAGGGTAGCACAAAATTGTAAACTGGCCTCAGCCCAGTGCCAGCCATCCAAAATGCAGCCAGGGGAAAATACATACATTAAATACATATATTTCCCATTTGGAGATCTAACCCAGCATAGGTCTGGAGGGAGCTGCCGTGGCTGTGTTTGCCTGGCAGCTGCTGATAGCTTGGTTCATGCTGAGGGGATGGAAATGCCCCTCCTGGCAGCCACACTCTGCAAGTCCCTGCTCTTGACTGGCATTAGAATCACCAGTGATGAACCAGTCAGCTTGCACAGAAATAGTGTGAAAATAAATTGACAGTGAGCGCAGCATGAGAGACCAACAAGCACCAAAAAAAGAAAAAAAAAATACAGCAGTCAGTCTCCACTGAGAGGAATTTTCATGTGGTTTTTCTGGCATTGTCTTTTGGAAAACACTGGGGGTTTACTACCCTTTCAGCTTCTGGAGTTCTCACAAAACCTCTAAACCAGGTCTTTATTTATAATAGGAATTTTGAAACTATTTTTTGCATTCTTTTAGCCTCATTCAATTCTTGACCCCAATTATATTGAATAATGTGGTTACGACTAACATAAATATAGTTCTATTATAAATCAGGGCATGCTAGCCCAGAGACAGCCCTTTTTACCTTTTTCTTCCCCTTGCTCATGTTCTGCAGCTGCCCAAATGGATCCCCCTGCTCCCTGGGACCTGCAGCACAGAGTCCCTGCCCAGCTGGTGGGGCAGAGGGGATGGGCTGCAGGCATCTCTCCCTCTGTGTGCTCCAGTCTGCACAGTGATGCCTAAAAGGCTGGGTGAAGATCATGTTCCTGTGAGGGGTATTCACTCTCCCTATCAGGGATGGGGCTGTCTGTGTCAGTTTGATAAAGATTCAGCAGCTGGCTGAGTCCTTGAGGCACAGTTGAGTCTTGGCTTAACTGGAGCCAACATCTTATTGCATCTCTGTGCAGTGAATAAATGATTCCAGGAATGCAGCTATAGCTGAGTATTCAAGGCTTTCCACAGAGAGAAAATTGTTAAAAAGACAGAAATTGTCATCAGATATCAGTGATACCACATTTGATTAGCATAGGAAATAAAATCTTTACTGATATTATCTGCTGGTGAATGCTGATCTTAACTGTCATGCTGCTCTGGCACATTAGGTGTCAACACCAGGACGGCTAGGGGAATTAGGAGCTCAACAAAGCCCTTTCATAATTCTGCCCTCCCCACCAAACAAAAGACTTGTCAGAAAGATTTTGCAATAAATTACACAAATAGCAAGGGCAGCAAACTGATGGAGAAAAATAGGACTCAGCCACCTTTACAGAACTGATTTCTCACCATGCTCCTTGTAATTATTTTTTCATCCTTTACCTCCTACTACCAGTTTATCAAAAAAACCCAAACCCTTGGGTTGTCCCAAAGGTTGATCAGCTCAGCTTCTGACATTTTCAGAATACCCTGGAATCCAAAAGAACCAAACTGCTCCCAAGAAAACCCATTCTCAGGGGTTCCCACCCCAGCTCCCAGTTTACTGGATGTCACCAAAGGTAATTTTGATAATGTAAAGGAACACCAGGATCCAACATCCACTGCACTCAACAGTTCAGGAGCTGCTCCTTCAAATCTGTGCAATCTGCTCCTGCTCAAGTCAGCAGCACAGCACAATGTCCTGGGAAGAGAATCTTGGACATCTCATGTAAGAGCTTTAAAAATACAAATGAATTTGCAAATGATGCTGAAACACCACCAAGTGTCTGACCCATCATTAGCAAATATCAATCAGGTTAGAAAGAAGAGAGCTTAGCCTTCTGCCTACCATGAGATCTAGAACTCAAATTTCACTGTTGGTACAAATTTCTCAGATGTCCACACAGTTTTTGCCACTAGCTGGGATATACAAAAGCACAGTAAGTTCCTGGTAAATCCATTCAATTAGGAGTGACATCAGGACTGAATTTAATGTTTTTATTGTATTAATTTTAATACAATCAGGAAATTCTCTGTTTGATTCAACAAAACTTACTCTAACAATATGTTTGACAGAACTCACTGCCTGGGGACAAAACAAACCCTAATTGTCAAAGTCCCAGATGCTTTTGGTCTGAATTCCCCCTGTTGGTGTGCCTGATCAGGACACAGGTAAGCCTAGATCTGTGCAGCAGATCACAGGAGCTGCCTCCATCTCCCTTACAGTGTGCAAGCAAATCAGGAACCTCAGTGCTCCCTGCACAGGGGTCTCCTACAGAGCATGACCATCCTCTTATTGCCTTCAGCTCCCCTTCAATAACAGCAAAAATTCACCCAGAAGGACAGGGTGGAAGGGAAACAAGGTGAATTCCCTTCTGTAATTGAGGGACATAGCTACTACCCCACTGATGCTGGAGGAAGGGCTTTCTTAGCTTTTTTGGGAACCAGTTCAAATTTGCATTGAATCATTACAGAGTGACTGAGCCAGAAACAGGGGAAGGTACAGGGAAAGAGACCATTTCTCAGATTTAAGCTAAAAATGCTAAAAAAGGTGAGGTGACCTACAGAATATATCAACTCCTGTCTCAGTGGCATCCACAGCTTTAGGACTTTAGCTAAGGTTCAATAATTATGAAGTGCACTATCAAAAAATGTCACTTACCCTGGTCTATGACTGTGTGGCAATTATGGCTCCTCTGTGCCTATTACCTGTTCATTGATGTTGAATTTAGAGATTATTTAATCAGCTGCAGATTCTGATTCACTGACAGAAGAGGGGCTATTCCATGAATAGCACCACTGACACCAACTGGACTTTCAGTTACGTGCCAGACTATTACTTTTTCTCATCAAAAGGTTAACTGGGAGTAAAATACTAGATGATTATTTTTATCCACTTAGGGTTTATTTCAAAACACCTCCATGCTTCCAGAGCACTGAGTTTAGAAAGCTCCCCCATTAGCTTGCAGAACATTGGCATGAAGTGAAAGTTTGCAGCTCCACGTGACCCCGGAAACGCTGCAATGCAGGCTGAGTGCTGGATCATGGTTTGGCAATGTGACTCACATTCTAAAAAAGAACTGACAGAAACTGAGAAGAAGCTCTCCTAAAATATGCCAAAGAATGAGGAGAATTTCTATGAAGTTTGCAGACAGCTGCTTCCCAGCCCTTTGGTTGTTATCCTGGGCTGTAGGAGCAGGGGAAAGGGGTGGAGTGAGAAAGCCATCCTTGGACACTTTGTGGTAAGTCACAATGGTGAGGATCTTATCATGAGTGTGAAATCCACCTCGTGGTACCTTGGGAAGCCTGCACACACTCTCAGTGCCAGGATTCAGTTCCACACTTTGTGCTGAAGGGTTACCTGAGCCAACACTGACCCTGAGATTAGTTCTGTTGGTTAGAGCCTGGTGTTAATAATGCCAGGGTTTGTGGGTTCCATCCCTTTATGGCTCATTCACTCAGGAGCTGGACTCGATGATCCTTGTGGGATCAGAAATTCTGTGATTCAGTGGGAAAAAAAAACCCCAAAACAACATCATGGAGCTTCAAGGTGCACTGAGTGAGGGTTGCTGCTGCAAGGGGTGGGTGCGATCATGTCACCTCTCACCTTGTGCAAGTCCTAATCCCTGTGTGACTTCACGGGCTGGTCTGGGAACCCTCTCCCATAAAACCAGCCCAAGGTGCCAGCTGTGCTCTCCACACCCCCACCAGCACAGGTGCTGAGCACAGCTGGGGCAGCAGAGCCAGTTGGGCACCTCTGTCAGGAGGAGCACACCTGGATGAGCTCGGGGCACCTCTGTCAGGAGGAGCACACCTGGGTGAGATCAGGGCACCTCTGTCAGGGGGAGCACACCTGGGTGAGCTCAGGACACCTCTGTCAGGGGGAGCACACCTGGGTGAGCTCAGGGCACCTCTGTCAGGGGGAGCACACCTGGGTGAGCTCAAGGCAGGGATGGGGCTGCAGGCTGAGACACTCTGCTGTCACCTCAGGGAACCCCAGGCAGTGACAGGTGCTGAGCTGATATCCATGGGGCTCATATCTGATGTACAAGGGTTCAAATGGAAAATTAGGTTGCTCTTATAAGCCATTGTGAAATTCTCTCCAATGTTTCATAAACAGACATTTGCATCTTGGACACCTTTTAACATTTCTTCAGACACCCATGTTGAGCAAAGTGGATACATATGTTTTCTTTGTACGGTTTCCAAACACAGTTGCCTCAACTCTTATTTCAGTGTCACTGGGAACCTAAGCTAGGTAAAAGACCTCAAGACAGGGCCCTTTGGGCAAAAGAATATTGCAAATTCTTCATTCAAAAGCTCTAATATAATGCAATTTAATGTTTTGCAACAGCAGGCATTTCCCATGTATCAATACTCCTGTACTGATGGTACAAGCTCATCACTCGTGCACAAACCCATCCAAACAGGAGCCTGCAAAGGACCTCAGTTTGCCCCAGTGCCTGTCATGCAAACATCACTGGAACCACCAGATTTCTTGGCTGGCAGGGGTGACTCCAGCTCTGTGCAGGACTGTGTTTCAGACAGAGTTTCTTTGCTAGAAATACATGGGACCCTGTACAGTGCATGTGTCAAGGGCCACAGAATTGTCTCATTCCCAATTTTTATATTTAGTTCCTCATTTTGTAACCCATGGATTCTATGAGGAGGGACCAGAGAAAGAGCTGTGTGATTCTAGGTCATTGCTATCCATATATTTATTGTGATTTAGGTTACCAGAGGAATCTGCATTTGGTACTTAGCTCAAGTAATGGCAAACTGGTGCATAAATCCAGGGTGGAAAATAATGAGGAGGTTGCTCAGGACTTGGCAGCTGGAACACAAACCTTGGATTACTTACAGAGGTGTAAATCTTACTGCAGTGGGCTTAAAGAGACTCACTTGGGAAAATTTACCCCCAAATTGTATCTTGCAAGAGCAAATTAAACACGCAAGCAGAAATAATACATTAGATTTTTTCCTACTTCCCTGGAATAATTCTATTGATATGGCACCAGATCCTCTCTCTGGGTGCAGCAGAGTGGTTCTGCATGCCCTCATCTAAAGCTGGCAGTTAGCTCTGGCCTGACACCACCTAACAGCAAGATTTGCTCTGCAGCCTTTGTGAAATGTGACTGCCCTTCCTCCAAGCCCTTCCTTCTCCTGTGCTGATGCTGACCACAAGGAAAACCACAATGATAAAGCTGTTTTCTCCTATTAGTCCATTTTTGTAAACAGTACTGAATGCATGAGCACAGCTCCTTGGTGTGAGTTAAGGAATGGAAATCTCCACTCTGAGTTGAAGGCTTCTTGAATAAATTTATGTTTCTTTAACTTGAAAGGGGAATATTACCTAGGTAAAGCTTTGTCTAGAAAAATCTTTGCAAAATAAAAGGGAATTTAGGGGGAAAAATAATGCAGAATCAGCTCCTAATTGTTCCTATAATTACATTGTTCTTATTTTTCCTACTTCACCAGAGCATTTTTTTTTGTTTTCATTCTCCTTTTATTTACTTCATTGACTTATTAACACTCAGATACAATATTAAAATATATCAAATGCATCTAGAAAGTAGGCCTGACTCATTAGACTAAGTCTAACATATTTTCCAAACTATACTCATATAGTCTAATTTTAAAGCATTCTAATATAATTTCAAAATGTTTCATATTTGGACAGAAACAAAGGCAGCTAGCAATGACAGAAAGGAGAAAATTATTTTGAGAAATACACTGTAAATGGCAAGCAACTAAATATCTATTATAATGAAACCAAATGGATTTTAAATAACTCAGCTAAACTGTTTATGTATTTTTAAATAAAAATAATTAACCATCTTACAAAACCAACACCTTAAATTCAATGTACTTACAGAGGCTCTTGAGTAGAAAAGCTTTCTACTGCTCTGGCTTGGGGAAGCAGCACACACAAAAGAAATTCTTCCCTCTAAAACCACACACTAACAAATGTGTTTTCTTCACACATTGCTCTGCAAAAATTATTAGCTGTCCTAAATAGAGATTTAAAAAAAATTAAAAGAAAGAAAAGCAAGAATACAGCAATCCTTTACCACTCACTGTCAGAGGTAATATTTTGGACTGATTATCAGATGAGCTGTTCTTACTAAATGGAAAAATGCTGATGTTTTCAGAAATGCTTCTAATGGAAGCAATAAGAAGAAATCCTCCTAAAATGGCTAAAGTTTTTGTCCTGAAAAAGGTATATTAAGAACAAATATATCTCTATTTGGTCTTTCCACAGAAAATTACAGTAACTGGGACCAAACCAAGAGGTTGAAAAGCAAGGTGTGTTCAACTAAAAATAAGAAAGTTATTCTGGAAAACTGGAAACTGCTTAACCACATCTCTAATGTAGGCAGATTCCCATCAAGGGAGATTTTAGGCTGCATCTCCCATGAAGTCTCTCCTCTGTGCATGGATGAGGATTTGGTCACAAGAAAGCCTCACTGCAGGGTACCAGGTGTAAAATAAAACCCTCACTGCAGGGCATCAGGTGTGAAATAGCCCAGCTGGGGACACTGTCCTCTTGCCACAGATGTGCTCACAAGAGCCTCAATTCCTGCTGCTGAAACACCCAGTCTTGATCTGGCATTTTAGGAGTCTTTTTGGTTTAGGAGACACAAAAACCACTTGCTTTTCAGGGAGGTATAGAAGATAGAGGTGAAAAAATAAAAAGCTTTTGTGAAAGAAGAAAAGGATTTTGTGGATATTAGTGCATCAATGTAGCTACAGCCAGAGGAAACCTCTGTGAAAGACAACTGGCACAAACCTTAAGCACCTAAAGCCCTTTTGGCCCACAGCAGCAGGACTTGTGTGGTTTGTGATGAAGGATTCTGTCCTGAAGTAGGACAGGACAGAATCTCACAAGGAAGAATTCTGTCCATGGCCACACTTACTGCTGTCACCTTGGGGCTCAGGTGCAGCCTGTCCCTGATTTGCAGGACCTGCTGTGTCCTGCACAGGGGGCTGCTGGGTCCCTGCAGTGAGAGAGAGACAGGTTTGCTGCAGGATGGACACCCACAGCACCTTGTACACCACAGGAGAGACTCTGCTCTGAATTAGGAATTAATCAGTAACAGATAGTCCATGTAGAAAACAGAGGTGAGAGATATTTCAGTTAAAATCAGCAGCAAAACTGGCAGTAGCTCAGAGTGTGATCCCAAGTGATGCTGTGCTAGCCCATCTTGCTAAAAACCCACAGGCAGTAACAGCAGGTATTTTGGGTAGCTCCCCATCAAGATCAGTGAGGACCCCAGTCCTACAAGGACTTGGCTGCCATTGAAGGCAGTAAAGAAACAGAAAGAGTCTCTTTGCAAGACCAGGGCTAGAGAGGTTGCATGTACAGAGCAGTCAGCTCTCCCTTTCTCCTTTCCACAAAAAGCTATGATGAAGAAAGTAACCTAGCTGTACCCCTTTGTAAAACCTCCCTGGTGGAGGTTTCAGCAGTCAGTCTGCTGGACATTTGCAGGGAAGTCATAACCTCCTGCTCCCCATAAATCTTGTGTGTCTGTTAATCTCTTAGCCCCTCATCAGGAAGGTGAGTGCATCACTGCTGTGCTCCCTGCTGCTGCTGGAGGGGCTGCACAGCCTCCATGTCCCCAGAGCTGCAGCAATCTCACTGTGCTAAGGTGGAACTGATGCCTTGGGAAGGCTGACCTAGAGCAGAGACAGAGCTAAGGAATAAAGGAGGGATTTACTAAGAAGCCTCAACAGATCCACCTTGGGCAGCACAACACAAAATGGTCCCAAAATGCACGGCCGGGCACAGGGTCTGTCACTGTGATCAGTTCTGCTCCATTTGCACATTGGAGTTCATTGTCCCATTCCAGCTTTAGCCCATGCAGTCCCACCCTGCTTGTTTTTCTCTCTCCAGCCCACGGTGTTTGTGCTCTTGGGCTGAGATTTGGATCATTTGTCCTTGGTGCCCAGCTAGAGCAGGAATTGTTTTGTCTCCCTGCTCTGTGGGGAGAGCTCACCATCCCCTCATATTAATCCCAGACCCATACACTAAAGCAGCACAGAATCTGAAAAATATTAAAGCTAAAACCTGAGACATCACTACATCATATTTTTTTTTCTTAAGGACTCCAATTTGCACATAAATCTCATTAAAACCACATACTAGATGTGTTAAAGCTATAGCAAAAAGTTGTCTGGTGAGACCAAAGATGACAACAAAAAGAGTGAAAAATGTTCCTTGGTAAAAAAATTTTACTTCATTACCAGATGATGAATACCACTCACTGGGAATTCTCAGTTCTCCTGTAAAACAACACTGAGCTGCAATTTTTCATAGTGAAGTTTAAAAATAGTTCTTGATGGCAACTGTGTGGAAAGCAGCTATATTTTTCAGGAAACCTGCTATTGGTTTGAGTCGTAGAAAGTATTTGCTTCCTGTCTGCAAGCTGAAATTCTCCAATTAAGTATATGACCAGGATGTTATTTCTACTTTCATTTCAGGTTCAAGTTTCTTGCAAGAAATGGCTTCAATTATCACCGTAAGAGAGGATTTTTATTTTCTGATATTAAGAGACTTTGTTCTAGATTCTCCAGGGAGAGTCTTTCTGCTGTTACTTGTTCAGAAAGAATATAAGTCTTGATCTGACTTTTCTAAATTTCACTATGTATTAAAAATTACAGCAATTGTGAGAACTTTTTTAATGGCACTTCAGGTAGAGCAGGCAGGTAAACTGCTCCATTCCAGGATTTAAAACCTGTGGAGCAGGCCTGGATAAAACACATGGCTGCAAGCACAGAATGCATCCCCAAAGAGAAAATGGTTGGGGTGACTCCACAGATTTGTTCATACATCTCTCAGGGCAGGAATTGTCTTCCTATATACTTCCAGAGCCCATGCTGTGAAAGAGCCATGGACATGAGGGAATGAGCCTAAGGAATGACCTCATGGATTGCTCCATGAGAGTGCGGGCTCAGGCCTTTCCCAGAGGCTTGGTGGCATCTGGTGTCCAGCCAGGGCCAGCCCACCACGTGCTCGTTCATCTCTAGGGGTGGGTCTCAGGTTTCTGTGGCTGAGATGACCCCTGAGGTGTCAGAAAGTCTCTTTTTTCCCAGCCCCATGACCAAAGAAGAAGTTGAGATTCACTGGTTCTAGTTTTTAAGGTTGTTTATTTTTCTTATCTATTACATTCTTTCTCTGACCTGCTGAGATCTGTCCAGCAGATCGGGTTGTGGCACACTCACTGCCCTTAGGGTGGTGTTATCTTTTTATACTAAAAACTGGGTGTACTTTATTGACAATAATTTTCCAGTACCTATCACCTATGTTAGACAGTTTGTCTCTACTCTAAACCAATCCAAAATTGTCACCATCATAGCAGAAGATGGAGGCTAAGAAGAAGAAGAAGAAGAAGAAGAAGAAGAAGGACAGAACATGCCCAGATCTCTCCATCTTGCCTCTTCAACCTCCATTCTAAAAACCCCAAAATTCTACTTTTTCACCCTGTGACAAATTCACTATCATTCTACTCAAACTTTTGTGGCTTGTACATCTCCACACAAAGTTGGTAATTGTTTCCATGGGTTAAAATCAAAGGCACAGGTGTGCCAAGGTCTCTGAGCCCCCTGCCAGGGTCTCGAGTCACCCAGGCAGCCAGAAAAATGTCCTGGGTCCCAACAGGTGGGGAGAGCTCCAGATTGTGCTTAAAACAGAAAGGAAAGGCAAGAGTCAGGAACAGAAGAAATCTCCAAGTCACCAGTGAGCGGATGAGCTAAACATGACTTTATGGGCTGGATTTATCTCTGTCCTGGGTTTCTGTTCCTTGCTGTTTACCATAGTTTGGCTTTGCCACTGCTGCAGCAATAATAAAGTCATAAATTTGGTCTAGACACAGGACAGTCTGTTTCTCCTAGAAAAAGGCAGGGATAACAACAGGCAGTGAATTGGATTTTCTCCCCTCCTGGCAACAAAGTGAAGTAACTTTGGAATGGCAGACTGCTTACTGCAAGGGACTCGAGTCAGTTATTGGAGAAATCTTTCAACAAATGAAGCATTCCCAGCTCCTCCTGTGCAGAAGGGACAGCAGGAGCTGTCCCTCTCAGACAACTCTTTCCCAATGGCTCCCTGGCTGGGCTGTCCCTCACCTTCCACCCAGTGCCTTGATTTACAGCACAAATCTATGCCTGCCCTGTCTGTGTGAACTGTGGCACCAAGCTCAGAAAATCACTTGAGTTGTGTCCTCAGGGGGTGCCAAAGAGCAGGAGATGCAAATGGCAGGGAAGTGCTGAACATCAGGATCCCTGGGCTCTGCAGCCTGTGGTTTGGGAGCAGTGTGTTATCCAGAGCAGAACAATGGGCACAAGCCCAGTGTCAGCCATGGCAAAGCTGGGGTTTGTTCTGACAGGCAATGGAATTGAAGTGAGATGGTCCAAGGTGCTTTAGTGCACAGGGTTCCCAACTCTGGGTAAATTTTTCAGGGGGAAGAAGCATGTAGAAAGGTGTCGTAGACATCTTTTTGTGAAAATCCTTTCTTAGGATTTTTTTCCCTTCTGAGAAGCTGAGGCCTCAGAAAAAAATGTAAACAATGG
>JAWWMS010000028.1:2880203-2897531 GCA_035048045.1 Chlorospingus semifuscus
GCACTGATCTCTGCTCTGTGGGGACAGTGACAGGACCCGAGGGAATGGCCTGAAGCTGGGTCAGGGGAGGTTTAGGTTGGGTATCAGGACAAGGTTCTTCCCCAGAGGGTGGCTGGGCACTGGAACAGATTCCCCAGCACCAGCAGAGCTCCTGAAGCATTTGGACAATGCTCTATGGCAGATGATGTGATTCTTGGGCTGCCCTGTGCAGGGTCAGGAGCTGGACTTGGGTGATCCTTGTGGGTCCCTTCCAACTGAGGATATTCTGTGAATCTATGATTTAAGTTTCATTTATGCAGAGGCTGATTTTGGATTGTAGCTATTTCTGAAACAATAGGATTGCTCCTATCTTGGACTTTTTCATATATTCTTTTTAATCTGGGGAAATCCCAAATAAATCCTGATGTTGTTTTTTAATTACTCTAAAAAGACCCTTTAAAGTAGGCTCAGATACCAGGCAGTACAGCCTGATGACCAAGACAGCAGAATAGAGTCATGAAACAGTTTCCATCTCCATTGAGGGGGTGTGCATCAATCCAGGCTCAAGACATGCTCAACTCTTATGGGACATTCACACCAAATTTGCCAGTGCTAAACCACTGAAGAGGTGACAAGATATTTATGCACATAGTCCTGATGTCAGTCCTTTATTAAAGCCAGCCCTTCACCCCTCAGTTTGCTGTCCTGTGCTATAATAGAGATTGTACTTATCTCTTGAGAAGTATCTTGAGTGTTCCTGATGGCAGAAGCTGGGTGAAGTAAGTTCAGTTCTTTGCACATTTGATACCTGAAGAGAACATGATAGAATCTTTATGGGAAACCATTTGGAGGATCCATCTCATAGGATAAAAGCAGGAAGAGCCAACATCATAGTAATGAGTTGTCAGAGTTCTAAAGGATCTTGAACATTTTAAAAAGAGCATTCAACTAAAAGTGGTTTCTCACCTTCCTCTTTAAATGGCCTGGGTAGCAAAAGAAAAATCAAAACTACAGTGCATTAAAATTTTGAAGAGGTTCCCATGGAGATTTGGGGACTGGTGATCAGACAAATGAGTAGAGTATATAATGTAGAAGACAGTCAGAAAGTACATAGATAAATGCGGTATCCCTGAGAAAAATCAATGCGAATTATATAGAAAGAAGTTTGGTCTTGCTCATCCTTTAAAGAATCAATAATTATTTGCTATTGTGCACTTGTGCTTCAAAAACCTTTCATCAGCCCATCAAAGATATCAAATTATTGTTTCTTTCCAAGATTCTCTCATGAGCAAATAAATACTCAAAAATTGGAAATAAAGGGTAGGAATAAATAGTCAGTTTTGTCAATAGAGGAAAAACCGCTCTAGGAGTCTCATAGTTTCACACTGGCCAAGTATTGCTACATATACACAAAAGTTATCTGGAGAAAGACTGAAAAGTGAAACAGCAAAATTTGTTGATGGTGCAGAGGGCTTTTAGAGCTGAAAAAGTTGTTAACACCCCTGCCAATAAACACTCAATACTGAGCTACCAGGTGTATTAAATCTTAGTAGGATAAATGACTAAATGTGGAAAAAGTAAAAAAGGATGATAGCCATGTAAAACATAATTTTACCTTTAGAGTGAGGTGTTCTAAATTATCCATTGTATCTGAGGAAAGAGATTTCAGAGGTCTAGTAACAGGGCTTGTGAAAATGTTATTTCAGGAGTCAACAACAGTCAACAGAAAAAAAAAATGGAGTGTTTATGAGTTATTGCAAAGAAATAAAGAACAAAACTGAAAAATGCAATGGCACTTCATGTACAGAAATCCTGGGTATTGCTGGGAAATCTGTCTCTCTGCCGCTGCAAGGATATAACAGAAGAACTAGAGAGAAGAGGAATAATGATGGAAAAATTTACAGAGCAGCCCCCAGAGGAAGGATTAGACAGACAAGAGCTCCTCAGCTCAGAGAAGAGACACTGTAGGGAGCATTTGACAGAACTATAAAATCATGAGTGAAACCGAGAAGGTAGAGAGGCAACTGATGATTGTTCCTCATAATTCAAGAACTATGGGAACTCTGATGTGAAGTTGCAGACCAAACAAACTGATGAGGATATACAGAGGAGTTCATTGTCACAGGGAGCTGTGAAGACTCCCACTGACAGCTTCAAAGTGAGACCAGAATGCTGGCAGATAAAGATTTCTTAAAAATATTAAAACCAGTTTCTAAACCCTAGCTTTGCATGTTCACAAGGCAGGGATTGTTGGACTGGTGAAAGGAGTAAGATTGCTGTGTTTGAAGATTGCTCTGTTTGCTGTTTCTTAAGACTCCCATCCAGAAATTGATTATTGGTGATTGCTGGAGACACACTGCTGGAGGATTCTGCAAAGCCAGATCGAGCTCTGAGCTACTAAGAGCATCCCTACATTCTTAGCATCACTGTTAACTTTTCACTTGTGACAAGATGAAGCCAAGCTCTCTGCCTTTTTTTTTTCAGGTTAGCAATACCACACTGTAGCTGTCTGATGTGGGTGCGTTCTGAGCCTTAAACAAGTGTAAAAATTTTCCTGTTTGTCCCAAGTAATTATGCTCTTCATTAATTCTACAGAATAAATCTCATCAGAAAAGACCTTAATTGCTTCCTTATGGGTTTGTTTCTAAAACCCACTACAGTACTAAACATGTCATAGTTTATTCCAGTGCAAATGCTATTCTTCTAAACTGGAAATTAGGTCCTTCAAGTTGTATTTGAACCAACTCAGTACAAAAAATGTGTACTCCCCCTTCTCTTTCCTCCTTTCTGTTTCTAATGGATAATTCTAAATCAGCTAAATTTTAAATTCCTTACATGAATAGGCACAATGGATAAAGAATTACATGAATTTAAAGTAAGTGAGGTAAAATGAATATTTATTCATTAGTAATGAGCTTTATGCATCTGTAATAAGCATTACCCTCAAATTTCAAGGTGTGTTGACTAGATGACTAAGAACTTCTCCAAGTTATTTAGTATAGTAGATAAGATTAAGTTTATTGTCTGAGTTGTGCAAAATAATGGGATATTACATAACTGTGTTTGCCTCTGTGACATTTTTTCTTTTATTATAAAAATAAAGTGCTAAAACATCCATTCAGGAAAACAGTAAAGCATGTATTTAACTATAGTATAATTTATCCATTCAGATGAGTGTTTGTTGTAACTATAGCCTTACATGCTTTCCTGAAGCATAGCCTTAATGAGTAAGGCAGAAATTCTAATGAGGTCAACCAAAAATAGCAAAGGACCTAAAAAGCTGCATTTTGGTGCAGTTGTCTTCCTTTCCATCCCTGTTGATTACACCTGGCCGGCTGGCTCCACCTGCTCAACATTCACCACAGGACTGAAGCAAAAATCAGACTGTATGAATTAAGAGTTGTATCATAAAAAATGATGTTCCTGCATTTTATACACGTACTCCAACACCCCTGATACAGCTGGAAATGTTACATGGCTGTGACAGACACAAAATAAGTCAGAGAAGAACCTGAACTTTTCTGCCTGCTGAGCTTTGCAGTCAATTCACTGTGAGAGCTGGGAAGGGGCAATGTGCTGTGGGACTGCACCAGCTCTAAGGATCTGGTTACAAAATGCAGGCACTGTTCCAGGCCTGTGAAAACTATGGGTAGTTTTAAGGCAGATCTACATATGGAGAAATATTGACTTTCTTCTTATAGAATATCTGCCTTCTGGATGAATTTATGTTTAAAATGGCAAACTTATTATTGAAGTACTGTCATTTTATACAAATGTCGTTTGCATTGCTCTTATTTTGATAATGAAAAAAAAACACCTTGCAGCAACAATTCTCATTCTGCCATGGAGGACAGGAAGCAATAATTCTTTTCTTAATTATTTCAACTATTGAGCAAAATGCTTTAGAATCAAGAAAAAATGTGAGTTGATAAGTTAAAAACATTGCCAATGCACTTCATTTCTCAAAAATTAGTATTATTGTCTTTTTGCTCTTCCATCATAATTAAATTAAAATTATTTTGTGTTACAAAGCTGAAATAAAACATTAAAGCACATTAGGACAATTTTCCCAGGCTTCAGTGGCAAAGCATGGACAACAGTCAGACACAGAGTCTCTGTACAAAGCCCTTCCCACCAGATCAGCCTCTCCCTTGTGCCCAGGCCAAGGTGGGCACTGGGAGATGAGTCGAGAGCTGAGGGCTCCATCCTGCTCCAGTTCTGCATCACAGCCTCTGCAAAGCCACAAACACCACTCACCCCCATCCTAGCAGGAGCTGCATTCTACCCAGTCTTGCAAATTTTATGAGTAAAGACTGTCCAGAGGAACAGCAGTGTGCAGCACAGTTCTGATTAGGATTACACATCAGTTATGGTAGGCTTTGTTTCCAGTACGGAGATAGCGCTCATCCTTCCTTTCATAGGGGAAAAGGGAAGGGCATAGAAACAGTGGAAAGATTTTATAACCTGTTTAGTTATAATGTTGGGGCATTTAGTTATATATGTTGGGGCAGATCCCCTATTGCTACAACTTTGAACAACTACACTGAACTAATTTGATGTTGATATTTTATTGTAAAAGTACTGTACTTCTTTGGTATTTTTTTATGGGTAGCTCTTCATAGTACTGACTCTTTCTTCTTCACAGTACAGCTAACAAACCCTAGTTCTCTCTTTGACTAGTTAACTTGCTCTTTTATAACACTTATCTTTATTGGAAATAGCTGCGGTTTTTTAAGGATAAGTTTGTTCTTAACCTTTGGTGATTAGTACAGCTGCAACTCCTCAGAGGTGAGATTGCTTTCTGCACTATCTCTATTACATTCTATCCCTCTACAATTTCACCTAAGAAATATCTACTTTTCATTATAATTCTTTTCTATTTAATGGACCTGGACACACATTAAACAATTTGAGAGAGCCACAGAGGGGAAGGTGCCTGGTGCCCATCCTGACCTAGCAAATCAAGTGGTCTGTGGGATGACATCTGTCACTGCCATTTGTTTGGTTATGAATAAACTTGGGGTAGAGAGAATATGGGTCAGAAAATGAGAAAAGGGTGAACCTGTGAAAGCATAGAGCACAAAGAGACAGACAGGGATTGATATGCTTTTATTTATGTTACTTGGGAAGACACATTAACTACAAAGCTGAATTACTGTTGGGCTCACATGAAAATCCACATGTAGGATTTTCTTTACATTTTTTTTAAGTGAGTAATCCCAAGGGCTTATTGAAAAAAAATATAAAGAAGCAAGGAAAAAAGAGGCAAGAGGACAATTTTATGACAAAAATCACTGGGTTTTGTGAATGAAAATTCTTTGTCGGAGGAAATTTTAGTATCTTACGAGTTTCAGGACAATTTATTTTTACTTTTGCATTTGAAAGTTTCTCTTTTCATCCCAATAATGTCAAAATATTTCATTATGGTATTGCTAAAGAGTTTATTTTGGTATATTTTATTGCAATGTTTTGTCACTATTAAATATATCTGAATGGCACCTAAGAACAACACTTGGGTAATGCCACTACAGTGCTTTCATACCAACACATTTTAAATCTTTCATTCCATGAAATAAGAGAATTGCACTTTTTAGCACAGTTTAGGGTAAAATTTTAGAATCTAATGAAATCTAATAAGTATTCTAAACTGTAATGTCAATAAAACAATAAAGTAATATATGAGGAGATTCATGGTAGGGGTTTTTTTCTTTGTTTCTATGTTTCTTTGTCTCTTTTTTGTTTTGTCATTGCAGTGGTGTGTATCCTACAAAGACTGAGTTTTTCATATACTTGTTTAGGAACTTCCATTAATTTAAAGCAACTAGTAAACATGGATTAAGTGTATGAGTAGGATGGGTATTAGTAGTAAGCATGAACTGTGAGGTTTTCAGCATGGAACCATTTGAGAACACAGCTCTCAAAAAGCTAAAGCAAATCAAATTACACAGTTATCTGATATCAATGCTGATTTCAGGGCCAATCAGAGCCTGGATGAGCAGAGATGTAGTAGGGTGATAGTCACCTCAAAATACAGAATTACTGGGAGCCCTGCTCAGTGTGGCTCACATTCTTTTTCAGCCAGTCTTCCCATTAGCACTCTACTCTTTTAATTAGTCCCAGAAATACAGTTGGATTCTGTGTTTGGTAATGTCAACTCCATCCATAAAAACATTTCATTTGTTGAGTGAGACCCTAGCTGCTGTTTTCCTCACCAGAAATGCATAAAACCCTTGTATTATAACAGGTGAAAGGAAAAGGGTTATCAGATGAGAACAGAACATCGCAGAACTGAATGAATGGTACCTTCAAGTGGAGATGAGAACTTTTGCAGTTGTTCTAAAAGTTGCATTGACTGCTGGATTTTTGTTCTCCTTGTCCCAGCTGTACTTAAATGGTGTAAATTAACACTGGAAAGAGTGATGTCTTTGTATTAATAACTTTATTTTCATCAACCATTCCTATGGTGAGTATTGTTTTTGCAGCCATAATGACAGAAAACCATGAGTTGTAGCTGACAGGCTGGACTACAGAACACATAAAAGATAAATATGTCCTACATACCCACATTAGCATCCTGGGAGGGAAGTAAAACTGCTGGATGCTGCCCAAGTGATGTTTGCCTGCCACTACTTCTTAGTTATACATGCAGCATCCATGCCTCTGTTTTTACTCATTTTATTAATGAGCAAACAGAAAAAAACATCAGTGTATTAAGGAACAATCCTGCATTACAAAATACTTGCCTGGGACTGTTGTTTGGACTGTTGTTTCCTCTTTATGGACCCTGCAAGGACCTAATTTGGCAGAATGGTGGTTTAGTATCAGTATTTTCTGTATAAAACAGCTAAACATTCAGAGTCATTTTAATTTCCAGCTCTGTGAACACTTCCGGATTTCTAACAAAAATTAATAACAAGAATGAAGAATATGAGGATGTATATTGTGAGGTCATCTTACTCCTCCTGAACACACACATGTTCTGTGTTTACCTCATTGCAGTGGGACAATTAATAGATGGAAATAAGCTATTTTATTTTACTTTCTGTTTGAAAGGCAAACTGATGTATGTTTGAGGGAAGATTGGTTATACATTCCCCAAGCTGCTCATTGCTCTTTGTTTGAATATCTGCCTGTGTGTGCATTATGCATCTGGCAGCAGCTCAGCCTTACAAGACTTTAGCTTGAAGCCTTCTGGTGGAACAGGGATCCTTGTTTGTGGCGCCAGCTCCAAGATCACGTTGGACAAGTGTGGCATTCACATTTTCTGGAAAAATCTCTTTGCCCAGGATTTTTCTCCTGGGAAGCTGAGAAGCCTCAGAGAAAAAGGAAAACATTAATTATCTGATTTGCTTCTCCTGTGTTTTGCTTCTTTGGAATGTGTTTGGAGATTGTTTACCAACAGGTGGTTGTTTGGTTGGTTTCTGCTGTAGGTTGTTTTCACTCTTTGGCCAATCAGGGTCAAGCTGTGTCAGGGCTCTGGAAAGAGTCACAAGTTTTAATTATTATCTGTTTAGCCTTCTGTAAGTATCCTTTCTGTATTCTTTAGTATAGTTTAGTATAACATTCTTTAATATAATATAGTATCATAAAATAATAAGTTAGCCTCCTGAGAACATGGAGTCAGATTCATCATTCCTCCCTGCCGCGAAAGTCCCTGCAAATACAACAGAGGAATTGCCTGGATACAGACTAAAGGCTTTCAGACTAAATCTCCAAGTGTATTTCCACATTATTGTGACTGCCCACACCAAGGGGGACTTTGGCTCACTCTCAGCCAAGCACTACCTGGACAGCCCTGACTCAGCCTCACCAGCTGTCTCCAAAGCCATTTTCCAAACCCTTTTCCAAAGGCATTCCTCCTGCCACCACTGTGGAAGGTGTTGGTGTCGCAGCCACCAGAGGAAAGCAGGAGCAGCTGCAATCAAACCTAAGATGGAATGGCTGAGCCACAACTTCCCCCAAACACCTCAGCAAAGCTGGAATGTCCAAAAGGAGGCTCAGAATGCCTTGCCATAACCTGGGAGGGGTTGGGAAGTGCAGAAGTGGTGTGCTCAGCTCCCTGGAGGGAAGGTGAGCCTGGTATCACTCATCAAGAGGTTCCAAACCAATTAAGAAGAGAGGCTCACAGGCTGCATTGTATTTTCCTTTTTAAAAATTTTTCTTAAAGGAAACTACTGGGGTCCATTATCAACGAAGTCCCAACAATTTTTGTAATCCCAGGCAGAAGATTATACCAAAAACTAACTAACTAATAAATAAAAAATCCCCCCACAGATCTTCAGTGAACTTTTTCCACTGGCAAGAGCCCATTCCACAGTCCTGATTGACAAAACCTCCAAAATTATCAGATCTGAGTAAAACTTCTCAAGCAAAACTTTTTCCCAGCACAAAATATTGTTAAACTGAAAACAAATCTTTTCTGTAAAGCAGTATACTTTGTCAACATTTAGCTGTGGCAACTCTCACAGCAAATTTTTCATTGCATTAATTTAAAAATTTTGCTCCAAATATATTTTTCTTATTCAGAAATTTCCTGTCTTTAAAAAAAAAAAATTCAACAAGAACACCAAGGAACCCTCAACTTTCTAATGTTTGTTAAAAGTATCAGTTACTTGTTAGAACTTGTTATAGGAAAAACACAAGTAAAAAGACAACACTGTGACTGTTTTGGGTTTATGTTACAGGTTTATATGCTATTAAAATGTTTAGGTTTTATTATGCACTTTAAAAATGCTAGTGCTTAATGTGCTCCGATTAGGGCTTAACAAGCCCTTTAGAAATGTTACAATGTTAAACCACCAAATCACATTGTCTCTAAGGAGTAAGAGGCTTAAAAAATCTTCTGTTCTTCACAACCTAGCCCTTACATTAATAAAAACAAAATCCAGTCATAATAAGTTTACATCATATATCAGAATGTTTTGACATCCTTAATGACTGGGAGTTAAGAAGTTGGCTTAACTCTGTGTGCTAGTGTGTGCTTGTTTGAGTGTAGGAGTGAAGGTTAGTGGTTTTCTGAAAGCCTTAAATAACAGAGATAATGGAGATGAACATTGTGCATTTTTGCCATAACTGGTGTCTGGAATCCTGTTGCCTAATTTAAAGGGCCAGTTATGTGACTGCGAGTAGTGGAGAAAATCTCCATTTTCAATATCCATTTTCAATATCCATTTTCAATATCCATTATCAATATCCATCAACCTCAGAGCTGAGCTGTAGTGGGCAGAATATGAGGCAGTGACACTCAAAGCTGGGCCAGGCTTTGCTGCCTCACTCAGAGCAGTCACTGGGACAGCAATGGCACTGGTGGTTGCGCATTCCAAATATTCTGCAGTTCTGAGAGTTATGCTCCAATGAGAAACAGTTTAGTTACTCAAAATTTTGCTATTTATCACTTGGAGAAAAGGCTCCACAGCAAAGGATGTCCGTCACAAACTCCAACATAACGTGACAGACGATTAACTGGGTAATAATGTTGGCCTCATGAAACAGATCTAAGTGATAAAATGTTTGCAAATTGTAACATTCTAACTGGAGGAGGAATTGTTCTGGTTTGTACCACAAAGGTACACCAGCAAACATCCCCTATCTACAGCTGGACACAAAAAGTCACAGCAGTAAGCACGAAGGGCTGGTTTCTTTACTCTGCTCTTCTAATTTAAATATGTGGTACTCTGAAATTTGCATGATCACTGAGACAAAATTCACCTCATTATGTGTCCAGCTTTCTTGAAAACCATAAATATGGGAGGCATCCAACTGCAGCTAAACAAACCCACAGGAGTTATTTAGCTAATTACAGAGTGTGAACAATGAATTCTACAGTAATAACCACAGCAGATAGTTCTCAAGGTTGAAACACATTTGCACACCTTATTCATTAATTCCAAATAAATAATTCCAAAACATGCTCAAGCTTTATCGATAACAGAAAAAGTGCTCTACTTAGCTCAATAAACTGCTGCAATTGCATCCACTAGGCTTTAAAGGGCCAATCTTCATGGCCACACTTTTCAAGAGGACTATTACAGCATTACTGAGTATTTTCCAGTGACTTGGGATGTGTTTCCAAACTGACTACTGTCACAAGTTGGATCACTTCAAGATGTGGACAGCACTGATGGCTCTTTTTATTTTCTCATCATAGATAGCTCAAGTTTACATAAATAATGTAATTTATGCACACATCTGTGCCAATATACTACCACACTGCTATATTCAAGTCCCCAATTGAGCAACTTGCTTACTTTTACCTACTTGCTGAAGTGTTTATTTATTCCTCATTAATTGGATCAAAATTTGTTGCTAGATAACATGGAGAATTTATGGTCTTTGGTTTTACTTGTTTACTAACATCAGCCTATTGTGAAACAAACATGAAAAATGTTCAAAGGCTTGAAAAGTTCTTTCCCTTTCCTTGGAACTGTCATGTCCTGGTCAATTTAAATATGTGGTAAATTGATTTTTTTCCATATTAATTTCCCCATGTTCCTTTGTATTAAAATAACTAACACAGACAAATGATTCCATCTGCTGTGCACTCAGTGGTTTATGCCTTCTGTGCAGAGAGAAGAATTTCAGGGCTACTCTTCTCAGTTCAACTTTTCTCCAGCCTTAAGCACCCAAAATCACAAAGTTATAAAACTCATCAAGTAGTCCAGACACACACCAAAAAAAACACCCCAGTGCTTTGGTTTTCTTTCCATTTTCTTTCTAGTGTCTGAATGTTTCTATTGAAGGAATAGTGGAATTTCAAAACTGTCTGTTTGACAATTACAGCTTGTGTGAGACAGACAGGGAATAGTGGATTTTCAAAGTTGTCTGTTTGACAATTACAGCTTGTGTGAGAGACAGGGAATAGTGGATTTTCAAAGTTGTCTGTTTGACAATTACAGCTTGTGTGAGAGAGACAGGAAACAGGGGAAGGAAAAGGAGCAATAAGGGAGAAAGAGAAGAGAGAGAAAGCCATGGGATTGCTGCCTCAGCAGGTACTGCTGGCCCAGGAGGGTACCAAGGCCAGAGATAAGAGCCTGGCCAGCACTCAGCAGTGTCCCACACCCAGACAGCAAGGTCAGCTCCTGCCTGCCCATGTTTTGGGGACATGTGGCTGTGGGAGCAGCACAGGCACAGACCTGGGGCCAGTGATCCCCCAGGACAGCCCAGAGGCAGATGTTCTGCACAACTGCCTGCACATTTCCCCTCTGTGGACACATAAAACACCCAGGCCTGTCTCCCTCCTTTCTTTTGTGCTCCTCTCTAACTCATTAACTTGTTCCAACAAATAGGAATTGTTTAGTGCTGTGTCAGCCCAGGCTGTGTGCTGCAGTGAGCAGGAGAGCAGCATTGCAGGCAGGGGTTGGAAGGGGAGCAGGGATGGGTCCAGGGGCACAGACATGTCCTGGAGCTGGGCTCCATGAGCTGCTCCAAGCTCCCTCCTCTGGAAGGGATTGCTGGGGCTGCTCCTTGCTCCATGCACAGCTCACCCTGTGCCTGGGACACCAAGCAAGGCTGGCAGCACTCTACAGGAACTTGCAAACACACCTGCTCACTGTGCTGAGGAGTGTTTGCTGCCCTGCTTTCCCACAAAGCCACATTTGCTGCAGTGGAGAAACTGAAATGTGATCCTCTTAATATTCCTTAATAGGGGAAAGGCAGAAGAGTGGGCGAAGAGAGCAAACAATGTGCAACAGTGTTTAAATTATAGTAAAATACATTAACAATAAATACTCCCCTGTCAAGAATATGTCATGCAATTATATTTACTGCACTGAACAGAGCTAACCAATGTTTTGAGAGGGTGGTTTTGCACTCCCAAGATGACTCTCCTTCAGGGACAGCATATGTGAATAATCATTTAGACACGGGATATCAGCTGTGAAAAAAGCTGCTCCAGCACAGTGTGCCAGATTTGATGGCTAGAAAGTTAGCTCCCTCTCCTGGATTAGACCAGAAAATTAAAGTACATTGCACTGATCTAAACCAGTACTTAGGCATTTCTCAGCATTGTTGTTCTTTTTTCCCTAGTCCTAGAACCTCAGTCAAGGGAAATCTTGCTGCCTGAATTTCTGGGTTTTGCTGAGAGAAGCAGCACATCTCCTAAGGAACAATGATAACAACCTCACTGCCAAACTTACTGCAACCCAGTCAAAATGCCATACAAATATCTGCAAGCATGCAGAACACACATCTGCACACATCTGGAGAGCCCAAGCAATGTGACTTACTGTAATAAAGTGCCACAGTCCATAAAAATGTCATTGCAAACCAGAGCTCTCTATGGCTTTGACACTGTCCCTCAGCCCTGCTGCCAGCAGGACCATTGCTGTGAATAGAAATATGGCCAATGCCAACAGAGGGAACCAAGGACAGCAGGAATTACTGCATGAGCTGAGAATTTGAGAAATAAGGCTGAGGTGAAGACAGAGAGCAGATCATAAAAAGAATTTTACTGAAGTTTTGAATATTTTTCTAAGTGTCTTGCAAATAGGCTGAAATACTGCACAGTTTCCACAGTTTCCAGACCACACGGGAACTCAAAGTTCTTTTATTAGAGAATTACATCTTCAGTTTTCAGATCACCAAAGTTTGGAAAGCTAAGATGCAACTAGGAAAAGAATGAAAGCCTGCTCACCAAATCACTTGGGATTTGATCAAATTCAGATAAAATCTATGGTGAAGAAGCTCCCTTTAAAGGTAGGGTTTACAACAGATATATGAAACAGCACAAACAAAAGCTTAAATAGAGCTTTTCCTGCCTAACTGTAGACTTTAACTGCTAAATACAATCCTTTATGATTATATAGGATCTTTCATCCAAAAACCTGAAATTTCTTCACACTTTGAACACTACCCTTCTGAGATCATCATGCACTACTTAAAAATAAGAAAACAAGGCAGAAAACCAAAAAAGTGACATGAAATGCACACATGGCAACTGATTTGTCCAAACAGAAAACCATTATGATTAAAGCCCAGACTGCTCAATTGCTCTATCTCTGCTTTTACTACAGAGTAATTCTAAAAGGGAGACTTTTACAAAAATAGTGATGAGAGAGACATATCCATGGGCAATCCAACCTCCTGGAATTTGGAATCACCTCCTGGAGGAGGTTTGCTGTTCCTGCTGGAGCTGCCTTCCAGCCCAGACACTCCAGCTGGGGGCCTGGAGGATTTTAGGATCAATTTTGTCAAGGAGTTTTTGAGCAGCATGGGAATCTCTGCCATAACAGGAGAGGTAATTCACTGCTGTATCTCACCAGCTGGGTAAGAAAAACAATCCTGTCATCCAAAATCAAAAAGTTTGGATTTGATACTGCTGGGATAAGTGTCTGATTACAGATACACACAGAGCTGGCTGCAGGGGTGCTGGTCCTGTGTAAACACTGAGTGAGCTTAGTTACTCTAGTTCTATTGCTTAAATAGGATGAACTCCCTAAAAAATTGCAAATCTCTGTTGCTGAGCTGAAGTCTCCTGAGCATCTCTCTCACAAAACTCCTATTCACCTGCAAATTTTGGGGCCAGTTTGGATAAACTGCATTACTCTGAGTTTTCAGTGTCTGTGGGTCCCTTACTGACTGAGGGCCTTTCCCAGGTGGGTGAGGTACAAATAGGATGGGCAGTGCCATGGACAATGCCTGCACTGCCCTGCTCTACAGACCTGTCTGTCTGGGTACCTTCATAAGAGTCAAAATGTATGCAAGCAGTTTTAATAATGGCAATTAAAAATCCTATTTTAAACCAGGGTATCTGCCTGAAGAATTTCTCTGGCAAAATTATGTCTTTCTATTTAGTTTAAAAAAAAAAAAAAAAGAAAAAGAAAAAAAAAGCTTATTCTACACTAAGCCCACAATACACAAAACCGTAAAATTTTATTAATTATACATTTCAGTAATTTTTTTCAGAATACTATACTGAAAGACCCTCATAAAACATTCTACCCTAATACCACATAAATTAGCAGCTGGATTAGGGCTAGTTGGCCAATATTAGAGTTTGATGAGATTATGAAAAACTCTCTTTGAAACAGCACAACAGCACCTACAGAACAGTCAGTTTACCCAGGAGAAGGTGCAGAATTTTCTGACTGCTGAAAACATCAATAACTGTTGATTTTCACTCCTGGGGTCTAGATGAAGTCTGTGGGCAGAGACCAAGAGACTGACAAGAACTTCCCAACTTTCAACTCAAATTGTACAGGACTTGTTAGCTTGGATAAACCCTGGAGGGGAAGGGACAGTGAGGCCACTGACAGCTCTGTTCATTTGGGAGGAATTCAGCCAAGAAAGAAAGAAGACTGCCCCATGATGAAGCACAGAGATACAGAAAAACACACACTGGGAACATTCAAGGGGTCCTGCAAATAACATTTTGCATTTAAAATCTTGATTAATATCTGTGACACATATGTATCTTCCCAAAGAGATATGGATTTCCAGGCAGAAAAAGGACTCAAGTTGTCCTGGATTGTTTTCCCAGCTCTCTGCACAGCTGGGATCTGTAAAGGAATCTCAGGAGTAGAGCTTGGAGTACTGAGCCTCTCTGAGGACTCCAGCCAATGACATCATTCCTATATCAGCATGAATCTAAGTTGCCAGAAGATATGCTGGATCCTCCAAATTCTACAGAAGTCCTGCAAAAATGAAATATTCCCAAATCTGCATTTTGCTAAAGCTGTATCTTAAATTTGGCCCTGTTTATGCCACAAGATTGTACAAACTGGAAGCATTTAAACACAAATAGTGTGTGCTGAGTGAACAGTAGTAACTAACAATACAACTGCTCTATTATTCTGAGTATTTGGTATCATAATATACAAGCTGGTATAATGTTGTAGGTTTGTAATACACATCTTGTAGATTTTCTGTAATTTCTATTCATATGAACAAAAAAAAAATTCTGAATGAAATACTCCAAGTTACTGAAGACTTTTATTCTGTGCTGTATAATCTGATTCATGTTTACCCTCAAATGCCTACCAAAAAAGTAGCAGCTTTACAAACTCTCAATTTCCTGCAGTGACTGTTAAACTCTTTTTAGGCAGCTTAAAATAAATGCAAAGTGTTTATTTTATTTGTGCACTCATGGAATGTGTGTTTTTATGCTTGGCTTTTGAAATTACGCTAAAATAAATTTTTTAAAAACTTTTAAAAAGATGTTTGCCATAAACTCCCCAGTAGGTTCACTGCCAGTATTTTTGTTGCTAGTCCCCATGGAAACCAATACAATGGCTTAGAAAGGACTATTTCAGTCCCATCTTCCAGTCTCTGTAGATTTTCATTAATTTCTGAGATGTTCTGATGTTTAGTGAAACAATTCAAATAAGTGTCAAAACAGTGCTATTTTAAAATAATAATTTTAAATACTGCATACATATGAGTAAGAACTTGTCAAAAAGTGTCAAGAAATTATTATTTAAATTAAAATTTAAATTGAATATTTTACATAAAGTTACAATAAAATTATTTACAATTTAAATTCATTTAATCATTCTGGTATTACTGATTTTTGTCGCTTAATTTTCGAGCTCTCCTACTCCCTTTTGCTTCCACATCTCTGCACTCATAATATAACAGGAAAAGAAAACAATAAGAGATGAGAAAGCTCATATTTTTAAAGCTTGATTTTCAGATGAAGAAATTTTATTTTTTAACCAATTAAAAATAATTAACATCTATCCTTAAAAAAAAAATCAGAGGCATATACACACATGCAAACAAAGATCTAAATTGACAGGTCACAGTTTATATTTCTTTTAATCAGCATCCATGAAGATTGCTAGCACATGCAATGAGGTGCAAGTCAAGCACACACCATGTAAGGCTATTCAAAAACTCACAGCTGTAGAAGTAGTGGAGTAGTAAGCTATAAAACCTGATTTTTCAGAAAGAGATGAACAAAGACTTGAGATTTTTTTTCTAATTTTCTTGATAATTTGAATAAAATCAGAACACAGAACTTCAGACATTTTTCCCATCCTATTTCATAATACTGAATAAGAGGGGAAAAGATTTCAAATGCATGACTTATATAAAGTAAATGAGTTGGTGTATAAGCTTTTACAATTTAAATGTTTAAAGTCAATTAATCATAAAGCCAATTAATCATGAGGCTCCAACTCAGCAAAAGAGAGGTTTGCAATTTTTTAGGGAGTTCATCCTATTTAAGCAATAGAACTAGAGTGACCTAAGCTCACTCAGGGTTTCCACAGGACCAGGACCCCTGCAGTCAGCTCTGTGTGCATCTGTGATCAGGCACTTACCATAGCAGTATCAAATCCAATAAAATCAGAATTAAATAATTTTATTGATAATTTGAATAAAATCAGAACACACATACACCCCCCCCCCCCAAATTATCTGTTTCAAGAATTTGAGTTCCCAGTAAGGAATGAGAAGTCTAAGAGCGGAGGTTTTTTACAAATGATTGCTGCCATGATCTGTGTGTGAAAACAGTCCTGAAAGTCCCGTGAAAAATAAGGAAGCACCAAGACAAAGTTAGAATATGAATGACAGGCAGCAATCACTTGGAAGCTTTGCACATGGGGTCTGTGGGGATGTGAACATATTCTTTCTGGATTTTGGACTGGGAGCAGATTCCCTCAGTCCTGTCCTGCACACTGCAGTGTGTTCTGTCACTCTGCTTCCCACATTCCCAGGTTCTGAGAGAGCCAAATGCACCTGTCCCACTGGGAAAGCACAGAAATGTCTCTCTAGGACATGAAACAGGAAGATGTGGACACTGGATTTTCTAGGGCAAAAAAGAGGGAAGTTTAATTTTGACTTTAACATTTATAGATTTTTAAAAGTGACAGTGGATTGGAGGGTGACAGCGCCACCTCTCCAACGACACTGGACAAAGCAACACTCCATCAAATTTCTCTTCTTCCATGAAAGAATGCAAAGCAATGAGTTATTTACAGAAAGTGTGTGAGAAAGTTCACTACAAGAATGTCAACATCAGAAGATGTTGAAAAACTTAAAAAATCAGGGTGACATATAACAGCCAGAGAGGACTCATTTAGGGACAGGATTAAGGTCTGTGCCCATTCTTACACCCCAAAATCATTGTTGAAAAGTCAAAGAACTGTCCAGTGACTCAATAAACTGCACTATGTTAGCAATCCTAGACTCTGTGAGACCTGGGCAAAGTAACAGCCATTATTCTCAGTTTGTGTTCTGTAACTTAGGGAAGGGGGTGAAATGAATGTGCAAGACATGGGAGACGACAAAGAGGGTGTCTGTACAAAACAAGAGAATGTTTGTGCAAAACAAGAGAGTGTCTGTGGTATTTTTGGGGAGGAAAGATGAATCTGACTCGATGTTCTTAGAAGGATATATTATATTATATTA
>JAWWMS010000028.1:2908100-2935672 GCA_035048045.1 Chlorospingus semifuscus
CTTCTCTTCTCTTCTCTTCTCTTCTCTTCTCTTCTCTTCTCTTCTCTTCTCTTCTCTTCTCTTCTCTCTTCTCATTTATAATATCTGGTCTAGATACGGTAAGGAATTTTCAGGTCCATAAAAGATTCCTGCTGGGAAAAGTATCAAGCAAATTTTGCAGCTCACTATTAGAAAATGTTCTGTAACACAGAGCATGAGTGGAATGGAGTGACCTGCAGGCACTGGAGCTCCTTTGGGATAATCTACAGAACTCTCTGTCCCAAAGGAGGAGAAATAAAAACAAAAAGTCCTTGCCTTTCCTTTGCTTTTTCCCCCATGTAGTAATGATCTTAGAGCATATAGGTTTTCTACTCTCATTATTCAAGGTGCAGAAAAAGAGAGAAAGAGAAGCAAAGGCCCACTCTCAGCTTCCAACAACTCTGGATAAAACAAGTACCAGTATTTCATAGTCCTGAAAACACCAACCACAGTCTGGATTTGGTTTCTCCCAAAGTTCTTTACATAAATATAAAATGTATTAGCCTAGTGGGACCATGGACTGGGCTTTTCTTTCCCTAATCTAGTTTCCTGAAAAACTGAGAAAACTTGCTGAACTGAGTTACTGAGGTGTTTTCTGGTGTGGAAATCAAAGGTCATACGAATAGGCTGTATTTTATTGAAGATGCACCCTGGTAACAATGAGATCCGATCTCTATGCACAAAGCAGATTATTATGCTCTTGATGACCAGTAGCATCCACTTGAAAAATTGGAAAATTTGGTTCCTGTATTTGCACTGGATATTACAGTAAGCACTACAGACAAACAAATAACAGGATGCTAAGACAGCATATGTTTTAGACAGGCAAAAGCCATGCCATGCATTTTTAATAGTGCTTAGTGATTAACCAAGTCATTAGGGATGTGGTATTAAAGTCTTTACATCAAGGTTGGATATCTTAGCACGTAACTAGAGGATACTGCTTTCCTGCAGGTATTGCCTGATGAAAGCCTTGGCCTTTGCCATACAGGTCAGAGCATTCCTCCCAGCCCAAAGAATGTGCATAATAAGGGCAGTTCTTAAAGGACAGAACAAAGATGGCCAGTGGCAAAAGCAACAATTAATAAATAATAGTTTGCAACACTTGAACGTAGCCCTTCACATGTCCAGTGTGATAACTAATTAATCATAGCAACAACTTTGTACTCTGTGTGCCTTTCATCCAGCACCTCAAAGTGCCTTGCAAATGTTAATTAACACATAAGCTGTACTTTGAGGAATAATATTATGGCACAGGCCCCAGCCAATGTTAATTTGTTCTTCAATAGCACAGCTTGTGAAATCTGCTTGACTTTCCCAATGAAACATAAAACGTGCAAATCTTCCTGGCACAAATCTGAAGATGTGTTTCTCCACTCAAATATAAGCTATTCCATTGTATTGCTGACAATATGGCATTCTCCACTCCTTCATGTTTTACTCCAGTGTAACCTCACATAACACAGCATGGTTTAAATGTAAGAGAAGATTAACTTTTCACAAGAAAATTGGATAACTGGTATTTTAGTCTGAACATCTGGCACATTTTTAGCTAAACTGTTTCTTTAAAAAGCTGTTGGGTTTTTTTTCCTCAGTGCATTCACATACTACAAGCATTTGACTAACTTTAGCTCAACAGCTGAGACGAAAGCTAATTTCTTTGCTGCAATGACTAGACTTGGGCTGCCCCAAATGTCTGGAGGTCTGCATAGTTTGGAGTTATTCTAATTCCTCTATTTAACATTGTAACTTTGCATGACATTTTGTATACATTCAATCATTTTCTGCTCATACAGTCAATCTTCTGGCTTCAGAGGGGTGTGTGCTTGAATAAGATAGACAGGATTTATCCAACATCCCTTTTTAAAAATCATAATAGATTGCTCTTTAAATTCTTTGAGTGTGCTCATACTGTTGCACACATCCTGACCACAGAGCTGCTGATTTTGGGGCCCTATGATAAGAGTTTGAAAAAGCCAGCTAGTTTCCCTCTGTTACACAGGTTAAGCAGAAAACAATTAATAGTTTGAAAAGCTTTTACCAACTGTCACAACTTATTTTTTCTGGTCTTAAAATCTCATAATAGCATATCCAGAAAACCTTAAATTTACACTAGAAAGCTCTATTTAACCTCTAGAATAATAAGGGAAGAACAATTTATGCCATTCAGGTTTTGAATCAAAAACATCTTTGCAGAGATATTTGAAATCCACGTGCACACATTTAGCTTGGTGGAATGAAATGCTAAGGAGAAGCAACACCAAACTAATCTAATCACTGACACATTAACATCACAAAAAGGGCTCCCTACTCTTCTGCCGTTAAACATCTACCACTTATTTTGGGAACCACTGTCCATCTCCATGCCCTAGAAAAATACTAGCAGTGCAGGACAGAAAGACAACCAGCAATCCTTACTTTTGAAATGAAAAGTGTGCACAGCAGAGCCAAGTTTCACCTTTTAGGCTGAAGAAGGGAAGAAAGAACGAAAAGGGGAAAAAAAAGGGTGTGAAGGAGAAAAGCACAAGAGCTATCATTGAACAGGTGTCTGCATAATAACAACATGAGTAGAACTAATAAAGTTAATTTCAGTGAGCCTTGAAGCCAGTTGCAGGCTATTAAGAAAAACAGTGGGTTAGCATTTCTGGGAGCAGGTTTACTAATAGTATTACACAAATAAGAAGTAATTTCTTTACATCTTGAATGGTCATAATAAGCTAGGGCTTACAGCTTTATTTTATCAATTAAGTGATTAAGACAATCCCAACAGCAACATAAACTGACACACTTTGTGTCTGACTATGTGTGTGTGTCTATACATGTGCAGCAAATGCTTCTGAATTATGCAAAACATCTACCTGTGTTACCCTAATTGGTCTAGAACTATAAAAGGAAGATGATGTAAAGTGGAAAAAGATGAAAAATCTTTGCCTAATGACCAGTATCATGTTCCAATACATCTGAGGAATTCGAGGGGTACACTTACTGCTAAGAAAGGGGAAAGAGTTGACAAATCAAACTGTGGCTGGGATCATGAAGCAAGCAGTCTTTTCCTGCTCTTTAACCAAGATATATTTCAATTTCTCATTATTTCTCCCATCCAGGGACCTGAGAAGCAATTCCCTAGCTCCCACTTGTCTTAAAAGAGAAGGAGGGCAGGTCCCAAGGACACAGAGAACCTTTTGACACCTTTCTCTTTTGGGAGTTCACATGTGATTTTTAAAAATAGTAAGAGCAATACTTTTAGCTTTGAGATATTAAGAAACTTATGAATGAATGCAACTTCCATCTAAACACATTTGAGTGCGTTGGTACAGAATTTCTGTGAATTCTTAAGGGTACACAAACAGCAGCCTCCTGGTTTCAGCAAAATGCTGCCTTCACTGAATTCAATGTTTCCTTCCATAACTACATAATTCAGATTCTTTTAGACTAAACATAAAGACTGTACTGTCCAAAACTTAGCATATGTGGCATGGCTGGAGATAGTAGATGTTTCTATTAAAACAACTTATTCTTCCATATATATTTCATTTCACCAGAAACTCTGAAACTTAACAAAGAACCATGATTACATCAGTTTGTGACACACTGCTTTTCTAGCTACAATTTTTTTCTTTTAAACCCATGCTAGATACCCATTGTCAAGGTCAGGGATATTAAAAGTGATTTGTTAGATGTAAAATAATGTTTATTATAGTCTAAAGAGCAAGCCAGCTTGAAGTAATAAATTAGCGCCAGATGAAAAACTGCCAGAATTCTCTATTATACATACGTTTCCCTGGAAAGCATCCCAGATTTTTTTTCTTGATATGCTCTTTTGCTAAAGACTCCCTGACTTATGGAGTGTGAGCAAAAGTTATAGCTCATAAATGGGTCAGTGAGGAGCACTAAGGGGCTCTGAAAACAACAACAACAAACAAAACTCCTGTATAAACTGAGCTGTGGTTACAGCCTAAATAGTACAAACTGATGAACTGCAATAAAATGCTAAGAACAACTTATGGAGTTTACCCACATAATTGCACTGGGTCAGATACTTGTAGCATCATCAGAAATCTGAAATCTGCATGAAGGAAAAAAACTGAATTATTCTTCTCTTCCCCACTGTTTTGCTCTGTGTTGTTTTACAGACAAGAGTTATCTCAAAGAAACAGGTAAATTGTTGGATTATGCATTTCATTCTTAACATGAACTGCAGTGATTTGGGAAGTACATAACTTGATACTATGAAAAAGAAAAGCACTATTGATAGCAGCAGGAAGGCTGGACTGCAATAGAAGATTGTTTCCTGTGCCAAGGTAAATGTTGCCAGGTATACTGCAAACTGTTATCTGTTTCTATTCTTCAAAGGAAAACAACATATTCCAATTTTTAATTTTTTTTGTAACTGTGAGAACAAGAGAAATGGAAATGTCAACCTCTTTCTTGCTCTCTCATGCATGATTATTGATTTCACCACAATATGCTGAGAAAGCAGGGTGGGATCATTGATCACTGGAAGTGAGCATTAGCAGCAGGGGCATAAGGAAGTGCTTAAACCAAGCAGCTGCCTGTGCCTGGGAATGTGGAGAGAGAAAAGGATGACTAAAAGTTTTCATCGTACATCTTGCAAATGCCATGTAGGTCCAGCTCTGTTGGCTAGCTGCATCATCACAAATATGCCAAAAGGTGCCTTCAAAAACAGTCTGCCAGCAATAAAGCAACAAAGAAACCCCCACCAGAATGGTCAATGCTGAAAATAAAAGTCATGTTATAAATGTTTACATGATGTAAGTTTGGAGTGCAGAGTCCAATAATTCTATCTGGCTCTTCTCTCTCACTTCCGTTCTTGGCAGCTAGATAACAAGTTCAGCCAAGCAACTTACTTAAAATGTACTGACATGAATCCCCATAGTGTAAATAACATATCTTACCTAGGAAGGGTGATTATGTTCCTTTTATTCCTGAAAATACTATCTTCTTAGCCTTTTCATGAAAATTGTTTGCATTCCTCATAGAGTTTATAGTCTATAATCACAATAGTGACTATTGCTGTTAATAACTAGAAGGACATGGGTGCAAATCTAAGCCATGGAGCTGACACCCCAGAGCAGAGAGGATATTTGAATCTGAACATTTCATCTCCAGTGTGTCTCTATGGGAAATGAATTCACAAAGCAATAATAACACCATAAACAGCACTTAACGTGTTAGGGCTGATCCTGTCAACCCGAACTCCTCCAGCACAAAAACTCTTGGCAGATCTCACACACTGCTAAAGCCTCACTGAAATTCTCTAAATGGACCTTATGTGGGATTTAAAATCACACCACTGCCAAAGGGTGACATTAACCATTGCAGGTCCCACTGAAATAAGTCTTCATGCTAGCATAATCAATACATGTGCTATACCAGCAGATCTACACATCACCTCTGCAAGCACTTGTCATCAGTTTTTGTCATCCTCCCTTTTGGGATTTTATCACCAAGGCAGATAAACCTCATGAGCACAGAAGTCAGGAAACAGATTTGGGTCATCTCCTGCAGCAGAACAACTGCTGTTGTTTGCTCTGCAGGATCAGACCCCTCTTAGTGACCCTTTGTGCAGCTGCCAGCCCTGCTCAAGCTGGCTGTGCCTCTGGCAGGGACTGGCCTGGAGGGTGCTGTACCAACTGAGAAGGAAGCCAGCAAAGGCAAGTGCTGTGTTACTGCAGGAGGTACAGACATGCTGAACATGTTGGAACAGCACAGCTCAGCTAGCTGGGATCTGTCCCCTGTCCTCACACTGCTGGCACTGCTGCAGCTTCATTCTCCAGCTGGCTACACGTGTGTCTTCCACAACAGACCAGCATTCTCCTCCTGAATACATGTACTTCTTCACTTCAGGGTTTCTCTGCTGAGATTTTCTTTTCTCTTAACACACCACAGAAATTCAAGTTTTGTCTCTATCTTAATGCATTTTCTGCATATTAATTCCTGGAGCAATTCTTTACCTTTTACTCTTCCACAATATCCAATGAAAACATCAAAAATAAGAGCATAATGTACAAATCTTCCAGACAGTGAAGAATGCTTTCTGTGCAAAGAACAAATTGGCATATGCAAATACCACATTTGGATAAGATTACCTGCAGGGACAGGTACCATAAAGGTATCTGCATAGACAAGTATACAGACACATGTACTGTACCCAATTCTGTCACACAATGTTTGCACAAGAAATCCAGAGGTATGTCTGCTTTAATTTATTTATTGCAGCTACTATTAAACTACTGAATTTTTAATGTGTGTCTTCCCTCTATTGTTAAACTGAACTTCCAGAGTTTTGCCATGAAAGGAAAATGACTGTTTAAAACTGTGGAAATTGCCTTAACGACACTTAGTTATTATCACCTTTCAATCTAGGCAAGAATTAAAAGCTTAAAAATAAAAACAGAGAAAAAATCTAAACACTGAGACACTCTTTTCAAGTTGAAGGTGAAGAGTGCCAAAAAGTAATACTCAATTGCAGCTGCCCTAGGAAACTTAGTTGAAGAGAAGTCAGACTGAGCTGGTGTGGATTCTTTTCACTGCATCAAAGGAAAACCAGCAGTACAGATTGAGATCAACAGGGTGTGTGGTTCAGTAGTGTGGTTCTCAAAGGATCTTTGTCTCACACTGGCCCTCAACTGGAACTTCAATAGCTCCATGCCCTGTTGGAAATCATCATGGACAGAGGAAGATAAAGAGCTCTCAGATGAACCTCCTTGGCAGTCACAGGAGTGATGTGACACGAGCTGCTGAGACAGAACTGCTCTCTGTCATACTTACCTGCTCCCTTTGTCATACTTACCTGCTCTCTTTGCCATACTTAGCCCCTTATCTGCTCCAGGATACCAACCAGAAAACTTGTAACTGCAAGACAAAAAATTGACAGGAAGGAGACACGAGTTTCTGTGTTTGAATGCTAATATACAAACACCCACAGCTGATCTCTTTCCTCCTGACATGCTCCCAATGGGGATTTGGAGCATACATCACAGAATTCATATAATGTGGGATGTATTTACTTGCTGCCTTAAGGCTTTCCTTAAGGCAACTTGAGAATAAAAGACTTTAAAGCTAACAAACTATACCATGAAAAAACCCAAACATCCCCAAATGGGATAACCCATGTCAGCAAAGAGAGGTAACAGCTGATTGTCAAGCACAAGTAATGCATATCATTGAGGATAATATACAGAAGGTGTACTCACTAAAACATATCTTCATGCTACATACATAATTTGAAGAGTTGGAAGCCTTTCCTAGCAGAACCACAGCAGATAGCCACTGAAACTGCTGCTGGAACACAGCAATAGAAAAAAATCAGCTCACTCATCCTCTCACTGAGTGTTAGATGTGGCCTTTGCTTCCACTATCAGACAAAATTCTCAGAAAAGCACCTTTCAAACTGGCTGCTGAGCCATTTCACCTTCACTTACCATCCCTCAGCAAAAAAGCAACACAGCTCAGGATAAATACATAAGTACTACTTGTACAATCATATTGCCCATTACTTTTAATAATGTTACCTCCATTATTTGTAATAATGTTTTCATTTGTTTCTGCTGTCTGGCAACCTCTGGCAATTTTCAAAATTAAGTCCTCTCTTCATACAATGATGGAGAAACTGAAACACTACAGCATTATAATATTGTTATAATTTCACTGCATCTGAAACGAATTCACCTGAACAGTGAAGATTTTTTTGGATGTATTTTCAGAGCTTATATCTGAAGTGAGATGGTCCCACAGTATGAACAGCAATTTATAAGATTTGCTTAGCTTTTCATCCACAAATGTTTTGCCTCAAAATGGGCAAAACTTCTAGCTTTATTTCACAGACAAGGGAAAAGACAGCAAACAAGTACCAGCTCTGCAGAAGTGCTTGTAGTGAAACCCAGTACATGGAGCCCTGTTCCATTATTTACTGGGAATATATTCCTTCCATTCTCTGGGCATCTCTCCACCTTTTCAATAACCTCCAGTAGCAACCATTAACTTGCCTGGAATTACTAAAAAAGGGAAGCTGAAGGTCGCCTGTGGTTGTGAGGAGATGGGCTAGAGGCCCACGAGCAATCTGGTATCTGCTCACTGCTGGCAGGGAGCATTGCCACATGGTTCTTTCAAATCTTCTCTGGCAGCAGGAAGATACTGAACTGCAGAATACAGCCAGGAGACATGAAGTCTAATGAAGAGCCAGAATGAATTCCTAGCCTTTTTCCACCTCAGTTCTTCTGATACAATGAAGTGATTCCCAACAAGGAGCACGATCATTCCGAGTGTCAGAGCATGAATCAGCATATCAGCCCCCTCTGACCAGGGATCCTCCAATGGTTATCACACTATTCTCTAAGGCCTTTGCTCTGTTCATGTTTTCCTTTGCCAGCAAAATGAAAGCTTCCATGTTTTATTTGTAGGATCTGTCATAGCACCTCATTCAGGGCAAAGAAGCCTTGCACTAACTTATATTGCATATTTCAGTCCTGGACAGGCTCAAATTAGTTCAGACACTACAAGAAATCCTACAAAATTTATCCTTAAGCACCAGTGGAACAATGTTAATATGCTCGAACACATGCTTCTCTCAGCTTCTGACAGTCAGTGTTCAGGGACCACACTGTCATCCCATCTTGTATTTTTTCATACATCCTTTTTGTCATTGTGCAACTCTACCAAGAACCTGTCACTCAAGGCTTTGCGATAACTAAATATAAGGTTATTTTGTGACCTGTGTATATTCTAAAGGAGCTGAAGTAAATTAAAGCAGTAGATACAAGTGTTCCAAATAAGATGCTTTAGTTTCCAAAGATATGTAGAGATCTAAGGATAAACTTGCATGAGCCTTGGGCAGCCTCACCTTGAACATTGTGTGTAGTTTGGGCCACTGCAATATAAAAAAAGATCAAACTGTTAGAGAGCATCAGAAGATGGAGAAGGGCCTTGAGGGGAAGCCTTATGAGGAGTGACTGAGAGCACTTCGTGTGCTCAGCCTGGAGAGGAGGAGACTGAGGGGAGACCTCATTGTAACCTCAACTGGTTCATGAGGGGAAGAGGAGGTGTAGACACTGATCTCTCCCCTCTGGTGACCAGTGACAGGACCAAGGGAAGAGCATGAAGATAAGTCAGGGGAGTGTTAAGTTGGATATTAGATTAACATTCTTCCCCCAGTGGGGGTTGGGCTCTGGAACAGGCTCCAGGTCAGTGGTCACAGCACTAAGCCTGACAGAGCTCAAGGAGCATTTAGAAAATACTCTTGGGCACCTGCTCTGACTCATGGGGATGGTCCCCTGCAGGGCAGGAATTGGACTTGATGGTCCTTGTAGGCCCCTTACAACTCAGCATATTCTATAATTCTGTGCTATGCCCTAATTCCAGAGGAACTCTTAATTTTTACAATATTGTCTGGTTCCTTGAGTTCTGCTCAGCATGAACACAACTGCTAACATCAATCAGGATGCAAGAATTCCCTGCCTGCCCATCAAAGTCTCCTGATCTGGCAGATGTTCTCATGCATGACAGCAATCAGAAGATGCTATTCTTTCAAAATGCAGCCAGAGAGCATCCTCTGTTAAAGTGCTCATGTGCAAGAGGGAGTTCAGAATTCACTGGACCAGAAAAGAAGGAGAAGCCACCAGGAGCCCACCTCCCTAGCCAGGTGGCCAAAGAGCTCACCTGGGAACTGTTTTGAACTGGGATGAAACCCTGACTTCTGGTGAATTCTTCAGTCACTACCTGACAGATTCATCCCCTTCCTTGCACTCACTCTCCCAGACTAAGTTGTGTTCCTTAGAGGCATCAACACAGCTCTCCCAGGAGAAAGAAGGTGGCTGAAGACTCTCCTACCTGAGGAGCCTCTGAATATTGGCTTCCTCATTAAACTGCTGGATTATTATATACAGAAGTGGCTAAAATCACTTTTAAAACCATATTATTTCTACTTAATTTTTAGAAAGTGTTGCATCTTTAGAAAGAAAGCAACTATCCTGGGGAAGGTTGTTAAAACAATTAATCCACGGCTCCTGCCTTATATAGGCTCAGTGAACCACCTGCCTACATATCCCCAGCTGAAGATGCAGTGCCCTGCACTCTTCCTGAAGGTTTTTACACTGTTTTCCATGCCCAAACCAGCCTGTGCAGCCTCGGGAGCACTGTACAGCCCTGTGCTACTGCACACAGGGCATTGAGCCCCCGCTGCCTAGGAACCACACTCCTGCCTGATCTACCCTCTAGACAAAGGACAGCAATCAGCAGCTTCTCCCATCTTACCGAGCACCAAACCCTGCATTTCCCTTCCAAACTGATCTGGCCATGATCCTTTGCAAACTGATCAATTCCTCCATTCTGCCCACTATGCTGAAAAGATGGCAAGGCTGAATTTCAATGAGCACATGGAGGAACTGAAGGATAAGGAGGGAGTCCAAGCCTAGAATAAGAAACTTTCCACCTGAAGAGTGTCCAGAGTTGGCTGAGAGGAGATGGGGACACACAATCTGTCTTTAAGGTCAAAGACAGCTTCATCACCCATCCATACAAACAAGGAAGTTCTTTGCTTCCTCAGAGCTGCAGTGCAGCAGCTTGTAGAAGAAACCTGAGCCTTTCAGGGGTGCAACATCAACTCAACAAGACTAAAACACATGAAAACCTTTCTCTGCGTGTGCAATGTGTAGCAGTCATTGTCAGATCTTAGGAAACTAGTGTCCTTTTGCAATCACAAATCAATTCTGTACAAAACCCAGCACAAAGCTACCTGAATCCAGCTGTGACTGACCAATGTGAAAACCTGACACTGCTATCTTTCATTTTTTTCATATGCTGTGCTCCTATAATGAAAAGATTAGGTATCTCTTTTAAAATAAACACAAAATTTACACTAAAATTGTGTGAATGGGGTGAAAATACTTTGACAGAGAGAGCCAGAATTCTGCAAGAATAACTGGCAGACATTTTGCAGTTTTACAGTGGTTGTAGCCAGCATTTCTGCAACAAAGGGGAGTTTCAATTACTCTGGGGCACCAGGCACAGATTGAAACTCTTATCTATTTAAAATTGCTCAAATAAGCATAAAGCAGTGGTGTAATCAGAGAAACTGTTTCCATTAATCTTTATTTAGGTTTTTTTTAAAAATAGACCATAAAGTTAGTTTATAGGGATGATCTTTCCTTGCACGCAATCTCACAACGCACACAATACCTGTGGGTTTACCCAGGCACTATTCCCACTGAATCTACAGGGATTTTTTTCCTGATTATACAGAGTAATTTCCAGTATTTTATATTAGTTGTCTCTGAGATGAGTATTGCCAGTACTGGAGCAACTTTAAACAGAGAAGCAAGACTGTGGTAGCTTTTGCCTGAATTTTGCTAACTATGACATTTTAGAAGTCCAGAACCAGCTGTTATTAAGGTCCCTGGGTACATGTTAGGGCAGCACAACTTTTGATATTCTACATTTAATTAGAACTTTAGCTGAAATATATTGAGACAATAGTCAGGATAAAAGGTCTCCCTCTCCTTCAATCAAAAGAAATTATTCTCTCCAGCAGAGATGTTAAGGAGAAAGTTATATTGTTGCAAATTCTAATTAGGAAAAAAATAGAAAAACAATTCAATTACCTCACAAGTATTCCTGTAAGTTACTCATACAGAGCACATGAATGTTGTATCTTCATTACAAACAGTACAGACATGCATTTATTCCTAGTATACCAACAATTGCAGTAGATGATGTAATGTGTATAAAGCAGACTGCTAAGAGGAGAGACTCACTTGGGTGGTTTACCTGGAAATAGGAAAAAATGCTCTAACCCAAGATACTGCCATTAACTTCAGCAGGATCAGGCTCTTTGGATCAGGCTCACTTTGGATCAGGCTCTACTTGCCTGCCTAATTAGGGCTCCTCTGGTTCCTGGCAGCCAATTTCCAGCTGGCCACCCTGCCAAGAGCTCTCCTGCTTGCTGCTGACTCCTCTGCTCTACCCCCCAAGGAGGTGGGGGTTCTGCAGCACAGAAACCAAATACACCCTTTGCTAAACACAAACATGTATGGCTCCAAACGTGCAATCCAAAACGCTGCTCAGCCTTAACAGTGTTTCCTTTGCCATATGGAAATTGTTGCATGTTCCAGTCCAAGGAAAACACAGATATCCCAAACCTCGCTCTGAAGCCCAGCTTCAGGAGCAGGCTGGAAAGCTTTGGCAGTTTTATCAGTGGGGTTTAATTGCCATCTAGTGGGAACCATGTGCAACTCCCGACTTTCCTCCCAGAACAACTTGTGTATTGGCAGGACAAAACTACCCAGAAGGCGTTTCCACTGCCTTGACTCACCTGGACAGGGATCTATTTTTTCTGGGCCAGGGGGTGTCTATCAAAACAAAGCACTGGTGATGCCCTTTTGTCCTCAAAAACAAAGCTATGCCTAATCTGAATAAGCCTCACACTTTTCTGAGGTCTGAGAAACAAGCTATATATGTATGCCATTTCTATTGTGAGGTTTCCAAAACTCTTGAAAGGCTTAAACTAAAATACTCAAAACCTAGACTAAGGCAGTGGTAAGAAGATACTGCAATGCTTGGGAATCATCATTAAATTTCAAGTACTTATAGGGAAAGAAAAAACACAGTTTTTCACTTATGAGTTATTAAATCCTTAGGACTAACTCAACAAGTAGGCTAACACTAATTTACAAACATATAATAAAAAACATTTTCTTATTTTCCAAGTGTAAAGCACTGAGCCTACCAGCAAACTCATTAAGCAAAAGCAATTTCCATTTATAAGAGCTTAGATTCAGCTTTCCAAATGCCTCATTTCTATTCTTCCAATTAGCATGCCACATATGGAAGATATTATACCAACTACCCTTCACCTTTTGTCCTCAAAGCTATGAGAAGGACCAAGTGTTCCTTATTTCCTGATGAATCCTTAATTACCTGCAATATGACATATTCCTCCTTTTCTCTTTTTGATCTCCTAAAATCTAAAAGGCAAAGCCAACAAGGCACAATGTCTAACTCTGACCCTTCCATTTTATATATTTCCCAGTAACTGATTTTAAATAATAAACATTTGGAAACACATAGTACCCTTTCAGTCTGTCAGTGTCTTCACAGAGCTGGTAATCTCCTTGTTAAGGGTTCAGCTAGCTTCATGTCCATGACCAGTTATTCTTCAAAGGGCAGCAGAGATGTGCCAGACAGCAAACTGCTGAGTGCCCAGGGTGATGCCAGACCCATCAGATCCCACCTATCCAATGGTCATCAGGCACCAGAGCACAAGCAGCACTTGGTTTATTACATGACTTCAGGCCTCACATCCCACACGGGCATCACAGGCTGACACACACAGGAGGGGAGAAACAAGGAAATGCTGGAGTCATCAAATGTGCCAGTGCCTAATCCCTGCTCTGAGAATGTTCCAGTTCCACAACACTCCTGACAATAGCAAAGTATGGCAAATGACATTTTTTATCTAACAAGCCCTACAAAATGCATATGCTTTTCATTTAGTATCGTATCCTACATCTACACAAGTTGCCAGATAAACTAAAGTCAACATGCCTACTTGCAAAAGAAAAGCCAGCTAGATGTGGCTTTTAGCTGTCAGCCTGGAGTTCCCATGTGAATGTACCTTAATCAGGGCTGGATTAGCATTTAAGATACACATTTTCTGTAAGTTTGGAATTTTGAAGTTACTATCTGCTTTGTGCTGGCGAAGAACTCTTGCATAAAGTTGACAAAGCTCACATTTGTCTCTACATCTGTCAGGATTATCAAATGCTACTTTATACCCAGGACAGTGGAGACAACGACACCAGTAAGACTGCCACTCTGAAGGGCTTTGCTTCATAGTGACTTTATTAAAGCAGAATAAAAAATTCAGCCTCAGTGGATGAGCTGGGTCTGCATTTTGCTTAGGCAGTGCTGTGATATGCATCTGCCTGCTAGATTTAGAAAGTGTAAGAATAGCATAAACCTATTCATTTCCTTTTGATTTTTTGCTCTAACCTATTTTGTAATAGGATGGCACCAAAGCAGCTCAAACAGTTTTCCAGTGAGTGTGTCTATGGCCAAGGTAAAGACTCTCTCTCCAGACACATTTATCTAATTGCAATTAACACAGAAGTCCTGTGTGTTAAAGTCATACTTTATAGTACATGGCAAGTGAGGACAAAAAGAATGTGACCTGCAGATAAAACAATAACCTTATTGAAAGAAGTTCATTATCCCCAAATGATCTGACCTTATTTGCTAATACTGCCTTTCTACTTCAGGCTCCTGAACTCTCAGCTACAAGAAAAGCCCAATCACATGCTCAAATCCATGTTAAAGTATAAGAACAGCTAATAACTCAACACTTTCTGAATTATTATGTCCTTGGGATGTGGAGTTGCTGCTTCAGTCGGTATTTTTATTTCTGATGTATCTGTGATTCCATCTGGAAACAACACAGTTATCTCATATCCCCCAAGACAGCGGGCTTCCACCTGCTTCCTGTCACCCTCTGGTATCTCAGCTTTCCCTGCTCTTCAGTGCTACAACTGAGGAAAATAAAAAGAGAAACAGGAGTGGCCTGTTGCATAAGGTGTGCTGACCTCCCCACAGGACTGGCAAAGGTTAAGGTGGCACCAGGCACGGATTGCCAGGACAATTTTCTGAACAATTGCTCCACAAGGCTGGCTGGCTCAAGCCTGACCAGCTGCAAGGCAGCTCTCAGCTGAGGCTCTCCAGCCTGCAATTGCTGGGCTAATTCACCACATTTGGAGGCAATATGACCGTCCTACACCTAAGTGAATGATTTGAAGTGCTCAAAGTATCCAGCCAGACATTTTGTGACAATCTGCTAATAGTCATTAACATTCTCAAATAAAACAACCTCACATCTCAATGCCAATATTAGTTTACTTATTTACTGTGCTCATAGGGACTAACTTTATACCATACAAACCAAACTGAAAAGCAGTAAGTACGGCAGTTTTGGGGTTTTTTTCCCAAAACATGGTTAATAAAATAGTAATAATGTATCAGAAAAACACAGACTCAACATAATAATTATCCTTCACACTTGAATAGCACGTTTCATCTGAGAAACACAAGGTACTTGAAAGACTAAAATTAATTCTAATTAAACCTCGCAGCATCCTGTGGAGTTATATGACATTTACAGAGTGGTAGGTGAGACTCAGAGCTTTGGTAAGTTGCACAGGATGATCAGTTTGTCATTGGTGGAGTCAGAACAAAAATCAAGATCCTGGCTTCAAGTTCTATTTTAACTGCTAAGCCACCTTTCCTCTTCTGTCCAGCACCAGATTTTCTGCTGTAGTAAAATGACAGATGAGGCAAAGGGAAGAGCAACCTATTTATATTCCAAAATTTGAGATTTAATGACGAGCTAAATTGTTTTAATAACTGACTATTTTCTTCAGGCTCTATATATGCTTCTCCATTCCCTGGGTTTTAATCTCATACATAGTCTAAACATGTTGAATCAAGTACTGTAAGGATAGAAATTACCTCTGGAAGAGAAAGAGGTTTTTGTCTGTCCACACAAGATGCATTTTCCAAATCTAGAAAAATTTCAAAATACACGTAATAGCAGCAGCCATCACAAGTAGTGCTTTCCATTAGAAACACTTGTTCAAATATACATATTTAACTAACTGTATTTTAATCAGATTTTTTTCTTTTAATAATTATTCAGTTCCCAGGAAAGAAAAACTGAAGAATTCAGACAAGAGAAAAGATAGTGGGAGATGAAAAAGAAAGAAGGTGCCAATCAGATAATTGCTTAGACTAAAGATAAACACTTCCTAAAGCATAAGAATAACATTTCACATTACAAGAGATGTAACATCTGCAAAAGAGAAGATTTTTTTGTCTTTTTTCTTAGCTTATAGTTATTTAAACTATAAGGTACAAAAAAGTGCTTTTTTCAACTAGTGAATCTTGTTAAATATCCCTCAAATCTATTGTTTGAAAAATGTCAGCAAACTTAATAATTACAGCAATTATTTGAAGGTCATCAAGGAAGAGATTTCATCTACAAGAACCAACTATTCTGGATTCTTAGTTTCATCAATGTAATTCAAAATGTCATTGATTTTCATTAAGAATATCATACATAATTTGGGAAATGGGGAGAAAACTATTACTAACTTCCAAAGAAAATTCAATTTTCACAGTTCTATATCCTACATAATTCCCACTGGCCAAACAACTGAAGCTGACAGCATTTCCATGCAGTTTAACACTACTGGTCCTTTCTACATAAAGGAAAGAAGGATAGAAAATTACAAATCTGATTGGAACCACCCATAAAAGGACAAGATCAAGCAAATGACAATAGACAGGACAAATCATTATGCTTAAAATTACTAAATCACATAACACAGTCTGAAGTCTATTTAAAAGTGTGTCTGCTGAATTTGCCTTTTTTTCATAGAAAAATTACGTATTCTGATGAGTTGAAAACCATTATTTATGTGTCACAGTGTTTAAAAATCTGGTCTATAATAAGTCATTTCTGGCACTAAGATACACAGAATGAGACACAGATCACAGAACAGCTGGGGCTGGAAGGGACTTCTGGAGGCCCCTGGTCCAGCAGCCTTGCTCAGCACAATTCTAGCTACAGCAGGCTGCTCAAGGCTCAGCTTTTGAACAGCCCAAGAGCAGTGACTGCCATCTCTTTGGGTAGCAGTTCTAGTGCTAGACCACCACCCTAGTGAATAAAAAATTCTCATGTCTCGTTGAAACATCTGTTGTTATAATATGTGACCATTCACCTTGTGTTTTGTTGCATCCCTCTGAGTAGAAAGAGGAATTAAACAATTCCTGAGGCTCCTTTTTCACAATGACATGACTATGTTTGGTATCTGAACTCCTGCATCTTGTCCATGTAACCCAGAAGAGTAAGGGTGTTTGGTTTTTTCTTTTTTCTTAATTTATTTTTTTTTTTTTTGAGTTGAAGACTGGGTATTTCATGTGGCTTAGGAGCAAACTGTAATTAATTAAACTGAATAGCTGGAATCACCAACAGAAAAACCTTAGCATGCATTCTGGAATGAGCAGGTAAATTAATGCACAAAAAACCAGGTGGCAAAGTACTGCACCAAGGAGGGGTCACTAATATAAAATTCCTTGCTGCTACAGAACCCTCAGTTGCCACCCAGACCATCACATAGGACTTCATTCTTTGCTGCTGTTCTTTGGGTTCCAGGTACATGAGGTACAGAGCAAAACTGTGACCCTGTGTTGGGATGGGGGAGGTGGGAGATGGGAGCTGCTGTATTGAGTAGCAGATCACCTTGCCTCACATCTACCAAGCTTTTCCTGAGGAAAACCTCTCTCAGATGAACTTCTACTTCCTAATTGAGCAATAAAACCTTCCTCTTTCTTTTACTCTACCAGCAATGTTTCCTGTTTAAAATATATTTTGCAATTTTGCCAAGTCTTTACATCACTGGGGAGGGGGGTGGGGGTGTATTTATTTTTTTTAGTGTAGAGTTTTTAACTGAAGTTTTAGTGCTATGATGGTACAGGACACCATAAGGAGTAGGATAGGATACCATTCTACAAAGGTGAGAAAATAGCTTGTTTGCTGCTTGTGCTTGCTATACCTGAACACTTGCATGACAGAGCTAATCCTATTTAATAAGCAGACACTCGTTTTATGAGAATTCTGTTTTTACAATCCTCAGTTTCTCAGAGTCTATAATCCAATTTTTATTCACTTCAATCTACAAAATAATTAAAACTTCCACACACTGGTTTTTAGTTTGGTTTAGTTTGGTTTTTTTAATGGAGAGACAAGAAAAAGAAAGCCCCAAAACTGAATTAATTCCATTTGAAAAATCCTAGTTTCACTGACCAATGTTTCTTTTTTCTTTTCAGTGTCAAAACTCAGAGGATCAGAAAGGAAATTGTGTGATAAGCTTCTGTTTTGCCACAAGGGCCTGCTTTATTACTTTCCAGGTAACCATTAACCTCTGAGGTAATGGACTGGCATGTCAATCATTTAATTGGAGCAACAGGAGGAGAATGACTCTATGGTTAGCACAGAGCACTGAAAGGCAAAGAGAAAAGTTCCTGTTCATGTTTGATAGAGCAACAGTCTCTAAAAATCCTGGATAAATTTCATCAGGGTGAGGCTAAGACCCACAGAAGTGTTAATAATTCATGGTATCCTGCCCAAGACATCTAAACTCTCAGAGCTACTAACCACCAATTGTTCTGTGAAGAAGACTGAGTTCCTGATTGTCCATCATGGGCATCATCATCCAAAGCTAGGCATTCAAATTTCCAAGATTTACTTTGCAAATATAAAGGCCTCAGTCTTTAGGACTCAAAATGTGTGCTTGAAATATTTATGTGACTCTGGAGTTGACTTGATGTCCCTGTGATGCTAGGATGCAAAATGTGTGATAGGATCAGGATCATTGGCTAAGTAATCCAGCAATACAGGTAAATATGCTTCCTATAAACACCTGCTTGGCTCTGAGAGGCTTTCAAATGAAAACAAACAAAAACAAAAACAAGATTGTGTTATGAAACAAAAATAACCAAAGGCTCACTACAATAGGCATTTACAGCTTCTCTTTATGAAACAATACAGTGTGTGAGGCCTAAGGAATGCACATAAGAGAGGAAGGTATATATTTATATAATCACATGTGTGAACTTACAATATTGTGCAAGAAAACATCTAGGAGGTTTTGATCTGTGTGCTGCTTTGGGCTGGGGTGGGTTAATTTTCTCCACAATGGTATGGGGCTGTGTTTCAGGTGTGTGCTGAACACAGTGTTGACAACAGAGAGACATTTTTGTTATTGCTGGGCAGGGCTTGCACAGAGCCAAGGCCATTTCTGATTTCTGTACTGCCACACTGGGAAGGACATTGCAGGTGCACAGGAGGAGACACAGCTGGGACAGATGACCCAAACTGACCAAAGGGATACTCCAGACCATGTGATATCATGCCCAGTGTATGAAGTGGGGGTAAAAGGAGGAAAGGGGGATGTCTGGAGTGATGCAGTGTAGTAATTACATATCCTCTGAACAGAGACATGGTTCTCCCAGGAAAATCCTGGGAAGCTGTGTAGAAGCTGTGGGAAAATTAGAGGAAAGAATTCAAACAATTATTATCTCTCTTTCTGTGACCATTGTTTATAGATATGGTTCTCCAGAGTGTGCTGTTCATAGGTCACCAATGGTGTGAGAGGTTTTCACTTTGAGACCAATCAGGGATCAGCTTAGTGAGTCAGACTATAAAAGTCAGAATTTTTCCTAACAAAGGAATTCTATTTCACCTTCTGATGACTGGAGTCATTCATTCTGTCCCTGACTCAACAGTGTCAAAGGAGTTTGTCTTCCCAAGTCACTGTTCTGCAGGATGTGGCTCTGCTCACCTGGAGATGGCTGAATACCTGCTTCCCATGGGAATCTGTCAATTAATTCCTTGTTTTGCTTTGTTTTTGTGTGCAGTTTTTGCTTTCCCTATTAAACTGTCTTTACCTCAACCCACAAGTTTTGCAGCTCCTACTGCTCCAATCCTCTCTCAGACCCCACTGGTGAGTGAGTGAGTGAGTGAGTGAGTGAGTGAGTGAGTGAGTGAGTGAGTGGCTGCATGGGCCTTGGTTCCTGGCTGGGGTTAAACCACAACCACCTTCTATTTTAACTCTTAGCATTTTGCAACCACAGATCATCTGTTACCAATTGCTTTTGTACCAGTTTCCACTTTCCTATTGTGTAAAACACTGTTTATTTAGTGTATTTCTTACAGCTCCACTAACCTTAGTTCAGTGAGGTCTCAGATACTCTTGTAGTATCCACACTGCATGGCCAAGAGTGTCTCATTGCTGCTGGGGGGCACAGTGGAGCAGGTGGATAGAGAGACACAGTTACTGAAAACCTAACAAGAGGTTTTTTCCAAGGCACCAAAGTGTTTAAAAATAACAGTCCTGCTTTGAGGACAAAAAGCAAGAGGATGAACAGAAGCAGGCAAAGATAAAGCTCCACTAATAAAATGCTCAGGATTTGAAAAAAGAATTGTCCTGTCCAGGCTGCTTGGATAGGAGCCATCCTGTTCTTTACAGGCCTAAACTCTTAATGTTTTTTTTTAATTCAGTGACAATGCAAAAAGGCTTTTTGCTGGAGTTGAATTAGCAGAAGTAGATTTGGTTTGCTGTTTTTTTAACATGAAAATCATTTGTTGCCCATTAAGATATCCAGCATGTTTCTTTTTCAGCTTTTCTTAAAACTAGATTTTGCAACTTAATAGGATACCTCTGAATAAATTACATAAATCCTAGTGCAGGGTTATGGCACCCAGACACTGCAGCAACAAAGCACTCACTGCTGAAAAGCCTCCACTAGATTCCAAGAACTAGCTAACTAATATAACTATTTTGTTTTCAAATGCTTAGTCTCACAGATTTGCTCTCCATACTTCCCAGTACAGCAACATAGTTTTCTTCAGAAAGTTCAAGTTTCAATTTATTTCTTCCCTTATCACAAGTCTGTCCAACTCTTGTCAGTGTTTCCCCTTAGAAAATGCACCAGACTAGAGCTATTTCAGCTCTGTGTTCAGAACACACCATGGCCCACACAGGTCTTTTTAGAATCCCATCTTTGCTCACATCCTCTCCACTAGAACAGAAAAATGTTACATGCAATTTCCACACAAGATCATAAGTTCTTTCATAAGTTCTTGCCTAAGTCATCAGATGACTCACTTAGAATTTATTAGCACTTTACTGATACCAAGTTGCAAATATTTACAGGTGGCAAGAAAAAAATTGCAAGATCACTAGGCATTACGTTCAGTTTCATATTTAAGATATATCTGGCGTTACAAACTCAGAACCATCTGCTTGATCTCGTTCAGAAAGCTCATTGTCAGATCCCAGAGCAGACTTACCAGGTTGGACCTTGAAAAAGACACATCTGAAACCAAACAAATCTGATACTGTTGCTGACTCCTTCTATCCCATAAATTCGGTGCACTGAAGATTTATCTGCAATGTAAGACATGTCACATGTACCCCTGTGTGAAGGCCTGAGGTAGAGATAACTTTACAGGCACAAGCTCCATGACATTCCACTGGACAGTCACAATATGATGGACGAGAAACAGAGAATGAACCCTTAGCCTGTGGTTGCAGCATTAAATTGTCAAGAACAGCAAACTGAGTGACTTCATTAAAAGAAACTAGTAGTGACAGTGACAGTGACAGTGTGTCCCTGGCAAGCCAGGCAGGAGAGCACTGCTGAGCACCCTGCCCTTGCTGAGCCACCCAGCCCTTTCACTGGGTGAGTGCCCCAATGTGCAGGGCAGGGTTTGGGGTTTCCAGCACAGGCACTGTAGGAGAGGATGCCTTAGATCATAGTTACAGGTTACACATCACATCACAGGCCAGGCACCCTGCCCCACGTCCTGCAGCAGCCCTGATTTACTGAGTGAGTAAATTTACTGAGTGAGTAAATCAGAGCTGCCACGCAGAACCAGCCACAGCATATCACAGGCAGTGGTCCTCAGTTACACATATAAAGACAGAGCCATTTTTGCAGACTTCATTCCCAGATTCTGAAAACACTGAATTAGGTTCAATCTATGGGAGATAAAGCAGCTCCTGGATCTGAACTTTTATTCAGAAGCATTCCAACTCTATCTGTTCACCCATTCACTGGTCATGCCTTGTCACCCAAAACAGCTGATGGTTAAATATCTACCATACAGAATACCAGAATGGATCTTGTCATTCCAAAATATTGCCACTTGTCCTCTTCACCTCTGCTCTGCTGGTTGTTTTTTGCCCTAGAATAGAAGTGAACAGAAATTTAAACAAAACCAGATAATTTGAGAATTTCACAGAGAAACCTGTCCTGTGTGGAGTATACATGTGTTTATGAGTGCCAGAGTGATCTTCTTCGTCCTTTGAGGCATAGGAGAAAATGAGTCTTTATTTTCTTCTGGTGCTGGCCTCCCTGATTCATGTTACCTTTTCACCCCAGTTAACATTCTTGTTGCAAGGAGCATGCAAAAATCAAAGGAACAACCATGCACAGCTAGGGCTAGTGCCCTGTTTTACAACACAAAGGAGACGGCTGTAGGCATTCTGCAGAAATTGAAAGGCTAGGAAAAATGGGTGTGTTGGGGTATATGAATTTTAACTTCATAATTACCCTGTTATTTAAAGCTAATGAATAATTACTACAGCAACCTTGCTGTCATACAGCATACACCTACTCACCCAGAGCTCAAGATGAAACCAGAGAATCACATTTGGGGCCCCAATCCTCCAAACACATCTTGTTGAGTTTAACACCTGGTTTGCCAGCATCTCATGGCATTACTGTTCATTTACCCAAGCAGGTCCTTCCTTCAGTGGCATTTATTGGTCTCAAAACTGTTTCAGATGAGAAATCACATCAGGGGTGTTATACTTCAAAATTATTCACATTCATGTTTACATTCATCTTTCAATTCTTCCTTGGAATTACTTCTAGCATTTTTAAGTGCTGAACTTTGCCTCAGAGGTGCTGCTGACAAGGAAAGAACAAACCCAAACTTCTTCATTTAGCACATGTGATCCACAATAACTGAGGAATCCCAAAAGTGAAAGTAAATCCAAGCAAGCTGTGATGAGAACTTTTGCAACTCTACTAACACTAGAACTTTAAAAAAAATTAAGGCACTAGAGGTCTATATTCTCCTCTGCAAATCCTGCAATAGAGCCAGTACTAAGGAAGTTAAAATGGCTCTCCTATAAGCAAGATTTATCTGTATTTGCCATTAAGTAAAACAGATTTTCTGACAACTTGGGCTCATGTATGGGAATCAGTGTAAAAACAATGTTTGAAGAAAAAAAAGATAGAAAACACTAATTTAAAATATGCCTTCCCCCTATTATCCCCTCTCCATGGAAAACACAGGAGAAAGGCTGACTCTGGTAAAGAGTGGTGCAAAAGCAGATGAAATCCCAGTACAACTCAGGGTTACCATGAAGAAATAAATACTGTATTCCCCTAATGGAAAGCAGGTAGACTTTATTCAGCTGCCTTATCAACAGTGAAATCACTGTTTCACACACCACAAAACCAGAAATAGGCCTGCTTTAGGCAAATGTGGGGTTTTGTAGGGGGAAGGGTTGGGTTTTTGTTTCAGGTTGGTTGGGTTTTTTGTTTGTTTGAAAGACAACCATGGAAGAGTGCAGGGAAAGAATGCAAGCTGTCTCACATAGCAAAGTACTGACCCCAGCTCACTTCTGAGTAGAGGAAAAAGAATGTGGGCAATGTCTCTCTTGCCAGAAGAGAGGAATAGGCCAGCCCTTCCCTTACCAGCACAGGAGGAGATGCAGAGAGACATAGTGAGGAGCAGAACCCAGCATGGAGACTTAAATTCACCCCATCTCATATGGTTCCTGTCATAATAGTTCCAGAGTTCTGGCAAAATATGCTTATTTGTGCATTATCACACAGGATAATCAGGGTGATCTAATTGTTATGATCACTAAAATTGAAATATGGATATTAACTAGGACTATCTACACTGTAAAAGAATTTAGGACTAATTTCTGACACTCACCACTTAAAATCTGAGTTCAGTACTCATCCTTCTCCTCATCAATACTGTTGTGATGATACTTTTCAGCTAGAGTTACTGTTTGTTGGTATAATGTAAAAGAAAAATGATCAGCAATATATACACTCTATCAGCAATATATAAAGAAGAGTCAGTTAAAAGATATGAGATTATATTGTTTTCTTATTTAATCTCAGAAGTATTTTGATATTTTAATATAACAAGCTCTACAGAAGAGTTGCACAAAATTGCCATTATGGACATCCTAGCAGCCTGCACCACCTGCAGGCCATCATTTCCAAGTTGGTTTGCTCATTTTTAGCAATATTTCTAGGATCACCTTGACAGAGATGTCAAATTTTACACAAAAAATAATGATATGATCCCCATTTTAATGCTGAGAAAGTGACCTGAGATTTCCAGAGACCAGAAAGAGCATAAACAAAAATTGGGCAAAGTTCCTGGACTACATTGCTACCATTGAAACAATTCCCTTTAACAACCAAATGTACATCCAAACCTCCTCAGCTCTATTTCTCTAACCATGTGAAGCACAGGCTAAATGCATATAAATGTTTGTCATCTTTGGAACTAAAACACTAAGCATGATTTGCTTTGAATTTATTTAGTTCTTATACAGCCCAAGCCATAAGAAAATTTTACTTTCAGAAGGCATTTCTTACCTGAAAAATAAAGTTACTATTATTTTAAACACCTGAAGTACATTTGACACCAAACAGAGTACATGAAGACAGGAAATACATGCATAATGTTAGGTCAACTCTCTGCTGAAACCTTTATTTTCTTAACCTCTGTGAGGTCAAGTTCTCCACAATAACCTGACTGTTCACTGCTTTGCAGGTCTGAGCCCCAGGACAGGATTAGCCAGAATCAGCTGGACAGACACAGGCCTAAACCACTAAGGAATGACATGTATATGGGATTTCCAGAATGCACAGCAATAATTCCAAGTGCAAACATTTGTTCTAGCTGTCCTCCCTTGACAGCTTCAGAAAGAGCATGAGCTGTACTTCAACATCAGCTCTGTTATACAGACTAAAATAAACCAAATCTCCCCTTTGTGGATGTGAAACAAGAAACTGAAAATTCAGGGAAGGATTGAAGTCCCAGCCCTTTAACTGGTATCATTTGTGATATGCTGAGGATGGCAGACAGGTGCTAGCATGGAGATAGGCAAGAAGTCAGCCTAAGGCAAGCTACTTCACATGTAGGTAGCAAAAAAGCACCAAAACTTCCAGGTAGGCAGTGGACACTGCTCTAGTCAGGCTTCCTGGGTCACAGGACAGAAATTCATGGTTATGAACACAGCACAGCCACAAAAAAACCCCATAGGAGGAGAGGTCAGGGTGTTTTCTCAGGGGAACACAGTGAGGGAAGTTTAGCACTCCAAGCTGTTTCACTTATCAGACAGTGAACAGTAAAATAAGTCATTATTAGGGTGGAAACTGTTCTGCTCTTGGCCTCCTTTTAGGACTGCTTTCACCCCTAGTCTAGGCATCATGCAGATGAGCACCAGGTCCAAATAAAAATCTATCACACCACAGAGCTTCTCTGCTGTGTTCTGTGCTACCTCTCCCCTGGGAACTGTTGCAAAAAATGCTGGTTGCTCTGCAACAGGATGGTGGAGTAATAAAAGAAAGACCCTGACAGTTGTCCCACTGTGGACTTCAGGAGGGGAAACACTGTGTATCTCTTCACAGGCAACCTGATTTATCATGGTGTTAGTCACCTCTGGGCCTCATCACCTCCTCCTCCCTTGTCAGAAAGAGGATGGAAATTATGAAGAGAATAATGAATGTAAGTCACAAAGACAACAAGAGAGCCTTTTCCACTGAAAGGGCTGGAGGAGGAGGGAGAACATCCTGGGGGTGTAGGGAGCAGTCCAGAGCTTGTCTGCAGGGGAAGAAGGGTGAACTAAAGGGGGAGAGTGAGCATAGCTACCACTGACCATCAAATGTCTCAGGAATAAAACAGCACTGGTGTTTGCCACTTTACAACACACTTTTGGCTACCTTGCTTCCATCTCTTTGGGCCCCGACACTCTGCATGTTTGACTCCCAGTGTTAGCTGCCCTACACACCAGGCTCTCCTGAGATACCCTCCTGAGACATGGGGAAAGAGAGGCAAAGAAAGACCAGGCAATTGAGGACAGTGATTGTGCATCACAAGCTCTGGTTCTCAATTCACTTAAAAGGGGAAAAATAGACAGCTGGATAGCACAAACATTGCTGAATCTTTGCTATTAAATGAAACTAACTTTCATTATTTCTGCACCTGCCTTGTAATTGTGACAAGCAGGGTAAATGCAAATGTATTCTAGTTAATATTAGTTTTCTGAAACCACATAAAATGAAACAAAATTTGGATTTGGAATGTCCTCCATGTTGAAACAAAGCTTTATAACACCTTTTGCAACAGCTATAAAGCTGTTGCTGCATATCAAAACAGTAAAAAGACAGCCTGGTGTGTGTTAATGTGGCAGTATTACAGTATATTACACCTCTTAGCTATTTTTATAGATTTATAAGAACTGAATTTCCCAGTTATTCCATCTTCCCACAGGCCCCACTGTCACGGATATAAGTCATTCACCCATTCACTGTAGGCAAAATGTTAGATACTGAGTGCCCAGACCAATTACTCACACAAAGAAAAGGACCATGAACAGCTTCCCACCCAGATTCAAAGCTATCATTTGCTTCCCTTGATTCACTTCTTTTCAGAAAGGCAGGAGCTCTGACCAACCACATAAACAGAAAGAATGAAGCAGACAATATTTCAGTTTCATGATATATCCTACAATAGCTCAGTACCAAAAGAGGTGGGCATTGGAACTTGGATGAACAGGTTCAGAAGGACAATAAGTGAAAGAGGCCTGTAACAAGCCTTGTGTTTGTACAGTCAGCAAATCTATTATTCAATATCCTCCATAGAATATGCTAGATCTCATGGATTAGGAGTTTGTATGAAGTCCATGTAACGTGTTTCCCTCAGCTCTATCATTAATTTTTGTTTCCATGGGAGGTCTCCAGACATTAGCCACAGAAAAGTCACCTGAATTACTGAGAAACAGGGAATAAAATACCTGCAGGGATTTCACAACCATGTCCAGAGACTTACATTATTTTCAGATGACTCTCAGTTTCCAGGCATTTGCTCCACATGGGGATATCCTGCTGATCTAATGTGTCTTTCAAGAGCCAGTTCATTGGTCTGTTGGGTTTTTTAATTACCTGACAGGAACTTTTATTTATTTCTTAGCTGTGAAGCAGAAGATACCTCATGATTTAATGAGTCTATGGGTAAAATAATTTTAAAATACGTGCAATCCTTGGAGATCAAGTAGACTTGCCATAGTTTAAGATCCTGCATGGCTTATTAAGCAGAAAATAATATATGTCTAAAAAGACATTCAGTAAAACAGAAGAATGCTATTTAAATGATTTGTGGATGGGCTGTCAGGGAACATGTAATGCATTTCTGATGATGGAGCATTATTTAATCCATGTTCAAAAGTAGGTATATAAAAAATCTATTGAGAAGTCATTCACCACCACCAGAGAATTGTTGGGTGTTCTGTGAATGGAAAGTTTGGTGGCAGCAGAATTTTAGAGCAACAGAAGCCTACATCATAAAAATATCTTTTTGAGTAGTGCCTCTATAAGAAAATACAGGGAAAAAGCTACAGCAAATCTGTAATGAAGATTTTAGCACCCCCTCCCTATAGAGCAAATAGGAAGCCACCTTCTGACTCACCTGCTGCATCAGACCTTCAGGCTGTAGTCTCTGAAACACCTGCTCCTTGAAAAGCCAAAAGAAATTAAGATCACCTGGATAAATGTGTGACAGGAATGGTAGAAAGTCCTGCAACAGAGGCAGATCTTGAATATCAGACTAAGAAGAGAAGAGAAGAGAAGAGAAGAGAAGAGAAGAGAAGAGAAGAGAAGAGAAG
>JAWWMS010000028.1:2935976-2953892 GCA_035048045.1 Chlorospingus semifuscus
AGAGAAGAGAAGAGAAGAGAAGAGAAGAGAAGAGAAGAGAAGAGAAGAGAAGAGAAGAGAAGAGAAGAGAAGAGAGGCAGTGGGGTCAGGGGGGGAAGTTGGATACTGTAGCCAGAGGTGCACAAAGGAATTCTCCTGGTATGATGCCAGGCTCCAGTGGAGTATTGGGTCAGGACTCAGTTTCTGTACATTCAGCTCCATCCTAGGGTGAGAGAAAATGGCACAGATTATGTGCTGTATTTTGAGCAAGGAGTCCTGGTACTGGTGTGATCAACGAGTATGATCTAAAATTGAAGATGAATAGGAATTTGTCAAGCTTCAGTCAAGATACAAATACTTTAATTTAGAAAGCCCAAGAAAGAAAAGGCCTCCATCTATTTCCCCAATCTACAGAGCCCAAATACTCAACAAAATCATGGTCTTGTAGAATATTCCTTTTTAAATGGAAACAACCCACTTTTCTAATTAGTAAATATAAACAAGTCTTCTGTCTTTTACTTTCTTTTCTTTCCCCCCCTCCAATCTCATCTCCCACCTCTTTGTGACTGAGTAAAACTTCTCACTTTGCTGGGGCAAAGTGAAATTTGTTTATTTGCTTGAAAAAGGACAGTAGCTGTACCAGGAGTACCTGAAAAACAGGCCAGAAGCTAGATACAGGACTTGAGAACTTCATCTGTCCCCCTTTTCTGAGTTGTCTTCTACAAACTTGCCTTGTAAATCCTCCCTGTGACCCAGCCTGCCCCAGAAGGCTCCTGTACAGCAGCTGTGGTAAAGACTGAGGAATACTGAGGACAAGGGAATGGATGCCAGCAAGGAACTGTTCTGTCTGTGCACTCTGTTCCTTTCCCTTCGAGTTAATAGGGACTAGAGCAAAACCTTTTGTAATGAACATAACAAAAGATCATGAGTTAGCCTCAAAGCAGTAATAAAAAAAAAGAAGAACTCTTATAATAAAAAATGCATTCATACAACTGGGTTTTATTATTTCCCACAGTTTTATTTTAATATATGACTCAGGGTGTGGAGATGAAGGTGTGATTCAGAGCAATAATGGGACTTTAAAAGCTTGTGCCACAGGGGTGGGCTGGGCCCTCTGGTTGCCATTTACAGGAAGCCTCTAGTCAAACAAAATTTCTAGCTAGGTCCACTTATACTTTGTCCATGTAAGATAAAATGCACATAAGGCATGGTGGGTACACTGGGAGGAGCAGACAGGAGATATGTATATGAAGACAGAAAATAGTGAGTGGAAACTAGCAGAAATGAAAGCACTAACCTTTAGATGTTGTTAAGTATTGGTAGCACATAACACCAGATAGCAGAAAGAACACCCAGATGCACGCTGGTTCTTAGACCTTGCAAAGTGTTGAACCATGCCCCTTAGATTTTAGGAGCTGAGCAGCCTGCAATCCTGCACCACATGGTGCCATCAGCAACCACTGCTGGGTAACCAAAGAGAAGGAGGTGAAGCATGCAGGTGTTCATCTTGGCTCTGGCCCTCTGCACACACCTGTGATTGCTCCACTGAGAATCACCAGCACAGCAGAAAATTGTGCTTGCTCCCTTTCCTTCAAGAGGTCATCTTAGGAATTTTCTGTGGAAAGAAGGAGATGTTGTTGGTGAATTAAAGGAATATATCAAGCCTCAGAAGCAAGTGCAGCATTCAGCTACAAGAAATTTAAACAAGATTCTTTGACTTGTCACTGACTTTCCCAAAACCCCAAAGATCTGGTGTGAGCTCAGTTGGAATGGCCAACAGCCCAGATAGAAAAACACCATCTTGTCTGAGTTGTCAGCAGCTTCCCAAGCTATTCCTAAAACACTATGGGACTTGACTCAACAATTTGAGACTTTCCAGCTGAAAAGGTTCCATGTGCCACAGTATGGACCATGGTTCCTGTTCAACAAAGCACTTAGCCACATTTCATTAACACCACTTGCTGAACAGTCTGTTGTCCTATAGTTCCACAGGTAATACAAGGTCTAAATTATCAATATTTCCAACACTATGCATCATGTAGTGCCAGATTCCTGCACCTCAGTACTTTAGGACTAGCTGCTCTTGAATACTTTTGAGCAAGATTTCCCAGGAAAATGGGAATTTGCAGTCATGCTATGTGTATGCCCGTCTGTCCACATCTTCCAAATTTGAAAGGAGTATGAAAGATGGTCATGAGACATGTAAGAACATAAGCAGGGTATCAAGAAAGGAGTAATAAAGGCAGAATAGTGAAGAAAGGCAGAAAGAAGCCACTGAAATTACAGTGAAAAAGCAGCAGTCTTTGCTCTGTCAACATACAAAATACTGATATAGACAAATCAGTGAGATTACCAGTAAAGGAAGATCTCCAGATTCTGGTCCTCCTTTCTGTTAGGGACAGAACCTTTCATAGTTTACAAACTCCTCTTTCATTTCCTTACTCTGATGTACCAACACCATGAGAATACCAACACCCAGCCAAAACTGCATATCTTCATGACACTGATGTGATCACATGAAGGATCATTAGCCAAATGCACACACACACAGAGAATAGCCCAGCTGCTTCCAACATAATCTTCTTATCTGTTGGTGAGTTGCTCCAAAAACACAAAATTCCCTTGGAGAATCTTCTGATTCTACTTGCATTTGTTCAGGCTGCTCCCTATTTGGACTGAGAGTCCTCTGCACTCTCAGTAACTCCGCAGAGAATTGCAGTTAAAAAAAATCTCATTGCACCCACCCAGCTCCTGAATTTCATCAGGCCACAGAGCCTAACCTCTTCCAAAGGAAAAGGGCAAGAAGGAGAAAAATCTGATGCTATCATCAAAAATGTCTGTGATGATGCACTCCACAGCAAATCCCCTACCCCTGCAATGATGCTGTCAGAGCCTAACACAAAGAAAAGATGTCCTGTGCCCCCTCTTCTTGAAAATGTCCCCCACTGGTAACACCAAAGGATAATGTAATATATACAACTCTCCAGGCAGATTGCAACAGGAAGGAAACACCTGGTTTAGAGGTATGCAACCAAGTCCAGAAAGGTAAGAACCTAGATCACATTATGCACCAGTATCTGAGCTTCATTCACTGTTTTGTGGGCTGGTGCACATAGCAGATGTGAGTGAATGGGCTCACAGGCAATCCTACCTACACACAGCATCCCTGCTCCCATGCAGCTTTTCCTCAAACACAAACTATTCCTACTGGGAAGCACTCACACTCAAGGCTGACATTTCAAAATGCCCCCCCAGAACTGACAGAAAACCCACAGTGCTGCAGCACTCCTGCAGTCCGTATTCTTCAAGCACTGAGAGGGAAAAAAGGTCTGGTGGTGCTGGGCTAGTGCACTTGAACAGGTGTATCATATTATTTACATCTCACTCCTGCTCTGCTTTATGTGTTAACAAAAAAAAGCAACAAAAAATCTCAAAAACAGCCCCAGTCCTTTTTGTCTGAGTGCACCTGTACCCTGCAGCAAGCAGAAAGGAGGGGTAGGTGGATGACCCAATGTACTTGCGAGAGCCTGTCATCTCTGTCTCAGCAAATTCTGGGGCCCGACTTTGTCATTAGTGGGGAAGCCAAGCCCAGGTTTTAACTTCCTTGCAGCTCTGTTTTCCCTCTTCACCAGAGACAATTATTTCATAAAAATTATTCCAGCAGGTTTACAGTGTAGTTTCTGTGAACTCATTTAATAAGTAAGTACTGGAGGGGACATGTGTGAACTCTAAGTACAATGCACTTGTTATGATCTGACTTAAACCCAGAGGAACAAAGAAAGCTAAGTCTCTATGTATAAACCAGAAAGAACTTTGAAGGTTCCAAATATTCCCATAAACTAGATTAAAACCAAACGAGATTAAATGTTGATGCCAAAAAAATAATATATTTTTATTTAACAGTAAGGGAAGCAAAGAGAAAGAAAGAGAAAAGTAGACAAAAGTTTAGAAAAAGCCAAGGTTACTTTAAAAAGCATAGGATAGGTGCTGCTGGGAAGGGATGGGGGAGCAGAGAAAATTTTTGTCTTTTTTTTTTTTTTCTGTTTGAAGTGTCTTATCTGCCGTCTCCGATCTCTGGAATGGGCAGCCCGTCCTCCGGGATGCAGGAGCGGTGCCAGATCGCGGCAGCGAGCCCCGGGCTGCTCTCACCGCAGCAGCAGCAGCAGCAGCAGGGCTTCCACAGCTCGCTCCTCACTCCGCGCCAGCGCTGCAGCACCGGGGGTGCTCCTCGGGCGGGCGGCACCGGCTCCCGGAGGCCTCGGGCCATGAAAGGTCAGGGATTCTGCCCCTCGCTCTCCCCTCCACATTTTGCACCAGTTTTGCCTTCGTTTTCATGAGCCTCGAGGCAAGCTACCCACAGTCCATACCACACACAGTTCTCAGGTGTTCAAGAGTGGTGGTGATAAGCAGATATAATGATGAAGTATTTTTGGAAAAAGCACTTTTTGGAGCCTTTCTCTTATTATTAGTTTCTTACATCACTTAAACCAAATATAGATTTCTGTTTGTAAGACAACTCTTCATCTTGCAGACAGATTTGCTCTTGGACAACAGGGGAATCTACTCTATTTGTGGTTCTCTGTGCACATATTCACCAATAATCACATTAAGTGAAGAGCATGATACATGTTCTAACTTTGTTATTCTTCTCAAAAATTATAATGTTGTACACATAAAAAGTGTTATAATTTTCTTACTATTCCATTATCCAATGGATGCACCAGATTATTAACAGGAGTGGGAATAAAAAGCATTTCTGTATTTCAGAAAACCTAGTGTGCCAAACTGCCTTCCCCATTCTCTGAAGTACACAGCAAAACAAGGCTCTGCAATGGAGCCTCCACACAGGCAGCCCTGTAAAGCACTTTGTGTGGCACCACTGGACACCTTGGGTACAGGAATGTCATCAGTGCTGCACAGGTAAGGAACACACCTTTGCAGGAAAGGTACAGCTGAGACATGACAGCTTTTTGTTGAACCTCTCAGGTGGAACAGGCCAGAGAAGCACACCTTATCTCTCCCAGGGAAAATGAACAGGCTGATACAAAGCCTCTCACCCAGGGCACACAGTTCACAGGCCTTTTAAAAAGCTGTTCCTTTCTGTTTCTCTGCTGTTAACATCTTACAGCTGAGTCCCAGTAACTGGCTGTGTAAGCACTTCTAGCCAGTTCTAGGGCAAAATCAAACAAGTTCATTCAAACCACTGTCAGGTGGCTCAGCTAACTTGTTTTATTTTGTCCTGGAAGACTCAGGAGTGTTCACAGGTCAGGAAGAGTTGAGAGGGAGCTCTAAAATCCTAGGTGAATGAAGTTAACTTGGCATCCTAAGCATTGCCCTTTGAAGGCAAAGCCAAGACAAGGTAAGTTAAGCACCACTGGCTTTACCTTAACAAAATCAACTATCAGGAGACAATATTCAAAAAGGCAGGAGACAGCAGTGTATCATGTCTCAGTGGTAAATCATTGAAGTAGCAGTCTGGACATTTCCTCTGGCAGCTGAGTTGCCCCCTTCATGCAGAAAGCTGCCCTGCCCCAGCACCTTGATCACAGGCCCACAGCACAGCCACAGAGCCATGCCTTGGGCCCCACAGAAAGCAGAACCCACACTCCACTTCCCAAACCATTGTAGGAGCCCACGGAGCACCCAGCATGAGCACAGTCAATAGATCCAAGCTGTGCTCACATGATGCTGGAAATGAAGCAGTAGGTATGGTTTCAGGCAACTTAGATACAACAGAAACACAATTCCAGAGCTAATGCCAATGGCAAAACTAATGTTACTTAAAGTCTTTAGCACAGACCATACCTTTTCTGTGGATCCTGGTAATACCTATTCATATATATATATACACATATATATATATATATGTACACACCTATGGTTCATGGTAATAATGGCTGGTCTCATCAACCTTCATGCCTTCATTCAAATTATATCTGAGCCATACTCAGACTGGGAGAACACATGGCAGGATGATCCCCATCCTCTGCTCCTCTTATTTTGCTTCTTCATCATCAAACATGGACACACAAGTGCACAGCCAGCACTGGAACATGGCCCAGCTGCCCTCACAGGGCTGGATTACCCCCTCAGTGGCATACATAAAATTGTGCTCTAGAAATAGATGCTGAAGGATTACTGGGGGGGAGGGGGGAGAAGTTAATGACAGCATGAACCCAAACCCACTTACACAAGCCTTTTACTGCTACAGTAATTTTAATCTTAAACTTAGATGCCAAACTTCAAAAAGTAAGTACTTCCAAGAATCATCAGAGGAAGCAATTGAGATCACATTTAGTGTGAAACACAGATCCAGAGTGCCATCTAGTGCACTTCTGTGACAAGAGTTCTCAGAGAGGGCGTTATGTGAATCGTGGGTTTTGTGTCTGATGGGGGACTTCTTTCAGCAGATAAACAGGAAGTGGCAGAGATGAACTAGCTTCCTTTAAACTAGAGCTTTTAACTCTGCCAAATGTGCTATGTTCATAAGCTAGAAGATACAAAATTAGACCCAAGTTTTAATTGTGATGTTACCTGTGTAACCAGTTTTTAAAAAATAATGATAAAAAAATGCCCCTCTTGATTTAATTATTCAAAATATACTGGCAAGCCAGAAAGAAATTTCTGAGTGATTCTCCTGGGATCTATCCAGGGACCAATATAATTCACTTTGAGTGACAAAACAGAGACTAAAAATTCATGGGTTCACCAAATGCAGAAGTGAGGAATAAAATTCAGGACAATCTCAGCTGGCTGGTGAAACGGTGTAAAGTTGGGATGCTGATGTTTAGCTGAAAAAGTGGGCCAAGAAGAAAGAAAGGCTCTAACACACAAATGCAGAATAGGGAAGGACAGGGAAGGCAGCAATGAAGGACCTGATGATTCTCTTCCTTCTGTAAAAGATATGAAAAGTTCCAGTGAACCTCAAGCTAAATGCCTGAGTCAACAGGCATAATTTAGATCAGTGATTTAAGACAATCTTTTTGCTTTTATAGTGGTGAAATGTTGACATACTACAGTGTTGTCAGAGAGCTTTAAAAAGATGCATAAAACAAGTGCTTATTGTGAAATTGATCATCCTTCATTCCCTTTCACCCTGCATTTCAAGATACTCTCATAACACAGCAAATGAGGCAATGCTTAATTCAATCTAGGTTCTTTCAATAACTCTGCTTCCAGAAACCTCATTCATCAACAACCCACAAATAACTCTACACATAATTTACTTACACTCATCTACTTACGAGTTGTCATGAAATGTCTTTGAAGGGAGGATAGAATGATAGAATTTGAATATTAAATGACCCATTTCATGTAGATGGAAATTTAGAAATAGATTTTTGCACAGATATCTATGTATCTAATGGTATCTAAGTATCTAGCAGTTCATACCTGATGAATTATCTACCTAAAAGACAGCAAACACTCCAGTCACCAGAATCTACAGATAAAAGTGTGCTGTTCACAGGATGTGAAGCAGCTGGCCCTGAATTTTCTATACACTGTCAAAATACTGTCCTTTATAGAAGCTATGGAGTTATCAACACCAGGTAAGCCCCTGCTGTGTATAAGACCAACATTCCTGTTAGGGGAGAACAAAGCACAATGACACTGCCTATAGAATGTCCTGAGATTCCTAAATTACAGAATTAAAGTTCCCAGATCCTGCAGAGGGCCATGGAACCATTGCATGTCAGTGCAAAGAGTCAGCCCTACCTGTGCCTCTTCCCAATGCCCAACAAATGCAGCACACAGCAGAATTCAGAAGGTGTACACCATTGCCTGCTGGAGTCCAAGCATTTGGACACTGCTCTCAGGCACAGGGTGTGATTCTTGGAGGTGTTCTGTGCAAGGCCAGGAGTTGGACTTCAGTGATCCTTTGGAGTCCCTTCCAACTCAGCACAGTCTATGAGCCTCTTTAACATAGTGCCAGAACAGTTCCACAGTTGAGGGAACCTCTCTCCTGCTGCCCTTAGTACAGAGAAGAGTAGCTACCCACCATAAAAGCTACTCTGGACATTTTCTTACTTTACTGAGTTAGAGAAAAAGATTCTGCCTTTCCTTTTCAAACATACATCCCCATTTTCTTGTGTAGGTACTGGGGAGTCACACGGCAATCACATACTCTTCTTGTGCAGGCACTGGGGAGTCACACAGGAGTCACTCCTCTTGTGCAGGCACTGGGGAGTCACACAGCAATCACATACCCATGTGCCTTCTTATTCTACAGCTTTCTGAAACAGATGTACAATAGAAAAAAAGTACCAGAAATACAAAGGTTTCCGTTTTCCACCTTTGTCTTAGAGACTGAACACAATAGGGAAAGGTGATGGAGAGTAGGATGCTTTCAACAAGTAACTGATCCACCTGCACCTGGGCTTGATTTAGAGTTACCTGTTGGGACTCATCCCATTAAAGTGGAAAGGCTTCCTAGGAATTCCTCCCACTGATGTCACTTTCCAGTAATGGGTGGCCTTCTCCTGTTTGTGTTCTTGTTAATCCTAATTCTCCACAAGTTTCTGTCCTGCTACAGAAGTGTGATGAAACACAGAGAAACAGCAATCCCATTGCAGTGGGAGCCCAAAGGCCCAAATCAGCTGCAGGGATGGCCAAACCCCTCTAACTTGCACTTGTGCAGGGCACATCCAGAGGACAGCTAAGATCAGCCTCCCACATTCTGTATGAGCCTTCCACAGACACAACATGGAAAACCTTATTCACAAGTTTATTAGCAATTAAGAAATGCTTTACAATCCCATTAGTCTCCAAATTTCCTTTTGCTAAGCCAGTCAGCCTACTGTTTATTTAACAATATACAACAAACAGGTCATTCTTCCAAGTAACTGTTTCCCAGCTGCTGTTCATGGAGCCCATTAAGTTCAAAGTTGAATTATGTTTTAATAACTCTTGTAAGTTTCCATTTTGTAAGGTTTTAGGAAAACAGAAATTTGTGTAGATGGATACAAAATGGAGTGAGACTGCAAAACTACTGCTATCATGGAGAATCTTTATATTTCTTTAAGCTTGCTTCCTTTCCATATATCAAAGATCACATTCATTTGAAAACACAGTCACAGCATCCCTTCACAAACAGCATATTAAATTTCCTTTTTTCTTCCCAAAATACAAAACTCAAATTGCTATTATTTGCTTCTCTTTTTTTTAGAGCATAAGTAGCAATGAATGAAATAACTCATTCCAACAACTTGAAGAATTTCTGTACATTTCAGAACATGAAGAAAATAAGGACAAAAATAGCAACAAAGGAGAATACATGCAAGCTTCACTGCATCCTCTCTATGCAGTTGCTATGCAGCAATTGCCTTCCCACAAAGAACTTTGGCTTTTTTGCTTTCTAACGTTTTGTCACTCAAGTAGATACAGTATGTTCAAATCCAAAACAATTTAAATGAGTTTTCTGCTCCAAGAGTTGCCTCAGATAACTACTAATTAGAACCTACATGCCCTCTGACTTGCTCATTTTGAAACTATATTAACAATAGGGCAAAATACACAACCTAAATAAGCCAACACCACCACAAACTGAGAAAAGTCCTCTCTTCACCCTCATGCAAAAACCACAGTGTAGCAGGCAGGCACTCAGCCTGAAAAAAAAAAATAGGAAGAAAATAAAGAAAGAGCGTTTTTTGGCAGTTAATGTGGGCAACCTTTGTCACTGCTGTCTTTTCCAACAGGTCTCTGGCTCACTGCTGTTTTACACTCCAGTGTTCTGCTATGGATGTGGGCATATTGAAAACTTGGGTCGTAAACAGCCACCTGCTTAATCCTTCACCAGTAGTAAAACACTTAAAACTTTGAAAAGCAAAGTAAATTATTATGCACACCCTGGGAAAAGAATCAGTAAATCAGTGTTCTTTATATGGATTTAGGGAAAGAATTTGTCCCGGGACAAATGAGAAAAATTAAGTTCTCTACAGTGGTCCAGGACTACAATCCTAAATTAAGTGAGTAGCACAGATTTCTTGGCTGCACCCCTTGCCCTTTAATCCATCAGGCATGAAGTCAGTCTCATGTGGCAGGAAGGGACTGTGCTGCTGCTGCACAGCCACCATCCTCCTTCATCACCCCACAGCTGCACCCAGAACCCCACATGCCCACCAAGCAACCAGGCTACACTGCCCACAGGGTTCTACTGCACTAGGAAGGATGTTCTGGCAGAGATGCCACAAAGCAGCACCTGTGAAATTAATGCTAAGCTTCTTGAGAAAAAGGCAAATGTATACCTTATACTGCTGCTTTTATAGAAAGGCTTACTGATTTTCAGAGGCTGAGGCTTGTTTCCTACTGCTCTGTTTCTGAATGAACTGCCTCACTAACCACTTCTAAAATGTCCTTTTATTGAATGACTATGTGCTTTTTATAAGAAAGTTTACAAGAAGAATTACTTTCTGGACTATATAAACAGTACTACTGTTCTCCTTTTAAAGACTACGAAATATATACAGAGACTGGGCAAAGTCCCAGGGTGAATGGACATTTTTAAGGTCCCTGCTTGGGCAGGCAGCTGAGAGTTGGGTCTGCTGTGTCAGAAGCCCCCGGAAGCACACCCTGCCCAGCCACAAAAGCTGCCTAATCCTCCTGGGAGCAGCCCCACACAAAGGCAAGGGCACAATGCTGCCCTCAGGGATCAAACTCACAAACCAGGATCAGGATCAAACTCACAAACCAGGATCTGGTGCTGAAACTGTAAGGTGTAATAGTCAATATCCTGCCGTTCTCTGCTACACTGAGATGTGGCAGTTTTTGCTGCAAGAGGTTTCACTGGGATGAAGCTGAGATTTCACCCCATGGTTCTCCAGTGCCAGCTCTTTTAGCCTTGTTCAAAAGGCACCCGAGGTGAAACTGGATAGCAAGACAAGATGCTTTAAGGTTCCTCTGCTTTTCACAGCTTTAATGGTTTGCTGACTGCCTCTCCTAAGGAGAGATTTCTGGTGCCTTTCTGTTAGGTTTTTCCTTCTTATTACGCGTTAAATTGGTAAAGTCACTTAGTTGTTCCTCTTTGCTTTCAGTAAGGAAGAACAATTACAAAACAAAATATTCCTATCAGCAGGCAGAGTACACACAGGTACAAATATCTAGCATTTTCCCTGGCAAAGCCCTCTAAATTGGCCAGAATATTTTTAAAAAAAAATCTTACAGCTACTGATCAGTTGATTTGAAGTTTATTAGAGTTAAATGAATTCTAGCATTCATTTCCATCATCCCATAGCCAGCAGACTCTGTTGCTCACTAATCAGTAGAAGAGGGCTGACTGGGATTTCTATCTTATCACAAAGATAATACACATATTTCAGAGCAAACCAACACTTTTACCACAGCCAAAGAAAACAAGTGCAGTGTTATCCTTCTAAGTGTAATTCATTTAACAGATTGTGTGGGTTATTTGTAAAGGTTAATTAAGCCTAAATTTCATTAGGTTTTTGAAACTCAGTAGAGTTAGAAACACCATTCATTCACATATTTCTTGACTTTTGTACTTTTTAAAATGATGTTCAAACTATTTTTTTTAGCTTTTACAAAAGAAATAGACGATCATAGAAAACTTTCCCAAAATACATTATTTTGTCTATATAAGCCTAGCACGTAGAGACTTTCAGAGGTACCTACTAGAATATACATGAGTTACTAAGAAACAAGGCTATGAAACAATCAATTAGGGCAGCGAGAAGAAACACCCAATACACCAGGTTGCTTTTGAATACCTGAAACTTTGTTTCCAGTCTTTGCATATAGTTTGTAGTCTTTAAAAGGAGAATAGTAGTAATGTTTATACACTCCAAAAAGTAACTCTTCTTGTAAACTTTCTTATAAAAAGCACATAGTCATTCAATAAAAGGGCATTTTAGAAGTGGTTCACTAACCACTAGAGGCAGTTCATTCAGAAACAGAGCAGTAAATCAACTTAGGAAACAAGCCTCAGCCTCTGAAAATCAGTAAGCCTTTCTATAAAAGCAGCAGAATAAAGCAGCAGTATAAAGTAAAATCACTTACAATTATGAGCTTTCTAAGAATAATCCACCGATTTTCTCAAAAGGCTTACCAGTTGTCAGGTCATACTTTTCATAGTGAAGACAAAGAGAATCAGATTGGTGTCACCACAGAAACCTCCCAGCTTCCTTCACTGGGGTGAAAAACCAGACATTGTCTGTCCCACCCCTCACAAACCACCAGTTTGCGCTGGTTGTTTGTCCCACTGGTGCACGTTGTCAGTTACCACAAAATCTTCTTAGGAAATGTTTCTAACCTGCACACTTTCAGAATAGGTCACCTACACGGGGGTCTTCTCTGAACACAGAAATGGCCTCAGGAGGGTATCTTCATCTTATAAACAAGGTATCATCTTAGAAACAAGTTACGACCTGGGCATTCCCGTCAATAAACCCTTGGCTGTTACAACTTGAGGGAAGAGCCCAGGTGTCCAAGCTACGGTTCAGCTTTTTGATATCACCTGAGAGCAGACTTCATTCACTGATATTCTTGTGAAGGCAGTTTGTTCACAGAGCAAAGATTTGCCGAACACAGATTCCAACATTTAAGCTCCATCCCCTGTGTGAGGAAAGAAAACATTTCTTTGCTTACGCTCCCCGGCAGATCCCCCCAGCTGTAGCTCGTCAGCAGCCGCTACCGGCCCGGCGAGCCCCGCGGGTCTGTGCGGGACACGGGAGGGAGCCATGGCAGCCCCTCAGCCCCGCGGGTCTGTGCGGGACACGGGAGGGAGCCATGGCAGCCCCTCAGACCCGCGGGGCTGTGCGGGACACGGGAGGGAGCCATGGCAGCCCCTCAGCCCCGCGGGGCTGTGGGGGGACACGGGAGGGAGCCATGGCAGTCCGTGGGGGCTGTGCGGGACACGGGAGGGAGCCATGGCAGCCCCTCAGCCCCGCGGGGCTGTGAGGGACAGAGCCCGGGACACAGCCCCGGCAGCCGCTCAGTCCCGCGGGTGCGGAGGAGCCGGTGCGAGAGCCCTTCAGAAGTGTCAAACAACGTGGGAAGAAAGAGCGGAGAAACTTAAGTAAAAAAGTACGGACACCAGCCAACCTTGGGCATTCGCTTCTTGGTTTTAACTCTGGCAGTACCGATGACAAGCAATAAAACGTTTATTCTGTACGTTATCGCACCACCTCAACTAACAGAGCCCAAGAGGAGGCGGTGGCCCCGGAGCCCATGCGGGGCGGCTCTGGCAGGGGGCCCGGGCACGGCGCCAGACTGGCTCGTGGCGCCGGGCACGACCCGCTGCCCGACACGCCGAATGTCCGAGCGCAGCGCTCGGCGTTGAGCCCTCGCCGCACAGCGCTGGCTCTGCTGTCCCCGCGGCCCCTCGGGGACGCACTGGCAGGTGCGGAGAGCGGCCGCGCCCCGAGTGACCGCAGCCCTCAGGCACCGCCGCCCTCAGGGGTCCCGCGGCCCCCCCGGCCCCGTCCGGCGCGGCCCCCCCGGCTCCGGCCCGAGGGGCGGCGCATGCGCGAGGGGCCGCGGGGCAGAGCAGCGCGGGCAGCGATGGCCGGCGGGGAGCAGCGCTTGCCCGGCGGCCCCGAGCGGGTGGCGCTGAAGAAGGAGATCGGGCTGGTGAGCGCCTGTGCCATCATCATCGGTAAGGGCACCGCTGACAGCCCTGACACTGGGCTGTGCTGCCGCTGCGGCGGGGCTGGGCACCGGCCGGCGCGGGGATAGGCGATGCGCGGCTCCGCGGGCAGGTGTGCGGCACCGGCCGGGGACAGCGCGCCGCTGCTCCGTGCGGCTCGGCCCGCGGCGGGATGGGCGGCGAGGGGCTGTAACACACGGTCCGTGTGAGGGGCCAGCCGGAGTGAGCCCCCTCTGCCCAGCCGCTCAGCGAGCGCCAAATCGCGAGGAATCCTAAAGTCTGTCCTGATGCCCGGTGAGCTGCTGAGGCTTCTGCAGTGCTCGCTTATCAGGCTAAACCAGGTTGATTCGTTTATCTGTCTGAGATCGGGGCTCTGCAAAGTGCAGGTGGCAGCGCGGGCTCTCGGAAGGCAGCGCCGGGCTGTCCCGGAGCCGCGGTGGCGGCAGCGCCAGCTGGCAGCGGTGCTGTCCCGCACCCCAGCAGCCGTGGCTGGTAGCGATGCTGTCCCCAGCAGCCGTGGCTGGCACAGCGGTGCTCTCCCCAGCAGCCACTGCTGGCACAGCGGTGCTGTCCCGCAGCAGCCAGCGGTGCTGTCCCCAGCAGCTGTGGCTGGCACAGCGGTGCTCTCCCCAGCAGCCGCTGCTGGCACACCGGTGCCGTCCCGCAGCAGCAGCAGCCGGGGCTGGCACAGCGGTCACTAGCGGGGCTGAGCTGCTGCTCCCGTGACACATCAGAACTGGGAAATTGGGGCAGCTCTGTCCCTCCTTGTGCTCCATCACTGCTGGGGATGTCGGGGCAAGCGTGGAGCAGGAAGATTTGCCCAGGTCAATAAAAGCAGCCTGTACTAACCCAGTCAGCCTCAAAACCCCGCAGGAAGACCCAGCCGTTCTGTCACCAGGAGCCGGGGACAAGGCTGGCAGTGACAGCTGTGTCAAGGTGCACGGCAGCACAGGGAGGGAACAGCAGGCACAGCAGGATCTGCCACATCCATAGGGATGCTTGGCTCAGTGGCAGAACTGCCTGGACACCCCCATGTGTCTCTGTGATTGATGTCACCAAGCTTGAGGAAGAGGACTACACTGATAGTGATCATAGTGCCCTGCTGCAATTTTATGCTCTTAGTCATGTATGCCTCTATATCCAATGTAGGTGGATATGGTCTTACAAAAAAAAAAAACTTCAGTGCCATTGAACAAGGATCATTGTGAACAAGGCTGTTATATGAAGGGAAAATATTTCAGTCCATTTCCATAGTGAAACACTGAAATCTGTATCTGCAGTTTTTGGGGAGATGTGTTCTACATATCAAAGATACCTTTATTTTGAATCCCTCACCATATTTAAGGGGAAAATCTCGGTTCTGGATCTCAGTGGAGCTCAGATGACCTTGTGTTAGAGTGAAGTATTGAGTGCTGTACATTGCTGTAGGTAAGGCACTTCCAGAGTAAGGAATTCCCCGAGTTGCTATTGGCCATAGGGAAAATGTATGGCATCTCTGTCATTTATTAGGTATGACAGAATAGTACCTTGAGACTGCTACCCTTCTCTCCCAGTCAACCTTTCATCAACCTTATTTGCAATATCCTGCAAGCAGAATTCATATATGTCATTCCTGTCCAAAATAAATCTTGGGAAACAGCCTCTCATCTAATCAGGGACATTTTAGCAAGGAAATGCACTGACATTTTTGACAAATTGTAGTACTCTGAAGTGGTCTAAGTGTTAGAGAAGGTTATCTGCTTTGCCACATAAAGCCTGAAAATTCTTCTGCCAATTTCCCCATATCTTCATAGAAGACATTTGAAACACAACCATAGGATCCTGTTTTTTAGTTTGATTTGTTTGTCTCCAGATGCATGAAATTCCATCACATATCAAAGACTTCTGTAACAAAGTGGTATCTAGTAGGAATAGTCTGGCTTTGTAGGTGTCACTGCATAAAACATGACAGCCTCAAATCAGAGGACACTAACTTACATCAGGTAGGCTTGCAAGCCATTACTGGAATTAACTAAATGAAATCTTTTTTAAAGCTCCTTTATACAAAAAATAAACTAGTTAATCCAAGTTGATATTAGGCAACCAGGCAACTCACAAATTTTCTGTTTGATAGGATTTAACATAGGGGGAAGATTTATTTCCAAGTGATTGAATAGCATGGAAAGAACAGATGCAGTCAGTGTGTCACAGCCTGTGGAACAGACCAAAGGACAGACCAGGACTTTTATGTCAGCCATCATATTGGATTTCCTGGTTTGGAGTGGAGGAGGGAAACCCATTTCAAGGGTTTAGACATCAGATTCTGATGCATCCCACAGCAAAGTCATACTGAGAACACCAAGAAAACCAGAAATCACTTGTGAAAAAACCTCGTCTTGCTCTGCATGGACATAAGGATTATGCTTTCTTATTTTTCTTTAAATGTTTTTGCAGGTACAGAAAATGTATGAGCATATTTTTATATTATCAAATAGAAATTTGATGCTATGATCTGCCAGCATTACGCTAAATGTTCTGGTTTAGCTGACTGTTCTACAATTCTAATCAGCTGCAGGATGGATATAGAGAACTATAATCTTCTAGTAATTAGGAGGAGGAAACATGAAGAAGTATTTGAAAAATACTGTAAATATGAGCTTATAAATACATGATTAATAAGTTTGTGGTTGCCTTCTCTACACTAACTCTGCTTGTTTAAAATAAGGTATGATATGAGTTGCAGAGCTGAGGAGTCAGTGCTAGGGAGCACTCAGCAGGCAATGACATGGAGTGAAGGAGAAGGCTTGGGAGTGGGAGCACCTTTGTCACTATTACACTGTATTTGAGAATATTCCAATAATGGCAGGATGCAGTCTGTAGAATTTGCAGTCTGTCAGCAGTACTCCATCAGAGTTGCAACCAAGAGAATAAAGGCAGCCTCTGTGGGCACATCAGGTTAAACATCCATGGCTGTTGAGCCCAGGGGGCTCAGCCTCCCTGTGGTACAGGGCACAGTCTGGTTCAGGGAGCAGGGAGGGCACAGGCAGCCTGGATCCTGCCAGTTGTCCTGAAGTCACCATGCCCTGTGCTAATTCCCTGGAAAACAGGTCTTACTTTTCAATCTTCTTGACATGTTTTGAATTGTAGGGCAATTTCTTACTACTTTCACAACCGAGGTATTTATCAACACAATAAATTGCTATGCTATCTTAATGCACTCACAAAACTCATCCTTTCAAATTTTTATCCTCCTTTTATAGAGCTTTGAAAGGTTTTGCCATAAGAAATGCCAGTTCATCTAACAAAAAACTATGCAGAAAAAAACCATAATAAATGACATCAGATTAGGAGTATGTCTTTCCTATATCCACCCAATAGAACAGTCTCCTGATCTCTTCCAGCAGCCTAGCTTTTGTACAACATGTCTATCTTTCATTACTTCATTTATATTTTTTTACTTGTTTACAAACAAGCCTGATTAGAGAAGAAGGCTATTTCCAAAGTTCATTTCACACTGAGGCAGAAGCCAGCTCTTCTGAGTATCCTGATGTAAATACAGGTACTAAATACAAAACCTTTTAACTCTAAATAGAGACTGGTAGTCAATGACTGTAAAACTGAACAGTGTTTAGTAGTAGTAACAAATCTTTCTGGCAATTCATCTCTGTCACAGAAAGAGCACTTTTGGAAAGTGCCTGAGACAGGCTGTAGAAACACCCAAACTGCTCTGTGTCAAACATGGTTATGTACAGTGAAAACAAATAATCTAATGCACTCACATGCACTGCAAATCAATCTTGCCAGTACTTAAATGAAGGGATACAGCTTAAAAAGTAGGGACATACATGTGTTATTATGTCCTAGATAATAACATATAGATAGTATATCACTGTTTGAAATCCACACTAGATTTTATTTAGCAGACACAGAAATCATTGCTGTATTTAATTGAGCAGTTATTTTATGCACTTACACATAGCTGGCTTTTTATCTCATTTCTAGAACTGTGTATGTAATTAAGATTTTTGCGTGTGTATTTTCTTTGAGCACAGGCATCTTAGCTATACAGTGCCTTCCTTGGAGTCTTGCCTGTGCAGATAAAAAGCTAAGTAAAAAGTTCCATGACTTGATGTAATTTCTACCACATTCCGTTGTTCTTTAGAAAGTTACAAGAACTAGAAAGTGCAGGCTGATTAATGGATTAAAGCAGCCTGGTTCTTTGGGTATGAACAACAAAATTCACCATTCATTTATTAGAAATGTGTATTTAACTGTATACACAAATTGTATCTATAACACATGTAAAAAGGGTTGTTTAACTGTTTAATACAGGTCAAGTAACATTATATAAAACAAAC
>JAWWMS010000028.1:2956060-2975347 GCA_035048045.1 Chlorospingus semifuscus
AATTTGGGCATCCTTCTTCCTTGGTATTTGGGCATGTTATTCCATTTTATCCCTCAGAATTTGGGCATCCTTCTTCCTTGGTATTTGGGCATGTTATTCCATTTTATCCCTCAGAATTTGGGCATCCTTCTTCCGTGGTATTTGGGCGTGTTATTCCATTTTATCCTTCAGAATTTGGGTATCCTTGTTTCCTGGTATTTGGGGATGTTATTCCACCTTATTCCTCAGAATTTGGGCATCCTTCTTCCCTGGTATTTGGGCATATTATTCCATTTTATCCCTCAGAATCTGGGCAACCTTGTTCCCCGGTATTTGGCCAAGGTGAGGGAACACCCAGAGCCTGATCTGCTCCCATCACTGGGTTTATCCCTTGTGCACCAGCACTTTTTCCCAGGATTTTCCCCCAAATAACAACCCTAAAGCAGCCTGGGGGTTTCCTCGACTACCAGTGCATTCCCCAGTGGCATTCCCATGGCTCTGGACTCTTTTTCCAACCCTGGAGCAGGTCTGTGGCACTGGGATGGAGAGAGCCAAAACCTTGTAGGAATGGTGGCAGGAGGGACCAGAGCTGCTGATCTTTCACCTGAACAATATTTTTTAAAAAAACCCACAAACCCCCTAAAAAACAAAAAAAGGAAGTTGAGGTTGGTTCCTGTTTGCTTCAGTTTGAGCCTTCAGTTGGGGCCTGAGAGAAAACAAAAGCAGCTGAGGTTGCCCTGCACGCGATGCCCACGGGCTGCTCCAGGGAGAGGGGACACAGCAGGAATGTGAGGCTGGAGCCTCCTGACTCCATCTGAGCTTCCCACAAGGTGAGTGAAGGGCACATCCCATCTCTGACAGAGCCAATCCCAGTGCTGAGCTCTGCAAAAATTAGGGAAGAGCAAAATGTGCTTTTGTCTTGGCTTGATAATTCCCATCCTTTAAAATGCTCTGGGAGAGCTGGGGGTGCTCACCTGGAGAAGGGAAGGATCCAGGGAAACCTCAGAGCCCCTTGCAGGGCCTGAAGGAACCTTCTAAAGGAGGACAGATTTTTGTAGGGCCTGGAAGGACAGCAAAAAGGGTTTTAATCCTAAAGAGGGTTGATTCAGACTCAGATATAAGGAAGAATTTTTTAATGGGAGGGTGGTGGGGCCCCTGGATCCCTGGAAGTGTCCAAGGCCAGGTTGGGCAGGGTTTGGAGCAGCCTGGGATGGTGGAAGGTGTCCCTGCCATGGCAGGGGGTGACACTGGATGATTTTTAAGGTCCTTTCCATCCCAAACCATTCTGGGATCAGCAATTGGGGCTGAACCAGGTGCCCATCCCAGCTCTCCTGTTTGGGTTTGCCAGGAGGGATGGGATGCAGCCAAAGGGATAAGGAAGCTGTTGCCATGGAAACAGGCTCGGTTTTTCCACTCCCTTGTCTTTTAATTTATTTATTTATTTATCTGCCAGCAACATCTCTGACCTGCAAGATGCTTCCCAGGGATTTAAACACTGGATTGGACACCCAGGATAAAAAATGACTGGGAAAAGGAATAAAATCCCTGTGGAGAGGGGCTGGGAGCTGGGGCTGGAAGCAGCACTCAGGATTAAGGTTTTCTTTGCCCCATGGAACAAATCAAGCTCAGATCATTTTATTTCCTTGAGGAAAGAGTGAAACATTTGGAATTTTGGTGTATTAAGTCTCCTTTCCCACCCAGATCTGCAACTCCTGTTGGGATCAGTGGGCCTATCCCATCTCCCACCCCCTGGAAAACGTGGCTCTGCTATTTTCTATTTTGCCTGTTGTATTTTTATACTTTTCTGGATATATTTAGCAATTTTTTTTCCAGCTGAGCCACCTATTTTTAGCCACGGCTTTTAGCAAAAGCCACAAGATGCCTGGCAAAGACATGCAGCCCCTCACGAGGGATTCCCACACTCCAGCCAGACAGTGACCCTGTTCCCAGTGATCCCTTCTGGATGTGCATCCTGGCTGCTTTTGGGGAGAAAAAAAGCAGATTTTGGGAGATCCTGCTTGTCTCAATGGGGATTCAGGAACCTGGGCTGGGCTCAGCTCTTGGGAAGCACAGGGACAGGGAGAAATCCCAGAGTGAAAGAGATTTGGGACTAATTTCTTCATTATAATACCCAGCATGGCCCCTTTTTTGTCCAAAAAATCCTTTTTTGTCAAAAAAAAACCTCTTTTCTGTCCAAAAATCCTCTCTTTTCTGGCTCAAACCCCCACATGGCTGATGCCTGCCTGGTAGGAACAACCCAGATCCCTGCTCTCCCCAAAATCCTTCCTGTCCCAGTGGGGTTCACCCACTTTGCTAGAACTGAGTGGAAAATGCATCAGGGATGGAAAATATGACTTTTTTTGCAGGCAAGGAGCAGGGAGGCTGCTGCTTTCACCCCAAAAAGGAGCTGGTTTCCGGGTGGGTGATGCTGCTTTCGGTCTTTGTGGTGAGGGAAGGGAGAGGTTTCAGCCTGGCCAGTGTCAGCACTTTCTGTTTCATTCCTGCTTTTCCTTTTGGTTCAGAGGGGAGAGATGGAAAGCAGAGAAAAAGCTTGCTGGGAGGTGAAAAATATCTGGAAAATTGAAGCGTGGAATCAGCCAGGTTGGGAAAGGTCATTCCACCATAAATGATGGAATGGTTTGGGCTGGAAGGGATCTTAAAGTTAATCTTTTTCCATCCCCTGGCATGGGCAGGGACACTTTCTGCTATCCCAGGTTGCTCCAAGCTCCATCCATCCTGGCCTTGGACACTTCCAGGGATGGGAAAATGCCATTTTTTTAAACATTTAGGAGAATTCCAATCTCCACCCACACACACCTTGAGCTAAAATCCAACCAAAAGAGGAGAAAAAACTTCTGGAGGTGGTTCAGCTCTGATGCCATGGGTTTGGAGCTGGAGCTGGGGATGGATCCAGCACCAGGCACCCAAATTCCAGGATCCTCTGTGCTCCACAGCCTGTGAGCTCTGTGCAGAGCAGGCAGCAGCTGCTGCTGACGAGGAGCTGGCAAATGAAGCTTAATTACTCCTGCAAGCAGAGCTGGCAGCTCTGGGGTGCCAGAGCCCCACAGGAGCCCGGGCTGGGAGGGAGGGATGGCATGGCAGCTTAGCAGGAGGGCTCAGCATTGAGAAATGCTCCTTTTGCAGTGCCTGCTTTGGGTTAGATGTGCCATTTGGTGTGGAAATGCTTCCAGGAATCCAGGAGGGTGGGATGGAGGAGGGCTGGTTGGCCCAGAGCAATGGTGGATTTTAGCTCAGAGCATTTTAAATCTCAGTCTCAGCCCATCAAGCTGCTCCACATCCACATTTGTTGCTCCACATCACAGATAAGAGGTGAAGATTTTGGTGAAGATTCATCAGGATTTGGACATCCTTATTCCCTGGTGTTTGGCATCCTTATTTCCCAAAATTTGGACATCCTTATTCCTCAGAATTTGGGCATTTTATTTTCCAGTACCTGGGCATTCTTATTTCCTGGTATTTGGACATCCTTATTCCTCAGTCTTTGGATATCCCTGAATTCCCTAGGATCTGGGTGTCCGTGTTCCCCAGGATTTGGACACCCTTATTCCTCAGAATTTGGGCATCTTTATTTTCCAGTATTTGGACATCCTTATTTCCTGATATCTGGACATCCTTATTCCTCAGAATTTGGGCATCTTTGTTCCCCAAGTATCTGGGAATAATTTTTTCCTTTATATGGGAATCCTTATTCCTCAGGATTTGGGTATCCCTGAATTCCCCACGATTTGGGTGTTCATGTTCCTCAGGATTTGGACATCCTTATTCCTCAGTATTTGGGCATTTTATTTTCCAGTATCTGAGCATCCTTATTTCCTGATATTTGGACATCCTTATTCCTCAGAATTTGGGTATCCCTGAATTCCCCAGGATTTGGGTGTCCATGTTCCTCAGTATTTGGACATCCTTATTCCTCAGTATTTCAGCATTTTATTTTCCAGTATCTGGGCATCCTTATTCCCTCATATTTGGACATCCTTTTTCTTCAGTATTTGGGCATCTTTATTTTCCAGTATCTGGGCATTCTTATTCCCTGATGTTTGGGCATCTTTATCTTTCAGTATTTGAACATTCTTATTCCTCAAAATCTGGACATCTTTGTTCCCAAGTATTTGGAAATAAGTATCCTTATTTCCTAAATATCTGAGTTTCTGTATTTCTGTCTGTATGGGCTTTCTTATCCCTCAGTATCTGGGCATCCTTATTCCCTGATATTTGGACATCCTTATTTGTCAGTCTTTGGATATCCCTGAATTCCCCAGGATTTGGACACCCTAATTCCTCAGTATTTGGGCATTTTATTTTCCAGTATCTGAGCATCCTTATTTCCTGATATTTGGGCATCCTTATTCTGCAGTATCTGGGCATCCTTATCCTTCAGCATTTGAACATTCTTATTCCTCAAAATTTGGATATCTTTGTTCCCAAGTATTTGGAAATAAGTATCCTTATTTCCCAAATATCTGGGAATCTGTATTTCCCTCTGTATGGGCTTTCTTATCCTTCAATATCTGGGCACCCTTATCCTTCAGTATTTGAACATTCTTATTCCTCAAAATTTGGATATCCTTGTTCCCAAGTATTTGGGCATTTGTATTTCCCAAATATCTGGGAATTTGTATTTCCCTCTGCATGGGCTTTCTTATCCCTTAGTATCTGGGCATCTTTATTCCCTGATATTTGGGCAGCCCTGAATTTTCCAATATTTGGGCATCCTTTGGGAAATTTTTGGGAAAGCTGGAATGAGCAGAGCTGGCACAGCTGCATCGTGGATCAGGGATGTGCCTCACTGTTTGCCCACCTAAATTCCAATTTTTGGTGCCTGTTCAGGCTGGGTGCTGCTGGTGACAGAAAAAAAAAGTCATTCAAATGTACCCAAGGCTCTTCATTCAGCAGAGAGCAACAAATGAAGTGGGTTTTTTGGAGCTTTTTCAAATAGCAAAGATCAGCAGCAAAATTTTCATGTCCAGACATTTATTGCCAGCATTTTTCAGGGAATCCCAGAATGGTTTGGGTTGGAAGGGGCCTTAAAGCCCATCCCACTCCACCCCTGCCATGGCAGGGACACCTTTCCCTATCCCAGGCTGCTCCAAGCCCTGTCCAGCCTGGCCTTGGCAAGCTCAGCTCATTTTCAGGCCCAGTTTTTCTGGGGAATCTGTGCCAGGGTCTCCCCACCCTCACAGGGAGGAGATTTAAGCCAAGCCAAGCTGTGGAGCATCCTCCTCTCCTCCAACCCCCAGCTCCTCTTTACTCATTGCAGTCAAGCAAGCAAAACCCTGGAAAGTGTCCTCAGATCCAAGGAAAAATGCCAAAATATTTGAGCGTGGCATTTAGAGGGAAGTTTATTTTCCAGGCATTGCATTTCCTGGCAGTGACCTCCCTCCCTGGGCCAGCACAGGGATGGCAATTCCAGAGGCAGGGCTGGGATGTGGTGGGTGCAGGGAGAATGCCTGACCCCATTTGGGAATCTGGGAATTCCCAGCCTGGCGGAGTGATGGCAGCACTTGGATACAGGTCACTGAGGAGCTGTGCCAGCATCAGCCCAAATAATCTCCAGGTGTCCTCCATCAGAGCTCAGCTCCTGGCCTTAGGCAGCAAAATCCTTTTGGATTTTTAATCTTTATTTCTATTTTTAATTTATAGTTTTATATAAAATAGATTGTATATATATATATAAATATATATAGCTATATCTCTATATATCTATAAAATATATTACATGTCTTATAATTTTATATTTTATATTATTTTTATATATTATAAATAAATATATAAAATATATTTAATTTTTATATTTTCATTTTAATATTAATTTTTATTTTATAATTTCTTTATTATATCTATACATTTATTTATAGTTATAGTTCTATTTATAGGTTTCATTTTAGGGTAATTTTAATTTTTATTTATTTATTTATTTATTTTAATTTTCATTTCCTGGTCTTCCCATTATCACAGGGCTGCTCTCACATCCCCTGCTATTGTGCTGAGTTTATTTTTATTTTTAAATTTTTTTAAATTTTAATTTTAATTTTTATTTATTTATATTTCATTTCCTGGTCTTCCCATTATCACAGGGCTGCTCTCACACCCTCTGCTGTTGTGCTGAACTCATTTTCATTTTTAAATTTTTTAAATTTTATTTTTATTTTTAAATTTCTTTTAATTTAATTTTTATTTTTATTTATTTCTGTTTCATTTCCTGATCTTCCCATTATCACAGAGCTGCTCTCACACCCTCTGCTGTTGTGCTGAGCTTATTTTTATTCTAATTTTTTTTTTAATTTTTATTTTTATTTATTTATATTTCACTTCCTGGTCTTCCCATTATCGGAGGGCTGCTCTCCCACCCACTCATGCTGTTGTGCTGAGCTTTGCCTGCAATGAGAGGAGTTTTATGGCCCTCCCAAGGGAATTCAGGCAGTGCCTTATTTCCCTCACTTAATGGCACGTGTGTGCCTGGATAATGGGATTCCTGCCTTGGAGCCCACAGGTTAATGAGCCCTTCCTCGTTATTTTCATGCTAATGATGTTTTACAGGGCCAGGACACGGATAGTGTCTCTTTTGGGCTCTGCACTGTAATTACAGCTCGGGATCTTGCCAGCTTGTTTTGATGTTTGTCTGTAGTGCAGAGGGGCCTTGGGTTGTTTACTGTGTGTGCAAAGGGCTGGGTGTGTTCAGAGGGTGCAAAAAGCTGGAGAGGGACTTGGGACAAGGGATGGAGGGACAGGACATGGAATGGCAGGGCTGGATGGGATTTTGGGATGGAATATGAGGGTGTGGGGCCCTGGTACAGAGCAGAGCAGCTGTGGCTGCCCCTGGATCCCTGGCAGTGCCCAACGCCAGGATGGACAGGGCTTGGAGCAGCCTGGGACAGTGGAAGGTGTCCCTGCCATGGCAGAGGTGGGATGGGATGGGATTTAAAGTCCCTTCCAACCCAACCCATTCCATCTCTCTATGATAAATCCAATCCAAAATGCCCCTGGATCCCTGGAAGTGCCCAAGGCCAGGTTGGACAGGTCTTGGAGTACCCTGGGACAGTGGAAGGTGTCCCTGCCATGGCAGGGGTGGGATGGGTTGGGATTTAAGGTCCTTTCCAACCCAAACCACTCCATCTCTCTATGATAAATCCAATCCAAACAAAAAAACCCATGGAATTTGGGGTTCCACACCTTCCCAGGGGCACAGTGGGGTCTCCTCTCTCTGGGATTTAAGAGCTGCTTTAGTGCTGGAGCAGCTCCACCAGGGCTGTTGTCCAGGGTGGGACATTCACCAGCTCACTGTGAAGTGTCACCTGCTGCTTTTTTTTGTTATTTGTGGTGGAGGAAACGCCCCAGGTTTCCCCAGGGGTGGAAATGCTCTAAACCCATCACTGGCCCCAAAATGCTTCTCATTTCTACTTGAAGCACCTGCAGAGTGGCTGAGCGGGGCCCAGGGTGTGGTGGCTCCTGGGAGGCTCCTCTGAGCTGCCCCAGCATTGTCCCAACAGGCCTGTACTCCTCTTAGGAGGGTCCCACCCTTCCCTCACCTTATTTTTGGGGCTGTTTTCCCCATTTCAGTGTCCCTAGGGCTGGCTGTAGTAAGAGCAAGGGAGGGTTTCCTTGCAGGAGGGTGACATCAGGGTTGGATGTACAGAATTATTTAAAATATCAGGGCTGTAAAAGCCATACAGATGCTCTCAGCAGTCATCTCTGCTCCCATGGATCCTAAACAGAAGTTCCTGAAGTGATTCCCTGCCACTGGAGCAGATCCTTTCACAGAATTCACAAAATTCACAGAATTCACAAAATTCACAGAATCCCTGGGTTGGAAGAGACCTTCAAGATCATTGAAGGTCTTGAACAGCCCCAACAGCTCAACTCAACCTTGGCACCCAGTGCCACATCCAGGCTTTGTTAAACACACCCAGGGATGGGGACTGCACCACCTCCCTGGGCAGAGCATTCCAGAGCTTTATCACCCTTTCTGTAAAAACTTTTCCTAACATCCAACCTGTATTTATTTCCCTTGGTGCAGCAGATGCCCAACCAAAATGCAAGTTACATTTATGGCACGATATTTTACCATATTCTCATGTTCTTGAAGACTGTTCCAACATACAGTTCTCCATCAGAATTGTTTAGAGTAGCCTTTCACTTGAGTTTAGGGAGCTGAAAACAAGCTGCAGTTTCACTTGAAAGTAAAAACCATGGCAAAGTTCAAATTAAGGTTGGTAAAAATTCAGGGAGATTCTGCAGCTTCTCTGGGCCAGCAGCTTACCTCTGAGAGTAAACTGACTTACAGAGGAAGTCTAAAAAGGAGCTGCAATTAGAAATTCCTGGGGGGAAGGGAGGAAAGAGCCCTAAAAGGCTTAACTTTATAATTTTTTTACTGAATATTTCTGGAGAAAGAAAAGGGTTTTATTTGTCCACAGATGTGCCTTTCTGCTGCAGTCTATATAAAGGAGAATTCAGCATGTGAAGTCCCACATGTACAATATGAAGGGGGAAAAAAAGCTGAATTTGTATTTTTCTGCAATGATTGCCACATAATTCTGTTTCCAAGTCATTAGCTATCAAGCATTCATTGACTGATGGTTTTGGTTTGAGTGGATTTAGTTTGGGTGAGTTTTGCTAGTTTTTGGGGGGGTTTTACCTTACCTTCTAAAAAAGTAGAAAATTCTGATTGAGACAGAGTGACTCTGATCACAAGGCTGAAGCAGTGAGCTCTGCAGTGAGTGCCAGGAGTTCAGATACAACAGCAACTCCTTCCTTGACAGATGAACTAACAAAGGTAGCATCCTTTGGTAAGTGTCTCACTCCTGATCTGGCAGTACAGTGCCTGCTTTCAGCACTGCCATAAATCTCCACTCGTGTTCCCTTTTCCTGTGCCTTGCAGCTCATTTCCTTCTAGCATAATGTGGCCTTTTCTGTTGAGAAAGTCTGCTCTGCTTTGGCAGGCTCACAACAAGCAGAAATGGTTTGGTGGAGGTTTAGCTTTTTTTTGTTTGCAGCTTTTCATGTGCCAAACTTTTCCTTTTGAGACCCTGTTTTTTGTTGTGCTGTGGGGGGAGTTTCTACTAGCTGCCACACTTTTTTGTCATCTTGATTACAGCATGATAAAATGAGAAGGCATTTGTCAGTACTGAAGTGCCCCAAATATAAAACATCCTAACAGTGTTGTGTTATTCTGCTGGTCCTTAAAAACCCAGAACTCTCCCAAAGAGTTTTTTAGCAGATGTTCCATGGCAAGGAGCAGGGAGCCAGCAATCCAACATTGACTGAGCATCTCAACACCCTAATTCCTTTTAAAATGCTTGCAGCCCTCTCTGTATAGTGAGAGAGCATAGAGAATATGCAAGCCCTGTTGTCCTGCAGAGAAAAGATATGTGTAATATTAAATACATTTATTCATGTCAGCCTCCACAAAATCTCTTTATGCAGTATTAGTTTATTCTCCTAATGTTTTCTTCTGGCACTGGCCTTTGCAAGTCAGGAGTGAAAAGCAAGATTTGAAGAGTGATTGTCTACAGACTGTTCCCATCTTCAGGAACTTGCAGATGCTGGTTTTCTGATTGCAGGGTGATGTACAAACCAGTGCAGTGTTAGGGTGAGCTGTTTAAATTGTTCCTTCTAGACATGGTTCATCATCTCTTTCAGGCAATAGAGACAAATTCCACTGGATCCCAGAGCAAGGAAAGTGGTGAGGGCTGTACTGGTGATGTTTAAGCCTCACGAATTTCTGTATCATTGAGTAGTGGAATAACCCCTGGAGCTGAATTGCTCTGATTCATTTAATACTTTCTTTAGAATAGTACCAAAACTTACAGAAAACTAAAATCTTTTTGCATCTGAAAATCAAGTTTTATCTGATCCTTAAATAATGGCGTAATCACACTTCAGATGTGGGACCAGAATATCAGTAGTGTAAAACATCCCATTTAAAAGCAGTAAAACTTCAGAAAGGTTACCTCTAACTCCAAGAAATAGGTCAGTGATCTGGATGAGTGGCAGTTTTTCTGCTGTGAAAAACAATAGCTCTTTCATCAGTTATATGAAGCTGCTTAATCTAGATCAGGCCAAACATCTTAAAATAGTATACCACAAAAAATGATGTTTGAACAACATAAGGGCCTTATTTACATCCAGGAGAAATCAAGTTATGGAAGAAACTCACTCTGTTGAATACACTGGGTCGGAGAGGTAAAATCCACAATATTGATGTGATCTGTGGCAATGAAAGTCACGAGGCTGCCCACCACAAAATTATTAATTCACATGTAAGACTCATCAACACACAGGCATGTTAACTATTGTACATTAACTCTGGGTTAGAAAATCCAAGGATGAGCATGTTCTAATTCACATGTAGCACTGATTAACACACAGACATGTTAATTATTGCATATTAACTCTGGGTTAGAAAATCCAGGGAGGAGCAGTCAGTGTAAAAAGTTGTTCCCTTACAGAGATGCATCCAGACAGTGGAAGACAAAAGCTGAGGTCTGTATATTGAAACACCTTCTCTGTAACACAAGGAGTTTTGTGAAAAGCCCATTGCACTTGTGTACACATGTATGACATTATAAGCTACAGCTGTGACAAGAAAAAACATCCTTGCTTGGCTGGTCTCCCAGTTCCAGTGTCTTCCATCTTCTTGCTGTTAAATTGTGTAACTATCCTGAGAGGAGCAGAAAAAGCTATTAACAGGTGCCATGTATTCCAGGTTTGTAATGGTATTGTGCAGTGAGACTGCTCCTGGTCAGGCCCCACAAAGAAGGCTGATGAATCCACAAGAGTTTCTTGCCTCCCTGCCCACCCATGCCTTGGAAAGGATCAATTTGTGTTTCTCCATAAACCTGAAGTTAATGACTGCCAAGGAATGAGGACTTACAGCTTTAAAGTGTGTGCTTTTATATCATAAAAATTCATCCTTTTGGACAAAACACACAAGGGATCATTTTTTCTTAGGGAGTTGCAAGAAAAGGACTGACAAGAATGAAAATGTAGGGTTGAGTTCCTTGTCTGGATTATTTCAAAATTCTTTAGCAGCTCTCCTGGGAGCTTAATAGGACAGGATTTACTTGTTTGTTTTAAGGGAGGTCACCTCAGACTATATTTCATTTTGATTTCCCCAGGGCTTATTTTTTTCTCTGCCCAAATTTTGTCCTGTTTTGATAGCAGACTTATTCTTTGGTATCTGGGGTTTCAAGCCTTGTTTTATCACTAATTTAAACTAACTCGGACAGTTCTGATGTCCTGAAAGTGATAAAAAATTGTATCAGAAATGTCATTCTAGCTCTCCATAAATACAGGTTTCTTTTTTCTGATACTTTTAAATGCAGTCTGAAAACTTGAAAAACCATACATTTTGGAAACATACACAATGAATTCTTTTTATAAGAGTCTTGAAAATAGTAATAGCCTTAGTTAGTACAAAAGAGCAGAGAGTATCCAAGCTTGTTAAGCTTGCAAACACTGTACTTTGACTCAAGTAAATTTAAAAATAGCTGAATCAGTATTTTAAAGAATAAAGGAAAGAAGTGTTTGATTCTGGTGCTGTCCTCACATGCCTAGCTTTTAGGTTGAAAGGGATTTCCATGTGTGTGATAGAATTAAAATATTTGTCATTTTAAAAAAGCTGACAAAAAAGCTGACAAATCACATTTTTTGTACTCCTGCTAGTAGATCTTGTTGCAATTAAGCCATTTCTTATGGTAAACTCTGCCAGAAACCAGTAGGACACAATGTCTCCATGTTTTTTGGTTGTGGACAGGGCCAGTTCCCTAGCAACACAGCAAGATTTAAGCAGACTTTACAAAAGGTGCCAATCCTGTACATATTACAAGTGCATACAGAAGGAATAGCTCTCCTTCACATGCTTGTGCTCCTGACAGAAAATTAAAGACCCTTTTTTTAACTGGTCCCAAGTCCCTCAAATCCTGCTGAAGGCATCAGGAGTGGAGGAATTCATTGCCTCATAGGCTTTAAATTAAATTAAAACAGCTAGATGCAAACTCATTAATCCTTGATTGCCCACATACCTGAGCAAGGTTGGCAGAGAATGAGCCTTGCTGTGTTCAGCTTGCACAGCAGAGAGCAAAGCCAACAAGTGTAATCTGTTCTCATTCATTGGATTTACAGGGCCAGTCCCATTCCCTCATTTTACCCCAAATCCAAAAATGAGCACTCTTGTCACTGAGCAAACACAGCCAGGGGACACGAGCAGCATCCTGGCTGCCTTTGCAGCAGGTGGGGATCATCCTCTGTTTCAGACAGGGAAAGGGGCACACAAAGGGCAACAGGAGCAAATTCACTTCTAGCCATCTCACAGAACCTCCCTTAAGAAGGTCTGTGGATATTCCATCTATTGAAATGCCTTTGTTTCCTTTGAGGCCCTCTGAAACAGTCTGAGGAACTCTTGGCTGAGCTGCTCAGAAGCACTAGAACTGAAAAACCAAAAACCAAGGAGAAAACTTCTCTGAAGTGACATTTGTAAAGAACATGCTTCAAACATAAGTCTGATACTTTAGGAAACCAAAGAAGAAAACAAGACAGATCTCCAATTCTTACAAAGCTAGAACAGAAAATGTGGATTATAAGCAGGGTGCATACACTGTGATGGCAGGGATGTTCAAGTCTGTGTTAACATCTATTTTACAGGATTAACTAATTTAATTCTATGTTTCTGTGTACTCAAACTATTCTGTGAACAAGTTTCTCTGTTCAAGGGGCAGGAGTGACATTCTTTTGATGAATTTTTTATACAGCTGGTCAACTGCTTAGATAAACCTGTTACATAAAGACATCAGTGAGCAACATGAAGTCTCATCATTCTGAAGATACTTAATTTCAAAAGATACTTGTGATATCTGCAAATACAAGATTCATACATGTATAAGAATATTATATAGCAATGTTGCTAACTCCTGATCATATTACAGCAGGTCCTTGAATTCCCAGATCAAAGATATTTAAAAACTGCAAGAAAAGCTGCCATTTCTTTTGGAAATCCAGGAGTTTCTAGTTCTCTGCAGTAAAATTGATTAAATATGTTCTTTAAAATAAATTATATATTTAAAAATAAAGTCAAGATACAAGTCAGAACTGGTTCTAAATACATAAGGACAGCAACACAGCATAAGTGCTGTCTGTCAAAGTGTACACTGAGCTGGTAAGTGTTTGTAAATCTCATTTTAGCTCAGGTTGAGCTGTTTACCAAAGTGCATTTTGAGTTAAGTGCAAACTTTAAGTCAGGTATCATTGTGCAATAGCTGTGCACACCCCAGGAAGCATAAATACCTTTTTTTTTAATTTATTGCTTTTAAATTCCACCTCAGTTCATTGACCATAGCCTATCTTTGTATTCCTTGATAAAACAGAGATAAAGCCAGTTAGAGATGTGAATGCTGAGATTACTGTGCTAAGAGGTAAAACTAACACAGATTTACAGCCAGAAGAATGTAAACTCAAGAGATTGAATGATTTCCTTTTAAGGAGGTGTGAAACCTGCAACATCCCCAAGCTTTGCTAAGAAGCTCGTGTCTTGTTTACATCTGCATCCAAAATAAGGTTGTGTAAGATCCTAGGCAATGGCAGTAGACCTTACAGGAGACTCTAAATCAATCTTTCTTCTCAATAACATGAGCTGTAACACAGCAGTTGATGTATTTGGATGATTTGTTACTGCTTTTCACATAGCTTTGTTTTAAATATGTATTGCCAGGAATTGCAATTCAGGAAGGCACTTTGAACATTTTAGCCTTTTAATATTCAGGGTATTATTGAAGAATAAGCTTTACCTTGAAAGTTTAGCATCCTGAAGTTCCCATTATACCCTTTCAGAAATCAAGGATTAAGTGATGCCTGGTTTAGAGATGCTTTTGATGAATCCCAAGTTTGCAGAAACTGTAAGCACAGTCAAAAATCCACCAACTAGCCTGAGGACACTTCTGCAGGGCTCATCTTTGTGGGATCAGAGCAGAAGGCATAAAACCCAGTAATTTTAGAAAAAAATCAGAGGCAAGAGTGGGAATTAGGTTTTGCTTTATTTGCAGTTGAGCAATCAAGTTCAAGCTGTGTTTTTTCTCCAGACCTGCTCATTCCTGTAATGCTGCCCCATAAATCCCCACAGTGGCCCTTGGCTGGTGCAGAGCACACATGGGTATTTGGCAGCCATGGCTGAGGGTTGCAAGGACACCAATGTGTGCAGACAAAGTTTTAATTTGCAAGGAGGAACATTTTTCACAGCGGAAAGCTGCAGAGGTAATCAGTATGGAGCAATGGGGGGGTCAGAGAGATGTGCCAATTTCCAGGCTGGTTTCTTCCTCTAGAGCCTACACCTGTCTGACAAAAAATCCTTCTGTGTGCTGTGTAAGTCTCCAAATTGCATCCTGATGTTTTAGTTAATCTTTCTGATTTGGCCAATGGCACATCCATGAGGACTGACAGCTTTCAGAATGGACAGCAAGAGGCTTTCCCACTGGGCAGCAGCTGCTGATGGATTTTCCAGACTGAATAATCTGTTCACTGTGATCAATCACAGTGAGCAAAAAGAATAGATTTGAGGGGAGAAAAAAGGGGGAAAATCCAGCATTTCCCATAAAACAAATTATGCTTCAAAGATGGTGCAGGGGTCTTTACCATTGGCATGAGCAGGGCTGAAGAGTGGCCTGCTGAAGAGCTGTGGCTGTCACATTGTCCTGTCTGAGCCACAGCACTGCCCAGCACAGCTCAACTCTGGCTGTTTTCACAGCTGAGTTGGTGAGTTTTACAGCAGCATTTTGGAACTGCTTTTCTTCTTGGTTAATACAAAAAATCATTGCAGGTGTAGAGAGCCCTGTGAGAGTGCTCCCAGAGATGCAGCTGTCACTTGTGGGATTTCTCAGCTGAGGGACAAACACTAAATCAGCTGAATGGGCTGGCATCTGCCCCCTAAGCCACCACAGAAGGACCAATCTCCACTGTCAGGTGCTTTCCTTAAAATCAGAATTTATCAGAATTTGTCAGTCTCACAGTGTCCTAGAGAAGACCCCCATGTCCTCCAGCATGCTTGCAGGGCAGAGCTTTACCCACTCCCATTTCTACACCAGGGGATTTAACAACACATTTCTGCCCTTTGCAGGTAAAATTCCCAGTCAGGATATTGAGATGCAGAGAGCACAGAAAGCAGATGTTGGACAGATACCAAGGGCCAAAGCCACATAAAGCTGCAGTGTTTGCAGAGCAGTCAGTGGGCAGAGCTGCAGCTTCTTACCAGGGTAATCCAGGCATTGTCACAGGGATCCTCCATGCCCCTCTCACAGTACCAAGGTAGGCTTGGCACTCAGTTTCTCTCTGGAAATCAGCAGGAGGGTTGAAGCCTCTCTCCTTTGCTTGGAGGGTCACAGAGCTCCTTTATGTCCCACAGTCAGGGGGAAGTTTGAGCCTCTGTTCCCCACAGACCCAGGTGCCACTGCCAGTGGGGATGCAGTGGGAGCACAAAAATTACTGCTCTGCAGCTGTCTGTGGGCTTCCCTCATGCTTACCTGGCAGCACTGCCCTGCAACAAACCCTGCTCAAGGTCCCTGATGCCAAGGAATAAGGCAAAAGAGGAAAGTGCAACATGGAGCTCAGCAAAAGCAGCAGGTTGTGATCCCCTCCTGGCACAGCTGTAGTGCTCTGAGTGCAGCAGGGTGTGGGAGCTCCCAGTGAGAATATCCCACTGAAAAACTCTCCCAGTCCCCAGCAGAAGGCTTTTCCTGATGTTTCTGCCTTATCATTGCAGCCACAGAGAAGGGCAAGGGAGGCTGAGGTTTCCTCTCCATGGTAATGAAATGCAGCCCACATACCCCAACGCTGGCAAGAGAAGAGGAGAGCAAGTCAGAAGTTAAGGAAGTAGAGAAGTCAGACCAAGTACAAGAGTCAGAACAGAGGAGCAGGAAATAAAGCAGTGGACTGTGTGCCTGAAAAGAGGAGACAGAGCCTGCAGCCTGTGAAAGGATTAGCAGAATAAAAGGAGTTTCAGTTCAGAGCAACAACAAAATCCTATCATAGAGGCTTTAACTTCTTCTTTGAAATAAACACACTGTAACAGTGTTAATCAAATAAAACTGAATAAAACCATGTACTAGCAGACATCTGTCATCTTTATTATTTCATGTGCTCCTAAGAGGCCTGATCCCCAGCACCTCCTGGCCATTTATCTGCCTTGGTGCAGATCTGTGCTCTGCACACATCACCTGAATGTCCAGCAGGGCAGGACTGGCACTGACTGACAGGGACAACCAGGTTTCCCTCTCAGTTGTAGGTCCTGCAGTTTTGGACCAAAGGACAAAAGCATTTGTAAATTCTCCTATCAAACCTAGTGCATACCCACATACATACTCGGGAGAGCATGATGCTTGCCAGCCAGAGAACTGGATCAGAGGTTCCAGTGCTGGTTTTGGTTATTGGAACATCTGCATTTGACTCAAGTACTATAATGAGAATATCCCCACATTGTATCTCCTTCAGTGAGGTCCTTATGGTACAGATGTGCCCTTCCTACAAGTAGTCAACACATGCCAAAGGAACCTGCTTTGAATGCTGTTGTATTTTGTGAGTACCATGTTACCAAAACAGAGGCTTAAAAGCTTTCTTGATTAAGTTTCTCTTGGTTAACCTGCTCCTGTTGAACAACAGTAATTGACAAATTATCACTAATTTTACAAAAAGGTAGACATTTTAAACCACCAGACTTTTGTGGGTTTAAGCTGCTGGGTACTTGGGCAGAGGTTGGATTACTGATGGCCTGAGCATGGTCAGTCTCCTGGGGCAAGCAGCAGACTCCAGCTGAAGAGCAAAGAGCTGCAGTGTCATAAATGCATCTTGCAGGATTAGAGTACTGCATTCCTGTAAGGCTGCCTTCCACTGCCTGTGGAAAGGGAATCCAAACAAGCCATCACCATTAAGCAGTTTATATACCTTAAGCCAGAGCCAAATATGTGGCTTACTCTTTTAAAGAACCATTCAAATGGCCCCAGATATATTAAAGATCCTGTGAAGACTGAGGTTAGCACAAATTTACCTTGATTGCTCTTCTCTAGGTTGTGATTTTTTCATCTAATTGCAGCACAGCTGCCTAACACACTCCCAAAATCACAACAATGCAGCTGCCATGCACAAGGTGCATCCACTTGCTAGTTCTGTTTATCAGTGGTCTTTGCAATTTAATAACTCCTATATTTTCTTAAAATAACAGATGAGAAGGCAGAGGTTGCTCTCTCTCTGGGGAAGGCTACATGCCATCATCCTGCAGACTGGTTGATTACTGGGGAGAACAACAACCCAAAAATCTGGCATCCACAGTAACATTCACTAAAATTCAGGATAAGGATGATATTCCATCCTTGCCACAGGTTCTCCAGATAACAGATATTTCCAGCCCATTTCCCACCAGATGGGCAAGTCTGCTTTTTCCTGTCCTTTGTGCAGCTGGGCAGGGCACAGCTGTGCCTTGCTGAGCAGGTATTGATTTTTAATATACAGAAATTTAAGTTATTTACATCTCTCCACAGTAATAGGCAAATCTAACCCCAAGCACTGGAACAGGCTGTTGCACACCTTGTAAGGCTGCATCAGGTATCATCAGTGAAGCCATGCCTGAAATATTTACTTTCCTTAACTCAGTTTTCTGTTCTATTCACACCTTCATTGTTAGAAAATTTTGGTTGTTCAAGCCCTCATGGACTACACCTGCATATTAGTGCTCAGAAGGTAAATGATCTTCTTTATAAATCTAACAAAAGTTAAGGAAAACTCTGTCAGTATTTGAAGCAGCCTGATTTTTTAAATCTTTAAAGTTGTGTGTAGTATAATCAGATTATAAATTCTTAACACAGTAAAATCCTGTTGGAATGCTGGAACAGCAGTTTATAATGGCTGGTCATGTTCTGGCTTGCTAGGAATTTTAACATAAATATTTGAAGTCAGGTTTTAAGTTTAATTTTGTTAAATACTAATCCCTGTAAACATTAAATTATCACTGTTATTTTTACAGCCCTTTTTGAGTTTTTTTTTTTTGCAAGCATATTAGAAGAGCAGCCATAATTCATTTTCCACTGATACAGAAATTCCATTTTTTTTTGCTTGCATATGAAATTAAATGGCTATTATTTTAATTCCAGGCTTTATAGATCCTTTTATTCTTTATCTGTTTTTCACTAAGAGTTTTCTGAATGCTATTTAAAAGCAAAAAACTCCAGGAAATTGCATCAAATACCTTAACTGCCACATAGCCTAAATTCATGTTTGACTAGAGGTTAAGAAAACGCACTGAAGTGTTTGATGGTTTTAATTCCACTGAGTCCCTACAGCCTAGCAATTTTATAGACCTGATGTCTTGATGCAGAATTTAATTTAATTCTTTGTATTTCAGTGGGGGAGGAGGGGACACTTCAATCCTTGCACTGGATGTGCACTTGTGTGCTGCATGGCAGCCTCCCCTCCTGGCACGTGGCTGAGCCAGAGCTCCAGCTCAGCCAGGGCAGAGAGCAGCAAGTTCATTTTCTGGGAATAAACAGAGCCATTGGGACTGTCTGTGCTGCCACAGAATTTCCAGTTTGCACCAAAATTATGAGCTGTGCATTTTACTTCTTGACTGGCTTTGTATCTCTGTCATGCCCTGAGTTCACAAAGGGGCAGTGGCAGTCAAAACTGGTCACTAACATCCTCAGCTGGGAGTGCTTAACTCCTGGGAGCCAATTAACTGGTAATTAGCTGCACCAGAAGCTGCTTCATTTAGCAGATTTCTGCTAAATACATACATAAATAAATATCCATGATGAGTTACATTATTGACATAATCCACCTCATATTTAATTTGGATTGAAACAGTTTGCAAAGCACAATTCCTTTTGATTAAGCTCCTTTGTTGCTGTTGCCAAACAGGATTCTCAATTCTTTACAATATTTTCTACTGAAAAAAGATATATTTATTTATAATTCCTAGGCAGGATGCAAAGCTTCAGCATTTGTTGATAAGAGAACTTTTTTAAGCAGTGACACAGACTGTCATCCTGTTGGCTGGGCAATGTCCACCTGGATGTGGGAGTCCTGAGAGGATGGGAGAACTTTTTGATTATTATTCTATTCTCAGTGAAAATTGCCTGTTGAGGATACAGTGCACCAATATATCAAGAGAGAACTGAACCTGAAATCAGGTTTGTGGTGGTGTTCACAGGGGTCCCAGGATGAAGGAAGAGAGGAGGATCTGACTCCATGTTTCAGAAGGCTGGTTTATTATTTTATGATATATATTATATTAAAACTATACTAAAAGAATAGAAGAAA
>JAWWMS010000028.1:2983076-3011272 GCA_035048045.1 Chlorospingus semifuscus
TTTATAGAAAGGTGTTTGTTGTAAGAGCACAGCTGTACCCACCCAGACCACAGCAACTCCACTTCTGCTGTCTTGTCTCTGTCTCCCAAAATCCTCCCATTTATTATTTTTTATATATTTATGCAGGTTTTCCTGCACAGATACAAGGCACAAAGAAATACTATTTGATTGTGACAGCCACTGGAGTACTCCATGCCCCAGCTTCTGTGTCTGGCACTACTGATAGCTGGATGCACAGCTGTTTATTGAAAAAATCACATTGCTGGGTGTGATGTGAGGAGCTTAATGCAGTAACAGAGGCAGGACAGGGCCATCTCCTGAGCTGGCAGGAGCTGTGGCTGCAGAGTAGCAGCCTTGGATAGCTCAGGGACAGCATGAAGCACTGCTGAAGAGTGCTGGTGATGGCAAACCTTGGCTGGGGACAGCCCTGAGCAGAAACACTGCCCAGCTCCTCTGGCCAAGGGAGAAGGAACAGGTGAGGAAGGGTTCCAGTATCACCAGGCTCTGGTCTGGTACCAGAGAGGTACTCCGTTTTCCTCTCTATTTAGGAATCATTGTGGTTTTAAATAGCATTTGTGTGTGAGCACAAACTGCAGGGAATGGCCACAGCCTGTGCTGCAGGAGCCCTCTGAGCACAGCTCTCCTTGCATGATGTGGGCCTGCAAGTCTGTTTGAGGAAAAAGAACATCACCCCAAATGATAAATAAAGGCCTTAATAGGTATTCTTGCAGAAGAACAAATCCTCCAGTGAGTTTCTCATCAATGCCACTCCTTCTGAATGCTCAGCAGAAATGCTGCAGCTACCAGAGCAGAGCCTGCTCTCTGGACATACATCCTCACCAAAACCAGTGCAGAGTTTGCAGCCAAAGCTTTGATAAGTGTCACTCCAAACTGCAAGTGTAACATGCTTCAAATGTACTTCCATGTTTCTTTTTTGTTATTGCAAAATCTTGAATTTTCCAAAGGCAGTAAGTCATTCACCAATGTAGGATGGCATTAATTGTATTCAAACTGCCTCCAGCTTGAACCAGTTCAGGTTTTGCTGAACTGTACTGAGGTGAGTTGTGCTATAGCACCTGTTTCAAACTGTTTTCTTTTTGCTAATGATGCACAAGTAGGGTACACTGGAATTTTAATTTTCACAGGCTGCTTTGAATCCATAACATATCTGAGATCCTTGAGGGAGTACAGGCATATCCCAAACAGATATTTGAGAACCAATTGCACCAAGTCCACTAGACTATTCAGGACCCAGGTGAAACCATGTTGCTTATTTCTTTCCACAGGTGAGGGAGTTATTATGCAGAGGTATCTGCAAAAAAATTCAGTTTTGGTCCAGGGATGGGTGGCACTCCACATCACTGCCACACCTGCCCAGGGGTAGCAGATGGCACCACTCACCCCAGGCTGTTCCTAGGACAGAGGGAGGGCTCTGAGTAGACAGGATCTCACTCATATCCACACTGATGGACTGTGGGCCATGGACTTCAGGGAACTTTGGATCAGGGTCAACAACCAAACACAGCAGAGCCCATCCAGCCAGCAGCTAGAATACAGGCACAGAGGTTATTTCACCTGCTCCTTCACCAGCAGCACGTGCAGGAGCTCAGATTTCTCATGCAAACTCCAGTGTTCAGAAAAATAAAACCCAAACAAACAACCAAAACCAACCAAACCCAACCAAAACTAACCAAAACCAGCTAAACAGTTGCATCTTCCTTTTTCTTTACATTCAGCTGTCTCAAACCTGTTATAAAGATCTGATCACTTCTCAGTCAGCAACACGAGAAGATTTCACTTCTCTTATTTTTGTGATCCCAGCCACTGAGTAACTGTGAAAGGCTGTAGGGTGGAGTTCCATCTCCAGTGCTGTAGATCAGCCCTCAGGGCAATAATTCTGCCACTTTCTCTCTGAAGAACAAAGTGATTCCAGGTGTGCCAAGCCATGTCCTCTCCCACATCATCTCCCCATGAGCCATTTTCCCCAGGAGCAGCCATTCCCAGCTGGGCCCCAGCCCTGGCAGCTGCTGGCACTGTGAGCACATGGCCCCCACAGCTGCTTGTTTAGGGATGAGAATGTGATCTCAGTGACCAGCAAGGAGATCTTTTTCTCAGAAATGGGTTTTTTATTAAAACTTGCCTCTAGAAACACCAGTAAAGTGGGCCTACACCTTAGGCAAGTTTCCTTCTTGTTTTGGTGTCATCCCTCTTTCGAGCTTCACATTTGACAGTGCAACTTTGTCCCCCCTCTGCAAAAATTATGCATTTTCTTTAATTTGTGTTATCAATCCTGCATTTCAGTTCCATGACTGTCATTAATCCATTCCCATTAAACCAAGTTCTACCAATACCAGCTACCCCACACTCCATATTACAGCATAGAAACCAGGGCCAATTTTGCCTGAAATAGTCTTTTCAGAGTCATTCTCCCCACTGAATGTTTTACACAATTCTCAGCCTACATATGTAGGCTAAAAATTTGTGTAAAATTTGTATGGGTGAAGAAAAACGTGGCAGGGAAAAACTGGCAGCCTCTGCAAAGGCCCTGCCAGTCAGCAGCCACACAAAACAGCACCATCAGTATCCAAATTATATTCAGCAAATTGTTATTGTAGTCTTTAGGTTCTGTTTATTCTTCAGTGTGGACCAGCTGAGTTAACTCAGCAAGCAGGATCTGCAGAGCTGTCCCAAGCGGGGTGCATCATCAACAACATCAAACAGCACAAAGCAATCACTGGAGAAAACTGCTCTGAACCACAAGGGAAAACATTAGAAATTGAGGGGGGAAAGAAAACCCCAAAAAGGGATTCAGCAAAATAAAGAGAAAGAAAAAAACTGCTGAGTTTATTGTAAAAAACTACAGTGGCAGCTGGGAAGGTACCCAGCTCTGACATTGGTCTGGTTTAGCAAATTATCTATGTAGCTAATTAATTACCCCATCCTTCTCAGGAACAAGAAGGGAAAGTGAAGGATGGGGCTGAGACATTTTGCAGCTCAGCTGAGGAGCAGCCAGAAGCAGCACTCCCTCCAGGCTGGTGACACAAAGAGGCTCCTTCAGCAGATTTCAGGGCTGGGAGCAGGGAGCACACTGGGTGGGTGCAGCCCCTAAAGAGCAGCCCATGTAATATAGAAATTATACTGTCATATTTGGAAACATCATCTCAAATTGTCATTTGTGTCATGCATCCCTGCACATTATATTTGTGCATGTATGTGAATGAATGACTGTGTGTGTGTCTGTGTGTGTATACATGGCAAGGAAAACTTCACTTTCTTGCAATGACTACTTCTCACTATAGAAATAATAATACTTCAAATATTTTTAAAGACTAACCTGATCCACTGCTGCCTTTTTAACTATTTTTTTTTCCTTTGCACAGAATGAAAAACCAAAATATCTCACACTTTATATTGCTCAATACCTTGTTGGGTGCAACCACCTGAAGCCACAGCTGGAGGCAGGCAGCCAGCCCAGCTGTGTGATCCATCACAAATACTGCAGCACGAATCTGCCCTGGCCTGGGCCACAGAGCCAACACCTGCAGTGACAAGAAACCCCCCAGTGACCAGCAGGGAGCTGGCAGCAGTTCCAAAAATGCAGCTGCTGCCTTTGGCTGCAGCCAAAACCCTTCAGAGGTGTAGGGACTGCTGTCTGCTGTGGTGATATGTTAGTGTCAGAGCTCCTTTCTAGACACAGAGTTAAACCAAAACATGCCTGCTGATGATAATCCTCACTGTTTCACACATTCCTAAGCCATGGTTGCTTTACAATGTTTGATTTAAAATGCAGGTTGTGCTGAGCACACGGGAGAAGGGCTGAGGAGGTCCCACTGGTGTGTGGGACAGGGTGGAGGAGCTCAGCCCTGACCCCCTGTGCACAGCTGGCTGTGTGTCACCTCCTCCAGCACAGCACCAGCACTGCTCTCTTGTGCTTTTCCTTGTCTCTCCAGGTTTCTGCTGCTGTGGAGTGCAGTGCTTATCATGTACCCAACCAGTCTGGCTGTCATTGCACTGACCTTCTCCAACTATGTCCTGCAGCCTGTCTTCCCCAACTGCATCCCCCCCTATAATGCCTCCAGGATCCTCTCCATGGTGTGTCTGTGTAAGTATTTGTTTCTTGCACACACACAGATCCTGCCCTGGTTTCACAAGGGGCCACTCCAGCCAGGCTGGGGTCAGGGCCCCAGCTAAAAGGCCAGTGGGGAACTCCCAGGAGAGGCACTGTGGTGGCTGGTGTGGGGAATTCTGTCCCTTTGCCATTGCCTGCAGAGAGTGCAGGGACCTGGAGGGAGGCACAAAGGCACCCAAACCCCTGTGGGTCCAGGGAAGTGGTGGCAGGTGAGCATGTGGGATGGGGCAGTGCTGCAGAACCATCCCATGGGCGCCATGGGCACCTGGCACAGGTCACCACACCCTGTGAGCCCTTCCTGCCCTCTCTCACACACACACAGGAGTGTGCAGAGGCAGTGTGCAGCCAGCTCTGCATCAGCCACTGCTGGGGCTGGCAGGAGCAAAGCTGAGCTGCAGGGCTGGAGACTTTCACTGCTCCTGAGAGGAGGCAATGATCCTTGCACACTTGTCAAAACCCAGGACATTCCTCTGGCTGCCCTGGAAGACTTCAAGACCCTGGCAGGGGTCTCAGAGACCTTGGCACAGAGTCAAAACCACCTGTGCCTTTGATTTTAACCCATAGAAACAATTACCAACTTTGTTACAAGCCACAAAAGTTTGAATAAAATGATAGTGAATTTATCACAAAGTGAAAAAGTGGAATTTTAAAGTTTTTAAAATGGGGGTTCAAGAAGCAAAATTGAACAATCTAAGCATGTCCTGTCTTCTTCTTCTTCTTGTTCTCTATCTTGTGCTATGATAGTGACACTTCTAAATTAGTTTAAAATAAAGACAAACTGTCTAATATAAGTCATAAGTATTAAAAAATAACTGTAAATAAAGTACACGTAGATTTTAGTTTAAAAGATAACACTGCCCCAGGTGTGGTCAGTGTGCCTCAACACAGCCTGCTGGACAGACCTCCACAAATCCAAAAAAGAATATATTAGATTAAAAAAAAATAACGTTAAAAACCAAAATAAAAAAAAAAACCAACTTCTCTGAGCACAGGGCTAAGAAAAAAGACTTTTAATACCTCAAGAGCCATTCTAACAACTCAAAACCCAAACACACTGGGCACTGCTCATGCACAGTTACTGAGCTGGGGAGATCCCTTCTGGCAGCACCCAGGGGCTGATGGCTGCCAGGGATGCTCCTGCAGCTTGGGAAAGGCAATTTTCCTCCTCACCCTTGTTCTGGCCATGCTGGAGCTCCCTGCAGGAACACTGTCACCACATTTCTCCTCACAGAGAAAAGCACGGCACAATTCTTCCCAAGAATATTTCTGGGATTCACATTCTCTGAACCTCTGAGAAAGAAAAAACAATTCTTATCTCATTTTCTGTGCCTGTGTTTGTGCCAAAGTAGAATGCAATATGGAGATTGTTTACCCACAGTGATGGTGTTTTGTTTCCTTGGTCTGTCAGGGCCAGGTGTGTGTGTGTTGGAACTGTGGGCTGACAGCCATGAGATTCTGAGCAGTTCAGTGCTTGGCAGATTCAGTTTAGACGTAATGTGATATAATACAAAATAATATAATAAAGTACTTAATTAGCCTTCTGATAAGATGGAGTCCTCCCCATCATTTCTCCCTGCCACAGAGGTCAGCCTGTTTCCATAGAACATGAGTGTGGGTTTCACTATTTTGGCTGTACGTTCTCAAATAAACACAATTTCATCCCACTGAACTCAGCCTTTTGCTCTGCAGTGCTGCTGACATGGGTGAACAGCTCCAGTGTGCGATGGGCAACACGCATCCAGGATATTTTCACAGCAGGAAAACTCTTAGCCCTGACCCTCATCATTGTTGTGGGCTTCATCCAGATCTTTAAAGGTACTCTGTGAGACACTCTATCATTGCTATGGTACTGTTGATAGACCTGATTTTTCCCACTTACTGCAATGTTTCCTCCTTACAAACTGACCTGAAGGTGTGCTGGGTTTTGCCAAGCTGTGGGATTGCACACTGACACAGCTGGGGAAAGAATGACACAAGGGAGAAATCAGCTGTATCCTCTTAAAAAAAGTCTCTTTCCAGCCCACCTTGTAGGATTTGATAGAATAAAGGAGAACAGCTCACAATGTTTTGGAATAGTTACTTAACATTTTTAATCTGTTGTGCATTCCTTAATTTGAAGTGTTCTGGATGTAAAATGAATGAGCAATGCTTTGCCTAGGGCAGATGATATCTGCTTCGTTTCAGGCACTAGTCCAATTTCCTACAAAAAGTCACTTATAAGATTAAACTAAGGTGAAAAATGTCTCACTGATTCACCAGTTATTGGAAAGCCAAAAGTACAAAAGACCTATCATATTTTTATCATGGGTCATATAAAGGATGAAGAAATGTGACATTTACAGAGAACAGAAAACTTGTTTTCTCAGTGGTGCTAGTCCTACAGTCTTGACAAATCTTTCAGGCCCATAGGTATTTTATTTTAAAGGATATCTCCTAAACAACACCAAACTCTTGTAAAAGAGAATGTCATTAAGGGCAGGCAGGAATTTGCACTGCCCAGGATCCACCCTCAGCTAGTGCAGGCTGCCAAAGGGTCCCATGAGTTGCTGTGGCACAGATGTGGGGAAGGAGAGCAGGAGCTGCCTCACCAGGACACTGTCCTGCAGGAAGCACTGCAACTGCTCTGTCAGCCCATGGTGCCATGAACAGCATGAAGGCTGAGTTCTAATAAAGAATAAAAAGCAAAATCTTACATATTTAAAGTGTGTGAGGTAGGTAGGCATGGCCTAACATCTGCCTTGCACTCTCTATGCAGGAAACTACAAAGAGCTGACACCAAGCAATGCATTCAGATTTTGGATGACTCCATCTGTGGGGCATTTAGCATTAGCTTTTCTCCAAGGGTCCTTTGCATTCAGTGGCTGGAACTTCCTGAACTATGTAACAGAGGAGCTGGTGGATCCCCGCAGGCAAGTACCCACCTCATGGTGCCCTCCCTGCAGCGCTGAGACATTGGAGCTCTCTGGGAGCATTTCTCATTTCATGAGGGGCTGCAATGTCATTCCATGTCTGTGGGACTGGTCTTTCCAAAGGAGAGAGAGTTTTGTTCAGAACAGATAGCAGGCAAGTTACAGAAACACTGAAATTAGGTATGAACTGAATCAAAGCAGCCACAGACAAGGCAGGATCTTTATGTCACTATTCAATTCCAGAGCAGAAAATTAACCATGGATGAGGTGCCACACAAGTATCTACAGGAAGAATCTTCTTTGTCATATAATAGTTTAATTATTTGGAAGTTGCTTTGCTTTTTCACCCAAAGCTCTCCCACAGACCCCTGAAAGAGAAGATGATTTGTGCAGCAAAAGTGGCACACTCTGCCAAGGCAGCTTACCCTGGGTCACTGCTGATCCTGGCTATGGGAAGGGTTGGAAAGGATTCATCACAAGCAGCCTGAGAAGGCTGGAAGGAAAGGGAATTTCAGTTCAGCAAAGCTCAAATGTTTCAACATTTCTGAGTTAATAAAGGGGAATGGCAAATGTCAAGAGCAGCTCTTGGAGCATTAGTTACTTCTGGGCATCCAGTGCACACAGCAATTAAACAAGAAGAAATGTAAGCTGTTACAGCTTGCATGGGAAGGAATTAAAGCTGCAGCCTTGTGAGCATCTCTGCACACCAGTGAGTGGCAAAGTGTCCAGGGATTTGGCAGGAATAAAGAAAATGTGGTGATTTGTTTCCTTATTAAACAATAATATTTTAATGGACCGCCACGATTTCAAAACTGAACAATAAAAGAGTTATTACCTAAATAAGGTAAATACTGCCTTAGTTGAGAAAGAAATAGAGAATGGAGCAAATGGCCTTTTTTCAAAATTATTGTTGCAGCCTTAGTGGAGAAATTAAAGTATTAAAAAATTGGATAACCAAAACCACTTCCTACTTTTACTAAATCCATTCAAATTCACAAGATTAAACATGCCTTCTAAAACCCTTTTTTTCAAATCTGACACAGAGAGATAAATGCATTCTGTTAGGTACAGAACAGCTCAGGTGTGCACCTCTAGGAAGGTCTTTGGGTTGGAGATCAAGTACATCTGTAGTACTGTAAATTGAACAACCAGACCAGATTTAGGGTACACAATGGGCCAGGACAGCAGCTGAACCACAGGACCCCCTTCCTTTTCAGAGCAGCTGAAGGTGAAGCAAAACAAGACATTTATTCCACCACAGTGCCTGTCCCCAGGGCCTTTGGGAAGTGGATGTTTCATTTTTCAGTCTGTCCCAGTCAAGAGCCCCAAGGGGAGCTTGTGGTATCTGTCCCTTGTAGCTCTCTGCAGACAAAGCATTTCATTTTAGCCTTCTCTCACCTGCAGTGGGGCAGAGAGCTGGGGGAAGCTCTGCATCCCTCACAGACCAAGGCACCCACCTGCAGATGCAGCATTTCATTTTAGCCTTCTCTCACCTGCAGTGGGAAGCTCTGCTTCCCTCACAGAAACACCAGGGAACCCACCCAGCTGAGTGACCCCCAGGCCCCATCCTGCTGTCGTGGTCTCACTGTGCATGGTTGTAATCTCTTATCTACCCTCCCAATTCTCTTATCAGGAACCTGCCTCGTGCCATATTCATATCCATCCCATTGGTGACATTTGTGTACACGTTCACCAACATTGCATATTTCACTGCCATGTCTCCCCACGAGCTCTTGTCCTCCAACGCTGTGGCTGTAGTAAGTAAAACCATTCCCTGCATGTACCACCACACTTTGATTTCAGTGCTGTGCTTTGCAGTGTGTTTCAGTTTCTCTGCCTTCTGTTGCTTTAGACATTTGGTGAAAAGTTACTGGGCTATTTTTCCTGGGTTATGCCAGTCTCAGTGGCCCTATCTACATTTGGAGGAATAAATGGATACCTTTTTACCTCATCAAGGTTAGATGGAGTACAATTTTATGAACATTATCTAATTTGGGGAGGGGATGTTTTAATTGCATTTGCTAGAGAAATGCTAGCTAGACATTTTGGATGTTGTGGAGCATGAGTTTGTTGTTGGGTGTGTTGGATACAATCAGTTATGAATTATTCTGTTTCAAATCAGCAAATGTAATATTGAATCATGAAATTTCCTGCAAATTAATCCTCATGAGTTATTGAAAGTGTTTGCAGATGTGGAATAATTCACAGTAAGAGCCAAACACAGCTTTAGCATGGAACCAAAGTAATTTTATGTCAATAAAGTTCCAGTAGCTCACAGCTAAACTGTGCTTTGCTCAAGGAGGAGTTTTGGGGCCTGGTGCTGCACTCAGCTACAGGCTTTTTAATGCTGGAAAATCACCTTTCAAGCAAGATGCTTTGCATGCATACTGCTGATAGCTGGGCCAGAATCTGTAAAGTCTGTAAGACTGTAATCAATAAAGTCTGTTTATAATAACTGACCTGTCTTAATTTAATTTAGAAGTTACAAAGTTTTTTGAGGAAACAGCTGAAATACCTTGGAAAAATTATTTATCTCAACCCTTTCATGAGTATAATGAAATGCAACAAATTGGAGTGCATATGTAACAGGCTGTACACTTAAAAGTGAAAAGCTAAGGCACGTTAAACCTTATCCAAACCCCTTTTGGCACTGTAAATACCCACACAACCTTCAGAGCCATCACCCCTCACTGGGTAAAGAGACAATGCTGGCCAGCAGATGGTCCTTGGAGGTATTTTGCCATCTCAGAGCAGGTCTGAGATGTTCCCAGGTGACATTAGCTGTTAAAGGCCTTGCACACTGCAGGGTTCAGTTTAAATACCTTTCCCCAGTCTCCAGCTGTCTCTGCAGCTGCAGCTCCTTTCCATCAGAAAACCAAAGCAGGTGGTTGAGATAAGAGGTTTTATATGAGTAGGGACTGGAGAGGCTGTTGCACACCCAGTGGATTCATCATTCCCCTTCTTATTTCCAGGCTGTGTTTCTCTGGTGCTCGGGAGGGCCACTTGCCAAGTTTGCTGGCCATGATCCATGTCAAGAACTGCACGCCCATCCCTGCCCTCCTCATCTGTGTAAGTTCCTATCCCTGCTCCATCACCTGCTTTTAGAACCACTGAGAGGTGAGCTGGAAAAACCCTTGAGAGGTGGATTTACCCCAGGAGAGGAGCAGTGGGTCACCCTGAATGGCAGCTGGTCGGTGCCAGCTGAGCAGCTCCAACCAAGCAGCCTCCAGCCTCAGAAATAATTCCTCCTCCTCCCAGTCCCCTTGGCACCTGAAGGGTTTCCCTCATAACCTGAGTTACAGTGTAAGCTCATTAACTCTTGTCCTGCAGCAAGAGACAGGGACTGGCTTTTGAAACAGAGATACTTCATCTAAGAAAAGTCAAGTTCCTTAGACCAATTTTACCTGCTTCCCACCGGAATTTGGAAACCTCCATGGTCCTAACCCCACTCCAGCAAGGCTGCTTTAGGTCCTGCCTCCAAAGACAAAGATACGGGGAGTCCCAGGGAAAGGACAAACTGCTCCTAAAATTACTTTCAACAACCAAGGCACCTTGTGAGGGGTAGTCAGGCAGTTCTCTGAGGGCCACAGGTATTTCTTTCCACAGCCAAGAAATTAATTAGGGACAATGATTCCAGCAGGGAATCTGCTGAATGGCACACCAGGCAGAAAAGAGGTCATCACCTTCAAAGGCCAGACACCAATGTGCCAGCTGTTGGGAGCGCTGGGGGTCCAGTTCCTGGTCTGCTCCATGGGAAAAAGGCTCCCCTCAATTTTTAGACAGCATAAATTCCCACAATAGTAATGATTTAGGGAAGTTATTATTCTAAACAAAGAGTTTTATATGCTTTTATTGATAGTGCAACTGGAATTTGTGGAGGGTTTTACAGTGGCATAGAAGATGACAAAGAGGAAAATTATTTGTGCTGCTGCTGTCCATGGCCACAGGGCCCAAGCAAAGGAATTCCCAAAGGGCATTTGCTTGAAATCTTGGCTGGGCAATGGCTGCCAACTGCAGATTTGCCACTGATATCAAAACCACAAGGGTCTGACCCCAGATGCACTAAAAAGATGCATGTTTACATGTCTCCTGGCTCTAACAGCAATTCTGGCACAATACACCCATACAAACTTTCACCAAACAAGCTTTTTTTCCACCATAACAGCTCATTCTGCTTTTATAACAAAATCTGGATTTTGTTGAGGTTTTATGGCATTCCTGGGGCTTAGTGCCCCATCACAAACATCTTGTGTATTGCCCATTGAAGGTTGGGGGTAAACTGCCCTGAGCAGCCATCATGGGATGGGATCCTCTGTTCTACAGGGGTAGCACTCCTTTGTCCTTAAAAATGCACCAGCTGAAACAACAGCTGAGTGTCAGAGGCTGCTTCTCTGTGGAACAGCCCCAAAAAGAGCAGGCTGCCTGGTGAGCTAGCTGATCCATGCCATGCCACCCGCCTTGAATCACAGTGCCAATCACAGAACCAGCATGGCACATTAATTTATCATTTGAAGGTGTTTTAATGCAGCTCAGTGCACACCAAATGCTGCTAGGAAATATTTATTTCTTAATAAATAGAAAGATACTAATAGTATAGCGTAGGCAGCTACAGCAGCAAACTGGGCCACACTTCAGGCAAACCTAATTAATACATCAGGTTCCTTGTCTCTTCCATGGAATCACACCTAGCATGGAGAGAGTTTGTTTGTACATCAAGAATGGCTGTTTCAACACTACCAGTGAGACCTTTATGTTTACTGATTTCCTATTTTACTGCCAAAAATCAAGGGGCCAAGCTAAATGTAAAATTTGGGCTGCAGGTTTTTTGCAGGATGGTGGGGAGTGGCTGCCAACCGTGGGGCTGTGGCCAGGCCAGCAAGAGGACAGCACCCCCTTGCTGTCATCTTATTGCAAAAGTTCCATACCTTCTCAGTGATTTCTCATGAGCAGCTCCTCACAGCACTACCATTTCTTCCACACAGCCAACAAACTCCAGCTCTCTTCACACCCAGCTAACCCACTCGTTTATAGCACTCATTGTTATTAGACACAGCTGTGGTGGCCTATTAAGGGCAGGCCTGTTCCTAATCTTTGGTAATTAGCACAGCTGCAGCTCCTCAGAAGTGAGATTACCTTCTGCACTTTATTTTCTTACATTCTATCTCCCCACACCTCCTCTTCAGCCACAGGGGATAGCACCCACCCTGTGAGTGATCTGACACACATTGTGCCACTCCCAGTGCCATCCCTGCAAAGCCCTCAGTGGCAGCAGGAGTTGTGTGACACATGTGACACAGTGCACACTGCAGGGGACAGCACAGACTGTGTTATATGGCAGTGGTATGAGATGGTGCCCAATTTTAAATCCATTTTGTGCTCAGAGAGTTCAAGGTGTTGAAATCCCCCTGCCAACCCTGCAAGGCTTTGAAAAGGGGAGCAGAGGGACCAAGAGGGTGGTTGGTTATGGTGGTGCTTAATTCCTGCTGCTGGACGTGCAGAAACCTTCCCTCCTGGGAGGAGTGTACTGTTGAAATAGCTAATTAAGAAAAAAGGGAGCCTGGATCAACACAAACCAAACCTTGAGCACTCTCTGGAGGGATTTGGATATTTACTTTCCCTCAGGCTCTGGGCCCCAGTGTTCACTGGGCTGGTATTTTGTGAGTGCTCAGCCCCTGGGGTACCAGGGTGGGTGGGGAGCTCAAGGAGCAGTGCCCTGGCCCCCAGGTCAGCTCTCCTGGGTTTACAGTATTGATGCCTTTTTGCTGGTCCTAAAATCACAAGCTAGACACAGGTGCTAAAGAGGAGTTACCTTTACAAAGATTCTTAGGTGCATAACTTGGTGGAAAGCAACAAGGATGCACACTTTATGTTTAAAGTGCATACCATTTCTATATGTTTAGCAAATTAGCATAACTGACAAGAAACCCCAATTAGAGGCATAAATGATGAGGTGATTCCCCCTCAGTTCAACCCTTTCAATCCCCCACCTCAATTAGACAGGAACTAAACTTTGTTAATGAAAATGTGTCTTGGAGAGCTGGTTTAAGCCTTGGCTTCCCAGAAAATCTAAACTTGGACCCACAGGGGAATTTATTTCATTTTTCTGTCTAACAGAGTAGGTAAAAAGCCAGCTATGAATACTAGAATAGGCTGCAGCCCTACAAATGTATGTGTGCAGAATATAGAGAGAATATAAAAGCAAAAAAGGTGAAAATCAATTCCCTATCAGCATTAGGCAGACATAGAGTTCAAAAAGCAAGCAAAAGCATGGAAATGTCCACCATCCATCTGCCAGTTTCCAAACAGTAGTAATGCTCATAAGATTCATGATGCTGATTAGCTGTGACATGAGCCAGCAGGAGCAAGGGCAAACCTCTAATTCTTTATAAAATACAGAGCACCTGCAACAACACAGTGCCTGAAACACAGCATGTAAAGTCTACAAAACCCTTTCACCTGGAGTCCTCAACACAAGGTGAGACAGCTCTTACACCACTTCACAGAAAAAGGTGGAGTGGGAGCTTTGCCAGCCTTCCCAGCCCTGCCTGCCTATGGGCAGCAGAGACACCTGTGCCAGCACCCAGCACAGGGTATTTTTAAATCTCTGGCTTCAGCATGGCCCAAATCACCCCAAATACCCATTTAGCCCCAGCCCTGGTGGCACAGCTCTGGGATAATGAACAGAGCCACAGAAAGTAGCATATGCCCAGCAGGTGCCACAAACAAAGGGATTTTTAATTAACAATGGGATTTTTGCCTGGTTTTGTTGTTTTTAAGCTACCTTTTCCAGTAATGGCTGAAGAAGGCTGTGCTCCTCTCATTGCAGTGTTTGGCCACACTCATCATCATGCTTGTTGGAGACACCTACACACTGATCAACTACGTGTCCTTCATTAACTACCTCTGCTATGGAGTGACAATAATTGGCCTGATTGTTCTACGCTGGAAGAAACCCAAAATCTTCAGACCTATCAAGGTGACCCTGTTAGAGCTCAACCTCTTGGTTGCAATGGGTGGGGTGGGGTGGGGTGGGAACACCTCCCAGACCATATCCCAAAGTGCCATTAGTGTAACAGAAGGGTACACAGGCAGATCTCTTGTGAGCTGGTTGGGATGGGCAGAGAGGGGAACAGTGGTGGAGGGATGGGGGCACAGCCTGGGGGGGCTGGAGCCTGCCCTGGCTGCAGCCCCCAGAGCCACCCAGCCCCTGCTGCTGCTCTGCACAGTGCTGCTCTGCTCTCTCCTGGCAGGTGAACCTCCTCATCCCCATCACTTACCTGGCCTTCTGGGCATTCCTGCTGGTCTTCAGCCTCTACTCCGAGCCCATTGTCTGTGGGGTTGGACTCATTATCATTCTAACTGGAGTGCCAGTGTTCTTCCTTGGAGTCTACTGGAGAAATAAACCAAAGTGTGTAAATAGGCTAATAGGTAAGGCAGCACTGTGTGCCTCCCTGCCCTCCCTGCTGGCACCAAACCAGGCAGGGAGCTGCCTCAGGAGCCTGGCCACCCCTCCCAGCCACAGCAGCCTGGTCACAGGGTGGCCAGGCACTGCTTTGCTTTGGGCAGCTATTTTGCACACTCCTGGGTACATTTAACTCCTCTCATGCCTCTCTGCCCATGCACTTGTCTTGCTCAGAGCAGCCTGCCCCAGCAAATGCACAGGGTGACACTTTACACACACAGAGACTGAATGGACAGTCACCAAGGGACTGAGGAGTTTGTGGGACCTTTGCCCTGCCCCCTTCCCCTGTGCCACCAGCATTGTGCACCAAGCCCTGTGTGACATGATGAGTTATCTCATACTCAAATGTTTCTTACAAACACTTACATTACCCCTCATATAAATTGAAACTGCAAATAGTTTTCTATTCTTTGGTTGTGCTTGGTTTTTAATCACTTTGCTCCAAGGTGAGGACTTTCAAACAAGCACACTGCAGCCTTCTGGATGGTTTCTGTCAGCTGCACTTGACTGCATTGCCAGCAGCTTCCCATGGCCAGTGGTCACTGCAGCTGGGCTGGCACAGTGACAGGAGGGCTGGCTGCCATCCTATTCCAATCCCCCTCCCCATCCCCTTCCCATCCCATCAGCCTGCCATGGGCAGCACTGGCAGCTCTGTGAGGGGCTGGGGAAAGCTGTCCCTAAATGTGTCCCTAAAGGTGTCCCTAGAGGTGTCCCTAGAGCTGTCCCACCTTCACTTGCCCTGCTTCAGCAGCACTCTCTGCAGACTGAGCTGGAGGGAGAAGGGCTGGGGGGGCACTCAGGGGGCAGCAGGGCTGTGCAGCTCCTGCCCACAGGGCATTGCTCCAACATCCCACTTTTGTTTGGAAGCCCCCATTAACCCCCACTAACGCTGGTGATTTCCTCCCTGCAGAGTCCCTGACGTGCTGGGGGCAGAAGCTGTGTTTTGTGGTGTACCCTCAGTGTGGAAGTGCAGAGGAAGAGCACTCCCACTCCTCCTCCTCCCACTCCTGGAGGCTGGTGAGCGACACAGCAGTGAGGAAATCACACCAGCGTGGCCTTTGAGGCTGAAGTGGCTTCTTGTTTACATGCTGATTTTTGAAAAAAAAAGTTTTTCTGGAAAAAAAATTTGTTTTAGAGCACCAATAGTGAAGTCCATAAAATGAGCTACATCCTCTATGGCCTCTGTAGCTTTTAGTTATTCCCTAAGAAAAAAAAAAAAAAAAAAAGAAAAAAAAGAAAATAAATAAAATGTAAAATAAGGAGCTGGTTGGGTTTTTTTTTCTGGCAGCGTTCTTGCTCAGCAGGGGAAAGCAGCACAGACACAGCTCTGGAATACTGATTTTAGTCACCATGAGGGTCCACCAGAGACACACAAATTTAGGCATTTCAAAACTAGGGCAGTTCCCAATACAAAATCAAAGCACAGAAATCAAGAGAAAGCAAGGAGACCTGTTGCTGTCCCTGGGTGCGGTGAGTGCCCAGGAAGGTACAACCCAAGGAATCAGCCTTCCACACACCTGGAGCAGCACAGCACCCGCAGCCCAGCTCTGCACAGCCAGGGCTGCACTGAGCACACACTGCAGAGTAAAAGCACCAACAACCCCTGCACCCTCCAGCATCATTCTGGGACACAGGAAAAAGGTACAGAGTAGTGATCTAACTCTCAGGTAGCTCAGTTTTGCAATGATCTACATCTCACGTAGCTCAGTTTTGCAGTGATCTAAATCCCAAGTGTCTCGGTTTTGCAGAGATCTAAATCTCAGGTATGTCAGTTTTGCAGTGATCTAAATCTCAGGTATGTTTTGTAGAGATCTAAATCTCAGATATCTCCTTTTTGTAGAGATCTAAATCCCAAGTATCTCAGTTTTGTAGAGATTTAAATCTCAAGTAGCTCAGATTTGTAGTGATGTAAATCTCAAGTATCTCAGTTTTGCAGTAATCTAAATCTCAAGTATCTCAACTTCGTAGTGATCTAACTCTCAGGTAGCTCAGCTTTGCAGTGATCTAAATGTCAAGTAGCTCAGATTTGTAGTGATGTAAATCTCACGTATCTCCTTTTTGTAGAGATCTAAATCTCAAGTATGTCAGTTTTCCAGTGATCTAAACCTCAAGATTCTCAGTTTTGCAGTGATCTAAATCCCAAGTGTCTCAGGTTTGTAGTGATCTAAATCTCAAACATCTCAGTTTTGCAGAGATCTAAATCTCAAATATCTCCGTTTGGCAGTGATGTAAATCTCAAGTGTCAGTTTTGCAGAGATCTAAATCTCAGGTGTCTCAGTTTTGAAGAGATCTAAATCTCAAGTATCTCAGTTTTGCAGAGATCTAAATCTCAGGTGTCTCAGTTTTGCAGAGATCTAAATCTCAAGTATCTCAGTTTTGCAGTGATGTAAATCCCAAGAGTCTCAGTTTTGAAGCCCTGATGTAGAGATGGAGGGGGTTCCTGCATCCCTGATGGGACAGGGCTCCTGCAGCACCCAGGGAGCTCGGCCTGCTCCAGGAGCCACCTGGGGAGGATGGACAATGCAGAGCTTTGCAGCAGGCTCAGCATGGAGCTCAAGGGAAGCACAGGAGAGGCCCCTGATGCTGCTCCTGTCTCTTGACAGGTGTCAGGTGCTGTCACACTGCTCCAGAGACCAATTCCCCTCTCCAGCTGGGCTCAGCCAAGTATCACTCACACATCAGATGCTCCTCAGAAAGTGTTTTGCATATTTTATTTGTGCCATACACTAGGGGAAAAAAAAATCATGCACTTAATAAATACATGGAGATTTGTTACTGTAGCAGTATGGCCACTTTCACACCAGGGAATCTTCTAAAAATGCAAAATGTGAGAACAGCACTGAGCTACTGTTCTTTCACAGTATTTGAAAACAAAACCTATCACATTCAGTAGCCTTGGTAACAGCCATCTGAATGTAATTTAAAAAGTATCTTTCCATGGCCCTGGCACAAAAATTATGGATTCATTATCTTAGTTAATTATTCAGAAATACTTTTGCAATAAAATAATAATAATATCTATATCTATATATTAAAATTCTATTCATCTCCATCTTTCAGATGGTAGACACTAAAAAGAAACACAGTTTACATTCTTCTCTCTGTATAAAGCTGTTAACTGTAAGAGATTAAAATACATATTTAGCTAGAAAAAAGGTGTGGTTTGTGTATATATATCCACACATGTAAAGAAAGATTCCACATTTTAAATAATAGCATGAATATATTGTTTGTTAATGGGAATCATAAATATTCAGCTTGCTTTTAAAAGAAAAGTTCAGAGCAGACCTCCCTGCGGCTAAGCAGCTCCTGAACCTTTAACTAATATCAGAGGCTGTCATGATTAAATCTCCTTTTCCATAGCTCAAAATCCACTTTCTGAGGTATAATTTCCAACAGATTAATTCTTTCAATACCTTTACTAGTTAGTGGGAAAACTACACGTACTACAGCATCAGAAATACTGATTGCTTTCAGAACTGCTAAGTTTTGGCATGGGTTTATTTTTGTTTGTTTAAACAATTAAGGCATGTAAATCAGCCAGCAAGGAAATTTTGCAGCTCTTGAGACAAGTCTGTATGGTAATGAGAAAATATTAATAATAGTAATAGTAGTAATGCTGCAACAGCTACCAAGGCTTTTCTTGGCTGTTATATAAGGAAATCAAAAGCAAAATTAAAGAACAAATCTCCTCATAATTGTTAATTGAGTTTGGCTCAAGTTTTCCCTGGTTATACTGACATGCTTTAAAAGTAACAACATTTGGCCTTAAATCAGAAGGCTTAATTTAGAACAGGCTGATTTACTAGACTTCATCTTTGAATTACATGCCAATCCCCAAAAAGTGTTCCACAATGTTTCATTTTTAGGAACAGCTTCATCTCTGCTCCCAGCATCACATACATTAAAGCCTTTGCAAAGGTTAGTGCCTAACGTGCAGAATCTCTAACCACAGAAATCAATGTACAGAATTAGAAATTTAAATGCATATGCTAAATGAAATTTAGCAGCACACTCAATCCATATAAGAGAGATTTTTCCCAAAGACAAAGCAATTAGCCCCAAAGGAGACATAATTTTAAAGCCCACTGAACAAAAAGCCTTGAAGCAGCTGACACTACCAGCATGTTGAGAGAACTGTGATACTTGATACAGAAAGGCAAGCTGCTTCCAACAGAAAGGAGTTAAAATAAAGCTTGAATAGCAATGCAATACTATGTAAGCCTATATATTTATATAGCATAAAATACTAGGGGCTGTAATGCAGAAAATACTCTGGGGAGTATCACCTGTAAGTCAGCCTAAGGCAAAGTCAGTAAAAATTGATTGGATTATTCTTACCTGATTTATCACAGGACTGAAAACAGTGGCAACAGATACATCATCACTGTGCTACATGCTTTGTAAGACAGAAGTGGAGAAGATAAAATTCCAGGAGCTGGGTAGGCACTGTTGGGAAGCACAGGGAGAATGAGGCAGAGCTTCTGCTGGCCTGGCCACCCTCAAGAGTTTTCAAAAACTTGATAAAGGAATTTATTGTCTTCCATTCACACTAGTACATAAACCAGAAGAGTTTGATCTCAGAAGGATCAAGGGATGAGACTCACAGAATCACAGAATATTCTGAGTTGAGAGGGACCCACAAGGAACATGGAACCCAGCTCTGAAGGAACAGGCCCATGTGGAGATTGGGTTCAGAGCTCTGTTTCAGTCCAGAGCCATCCTCCAGCCTAAGGACACAGGAGTCCCTGTGTATTTAATAATACATTAGACTTGGAAGCACCTTTCCAAAAGATGTATCCAAAACCATGCAGGGCATGTTGCAGTTGGATTGAGGGGTCCCTGGGGGGCTGTGTGTTCACTGGTAGCAGCAGGCAAGGAGGGGAGACTCCACATGGCTCCTGAGGGGGCTCATCAACTGAGGGTTTACTGGGGTCCCACCCCTGGGAGCAGCATGGCTCCTGAAGGAGAAGGGGGGAAGGGGAGGGACGGGGGAGAGAGGGAGAGCCTGGGGAGAAAAGGGCCAAGAGAGAAAAGGGCCAAGAGAGAATCTGTGGTCTCCCCTCACAGTTTACCAGGGAGATTAAAAAGGGGCGCAGGATAAGCCTTGGGCCAATGGCATTACAGATCCATGAGGCTTCATGGGAGGATCATAGGCCTGGAGTAAACCCTACATTTTCGAGGGGTGAGACAGAGCAAACTATTTAACTAAAATGTAAAACCACAAGAGCAGATTTCCTTTGCCACCCTCCATCACTGTGAAAGCACAAGGCCTGGTGCAGCTGCCAGTCTCAGGACAGGGGCTGCTGGCCCCAGGGGAGGCCATCTTTGCCTGGGGTGGGCTGAGGGCCCAGGACAGAGCCACAGCCCAGCTCCAAACAGGCTAATGCTGTGACAGAAATGTGCTGAGATCTGAGTTAGACAAAATAATTCACCTTCAAAGGAAACACAACATATGAACAACCTCTGGTGCAGCTGCCAGCCTCAGGACAGGGGCTGGTGGCACCAAGGGAGGCCACGTTTACCTGGGGTGGGCTGGGCTGGGCTGAGGGCCCAGGACAGAGCCACAGCCACAGCCCAGCTCCAAACAAGTTACTGCTGTGAGAGAAATGTACTAAGAACTGAGTTAAACAAAATAATTCACCTTCAAAGGAAAGACAACACCAGCACCCAACAGACATGCTGTCCCACACTTCATATTCAGAGGCCTTTGTCAAGGGATTTCTCATGTTTCACTTTCTTGGGAAAAACCATTTGGTTTCCAGCCCCTTTGTACCAAGAACCAAATCAGAAATTGCTCACAGTTATTCACCTGATGAGGAGTTCTATGAGAGATATTGAAAGAAAAATGTAGGGTAAACTTTGCTTAGAACTGGTCTCTTCCTAAAGCTTTAGAGAGTTGTGTCCTGTGTCCACCCCCAACTGTGAGTACAGGCAAACCAAACTCTGGGTTTTAAATCTCTTGTCCTTGGTCCTTGACACCTCTCACCAGTGCTTTATCTTCAGTGAGAAACTTCTGTGCTTGGAAAATGGAAAAGGAAAATCCAAGAAGGATTAGAAAGTGAGTAAGAAGATGCTGAGAGGCCAAAACCAAATTTGTCTTAAAATCTTACAGTAAGACACAGGTATAGAAGGGAGGGAGATCCAGAGGGCATCATAAAGCAGGGAACACATAGAATGAAAGGGAATAAAATGTTAACCTCCACCACTTACCTCAGCCTTGATAACCATTTAATCCCTGCAGCCAGCAGGGATTAAAGAGCCAGAATCTGAAGAGGGAAGAACAATTCACTGAGCTGTTTGCTAGGGTGACAGACTGACAAAGGACAGGACACCAGTGTGCTGCCTGTAAGGCTCAGGTTCAGACAGCTATTTGTACCAGATTTTAAATCCTGGCACTTACTTGGGAGATTAAATTTCAACTTCCAGCCAAGTCCAAAAATCTTAAATATGCAAAAGCAGTTTTTCCTCTCAGAGAAAGGTCTGATTAAAGAGTACCCAATTCCCTTCAGGCTTCTCAAGTGTGCCCCTTGGTTTGTTTTAAGACATATCTATTGTACTGCACAGGCTGTCAAAACACTCAGGTATCATTTACAACTCTATTTTCATCTCCTGGGTTTTTCTCATTTCAGCCTCACATCAGGGTATGATGGTATGGTTTGAAACATTAATGCTTCTGCTCCTGTAGCTGAATGAGCATTTCATGGCAAAACAAACCCAAAGCACAGCAAAGCCAAGCCTTTCTGCTAGGCTAGATCCCTCAGCTTCAAGCTGGGTCCTTCCATCGTTCATAAATCTGGGATCATCACAAAGTCTGTCCAATTCTCTTCATTACAGATACAGATTTCCAAGTCAGGAACACAGTCAACACAAAATAACTCAGCCTTCACCTTCTCCTGAAAACCAGCAGGACAGAGCCAGCAGTGGCTCAAAGATATGGGGAGGAAAAGCATCACCAAAACAAGCATTGGCCTCAGAAAAGGTAGAGACTGTACTTCAGAAATTTTTTTTTAACCACCCTAACAGTCATACACTTCAGAGCTTTTTTTTTTTTTGGTTGGGATATATGCATACATCCACATCAAAGGCAGCTGTATACCAGAGTGAATTTCCTAGAACCAAGATTTCACATGTATTATTTAAAATACCTCCCTTTGACCAGCTTCAGCTACCAGAAAAAGCAGATGATAAAAAAAAAACAAGGTACAAAACTAAACCAAAATACACCCTCCCCCATCAAATTACTGTCCACACATGGAGTCATGGGTTGACACATAAGAGTCTGAGTCAAACTAAGACCATGGGTTTAAGAATCCTCAAGCTTAGGTGTTAAGAGTGACAGTCAGGAACCCACAGGTCTGGGCATGTCAAATTTTATTAAAAATTAAGAGATCCAAAGCAAGGCAAAGCACAATGATGCCCAGCATCTTTCTGGCTCAGTATCTTGCTCAGTAGTCCAGGAAGCAGCAGCAGACACTGACAAACATGATGCCATACCTGAATCATTTGCCTGCACACACACTATGGTAAAATGTTGTAAATAAATCAATACATACAACACAAATTAAAAAAAAAAAAAAGCCAAAAAGCAAAAAACAGAAATAGAGAACAAGTATGTTTAAGGGGTGTTGCAGAGTAATAGACAAGCAGGAAGGTACAGAATTTTTAACACAAATATTCCCTGCTTTAACAGAAATAAAGGAAATATTAAAGGAATCACTTTTCCCCTTTATGCTGCCTATGAGCTTGCATTCTTTTAAACCAGTAGCTATTCTTCTCTATTCAGAGGGGTTTTTTGGAAAGAGGCTTTTTAGAAGGGTTGTTTGGTTGGGGGTTTTTTTGGCTTGCTTGGACAGGGGAATTTTGTATCTTAAAAAACCAAAATCAACCAAACAACTTAAACACTTTGTTTCCAGTCTACAAAAATCTTTAAAGAATGCAGATCAACATTGTTAAAGTAACAAAAATTCTAACAAGTTTACTAGCTGATTAACCTAAGGTTGTAAAGTCTTTAAAGTGTTGTATTTCCACTTTTTTTTTTAAATTTTAGGAAGTTCTGAATACAAGGAGGCAGTTTATATGAACCAGAACTGAGGTGCCTTCAAGGATGGTTGATTCCCTGTTTAACACTTACAGGAGATGGCAGAAGGGCAGACACACACTAAGGCAGACACACACTAAGGCAGACTTTGTGATTTACACAGGTATTGACATTCCAGGGCACTGCACCTCTTTGTGCTCACAGTGCAAACAGAGAAATTTCTTCTGTAAAATTAATACTGAATTTTTGCTCTTCCCTTCCAAGGTATGAGCTAGGAGAGAAAACTGCCCTGCAGCAGCCATTGCTTACAAAGAGCACCAGGCTTGTATTTCCCATTGATGCAAAGCTGTATACAGTCCAGTAATGAGGGCTGTGGATACTTCTGTATGGTTCAACATCAAATTTTCATTAACCTGGATTTTTTTAAGTTTCTGAAAGTAAAACCTTCTCAGTAAAATTTTCACTGAGTTACCAAATGAATCAATACACAAAATATGTATGATACACCTAAGAAATAATGGGAAGTTACACAGCTGTTCAGGGTTGCTCCCAAAATACAGCAGTACTCTGAAGTACATATTTCAGTTTTATGAGCCTTATGATGGTGATGGCTTGAGGCATGGCATGATCAGCATTATTTTATTATAGAAATATTTTTCTGTAACAGAAATAAATATACATGTACTTCTAAGATCCTTCATATTTACACAAAATAAATCTTTAATCTTTTTCCTAGCTGTACTTCACTACCTTACACATACAAGGCTATGGATTTAAAATTACCTCTAGACAAAAAAAAAAATAAAATAAAGACACTAAAGCCTGTAGCCTTTGATGGAAACAATACTCTGGCACTGCAATGACTACAGTACATGGCCTTGCAAAAGTGGAATGTACCCAAAATGTTTACAAATGCTAGGAAAGCAAGATCTCTTTCAAAAGTGCATTTTCTTTCATGAAATGAGTTCTGATCACAGAAGAACCTGGAAAAAATACTGAGCAGTATTTATTTAATGCAACTACAACTCTTGTTATGCATTTTGCCACAAGCTCTTCCTGGGATTAATGCCCTCAAGAATTTGAATCTTCTAACTCTGGAATGCACAGCATGAAACCAATTTGCAATAGAAGAGGAAAAAAAATCACTTCTATTTAATTCTTCTGTATTACATTTTAGTAGGAAAAGTCCTATTCCTTGTTTTTTTCAAGGGAGTCCCTCAAAGAGTCCTAGTGAAAGATCCAGGGCAAAATACAGCCCATTTAAAGGAAAAAATCTGTGACACTTTGATGTAAACTGTTCACTGCAGAAGTCTGTTTGCCTCTACAGCCAGGAAAGTCCTGGGAGCAGCACAACTCAGGCCCACAGATGGCAAATTTCACAGGTTCAGTTAATAACAACCTGAATTCCCACAACAACAAACAGGTTTTGGAGCACTCAGATATTTACAGAGCAGCAGCATCAACCTCCTGGTGACCTCCTTTAAAAAGCATTTTTGTGTGTCACTGTGTCAGGGGGGAATTGAAGAGCTCTTGTCAGAGCAGGGACAGTCTGGCCACCACAACAGGACCAAGCCATCACCCAGCAGAGTTCTGGCATTCTGCAGGGACTCCTCGTTAAGCAATGCCACCTTCTTACAGGTAAATAACTTAATTACTTCTAATAACACTCTAAAAACCAAAAAGGCACCAGTTTACATTTAAGTGTGTACAATCTACAAAGTGTCAGCTTTAAAAATGGCACTGATGTATTTCAGTTCTTCAAAGAAAAAAAATAAACAAAAATAAAAAAGCAAAATAACATTCTCTAAAAATAAAAGATAAATAAAATTACTGGCTAATACATCTGCACTTAAGTAGCAGATTTACAAGCAAATTTGTGAGAGAGATTTTATTTCAAAATAAACCAGAAGTCTGATCCTGACCAAGTGCTCAGCACTTCCCAGGGCAGCCCCAAGGAGCTGTAAAGCCTCAGGGTCCTTCAGGCACTCTCAAAGTGGTATCATCATACTCCAAGAGTCCCTGGAAACACAAGGGAGGAGAGGACAAAGGGTAGAGAAGGAGGAAACAATTCTGCAACACTCCCAACATCACCATGAAGAAAATGCAACACATGACAATGCAAGAAAGAAATACTGCTGCAACTAAGATTCAATGCACTCCCCACTTATACTGAACACTGCTACACTCTCCTTACAAAGCTTTAGTAGCTAAGATACCTGGTTTCATTCTGGGTATTCCACACAGAAAATCTGGATTTAGTGGATAATTTAAGGTACATATGGCCATCAAAACATTCCTGAAGGGAGCAAAAGAAGTGAGCAGTTTCCATAAGAGAGAAAGGGATTTTAATTCCTCCTAAGCATTTTAATTAAAATTATTACATTTTAATTAAATTATTATGCCTAAAAAGACAATGTTATTTGCAGCTTAATACTCAGAGTTCCAATGACTGGTGTCTGCCCCAGGTTCCAGCAGAGTTCTCTAGTTCAGTAAGACCACTGAAAGGCAAAGAAACACTGAATGCAGAGTAAAAGTACAAAAGAAATGCCAGAGGATGAGATGCCTCCAAACTGCAGTGACACATTGCTGTTCTCCCAGCCCCTAACATCACACACTGGCCTACTTCTGCCCCATTGCAGTTTCAGGAATAGCAACAGTGACATAAACATGTCCCATTTAGCCCTGATTGCACTCTCTGTGGCATTAAAGCACACTCATTTTTAGTGAGCAAGTTGGGAGCACAGACACACCACCTACCATCGAAGTGCACTGCCACAAAAACCACGAAGCTACAAAATTTACATGGACAAAACAAAAATTTTTATTAGCAAACAAGTAAAGATTCATCATCACTGGTATTGTTTTCAGAGAGGGAAGTAGATGACTGTAACATTGGCACTTCCACAGAATGGCAACAAGCTGCATGAACACCCAAAGGCTCCTCCTGGTATGAGTTAGGGCAACATTGGTTTTGTCCATTCACTTGGATATGAACATTCATAGGGCTGTCTGGATAACCAGACTCCCACTTTTTTAAGGGTAATCTACATGGATCTTCACTCAGTGGATGACTTCCACTTAAACTACTGTCCTCTGGGACAGTCCTCCTGGATACTGACCCTCCATGGATCGTTTCTGTAACGCTTTCAGATAAAGGATCTCTGAAAGCCTTTCCTGTATCTGCTTTACTGCACTGCTTAAGCTCTCGGTCAGAGTCAGCACTTAAAGATTTATTGGTGTGTCCAGCCTCAGGCTCTGCATGTGCTGCTGTGCAAGTATTTGGCTGGAAGGTGCTGGAAGGCGATGGCTCTGTGATTTCAGTCTCTGGCTGCAGGCTGCTACATCCAGCTTCTTGTGGGCCCCTGGGCTGGCCATTGGCCTCGGAGCTGGGTGCTGCTGGGGAAGGGGGAGGGCTCCGAGCAGTCCCAGCAGCACTGCTGATGATGCCATCCCCCAGGGTGGTCTGGGAGGTGCGGGCAGGTGTCAGCAGGGGGATCTGTCCTCTCGCCCGGGGCCTGTGGAAGAGCCTGCTCCAGAGCCGGCCCAGGCGCCGCCGGGACGAGCTGCGCCGCGACGAGTGGCGCCGCATCTGCCTGCGCATGGCCGTGCGGATGTTCTGCAGCACAGAGGCCTGCAACACACAGGAGAGACCAGCATTGCACACACACTCCAGAGACTGCTACACCCTCCTCTCCCCATGAGTACCTCCACTTTGCCACAACACTCAGACTCCATCCCTGTGCTTGCTCCTTAAATGTGTATTATCTAACAAACTTTTGGAGAACACCAAATGTGGCATTCACATTCTCTCTGGGAGAGAGATCATTCTCTCTCCCAGATTTTCTCCTGGAGAAGCTCAGAGAGAAGAAGAGAAAACAACTCTTATCTCTACTTGCTGCTCCTGTTGTTTCTGCACATGTGGAATGTGTTAGGAAGATTGTTTACCTGAAGGGATTTGGTAATTGGATTCTGGGGATGGTTGTTTATATTAATTAACCATAACCAATCCCTCAAAGCTGTGTTCTGGCTGTCTTGAGACAGTCACAGGTTTTTCTTTAGTATTCTTTGTAGTATAGTATCTCTTTAATATAACATAGTATTAATGTAATATAACATAGTTTAATAAAGCAGTTATTATTTAATATAATAACTAATAATTTATTAGTTATAACTTATTAATAAAGTTCAGCTTTCTCAATCAATGGAGTCAGATGCCAACCATTCCCTGCATACTATAACCAAAGACAGCTCTGCCTGTACCAAAAGACTCTCATAGATTCATAGAATGGTTTAGCTTGCAAGGGACCTTAGAGATCATCTAATTCCAAATTCCCTGCTGTGAACATCTCCCACTAGACCAGGCTGGTCAATGCCCCATCCAGCCTGGCCTTGAACACTGCCAGGGAAGAGCAGCCACAACTTCTGTTCCTTACAGTGTTTCCTTTATGAGTTTCAGCTCCACTTGTCTGCCCAGGAAGTTAATTTCCCACTCGAGTAACAAACTACAAGTGCTTTATCACATTAGGAACTGTATCTCAGATGGGTACTTCTGAACCATAAAGGAGTTTTCAGAATCACTTAGTGGCTTGCCAGTGTAATTTACCTATAAATGAAAACCAATCATTTTGGAAAATTCCCAATTTTCCAAAAATCCTGCTATAGAGACTTTATTTTCTTATCATTTCAGGTGTATTTACAGTTTCAGCTTGAAAAGCCTTTTTCTTCTATCTACTTTGTGACCTTTGTCTCTATACATTCTGTCTTGGTGTACAGCAAAAGTGATTACCTCACTGCTGCTTCCCAACAAATGCATCCAAAATATGTTCAAAATATATATTAAAAATATATATAAATGTGTTCAAAACTACCCACAGCAAGAACTGTGGCTCTTCAGCTCTGTGTTACACATACACATTTTTATATTACTTCCATATAATTAGCCACTGAAATACAGTTCCAGATTGATTGTATCTAATTTATAGCAGTTTGGCTGCTGAAATATTAATTGGCATGTGTCTGCATACTTGTGATGCATTGTAGACAGGGAAGTCTTCCACGGGGGGGATGAGTCCTTGTGCAATCAGCTGCCCATAGGAAGGTGGAGCTTCCCTCCGCACAAACTCCGCCTCCAGCCGCGTCATCTGAGTCTCGAAGGCTCTGGAACAGAACACACAGAAAACATGGAGCACAACAGAACACACAGAAAATATGGAACACAACAGAACCACACAGAAAATATGGAACACAACAGAACACACAGAAAATATGGAACTCAACAGAACCACACAGAAAACATGGAGCACAACAGAACACACAGAAAATATGGAACACAACAGAACACACAGAAAACATGGAGCACAACAGAACCACACAGAAAATATGGAGCACAACAGAACCACACAGAAAATATGGAACACAACAGAACACACAGAAAACATGGAGCACAACAGAACCACACAGAAAACATGGAGCACAACGGAACACACAGAAAACATGGAGCACAACAGAACACATAGAAAATATGGAACACAACAGAACACACAGAAAACATGGAGCACAACAGAACCACACAGAAAACATGGAGCACAACAGAACCACACAGAAAATATGGAACACAACAGAACACACAGAAAACATGGAGCACAACAGAACCAC
>JAWWMS010000028.1:3021155-3038693 GCA_035048045.1 Chlorospingus semifuscus
CAGATGCACCTGTTGCATTCCACAGCAGCAGATAATCAATGTTTGCATTTTGTTCCTGAGGCCTCTCAGCTTCTCAGAAGGAAAAATCCTAAGAAAGGATTTTTAATGAAAAGATGTCTGCAACACTCCTGAAAGATGCTATTGTCTTGCTCTTGGAATGTCTCTTCCACATTTTTATAGAAAAGTACAACAACAGCCAATGAAACACTGAAAGTATTCAGAATTTGAGGATGAGAACAACCCAGTGTGAACTGAGAAATGCAGCACTAAGTGTTATTTTTACTGAATTCTGCAGAAATCAGTAAACTCATCTGATTCTTTTTCCAGTGAAATGACACTGAAATAGAAGTTACTAACAGTGAGCAGACCTCCAGGAGTTTACAGGAAATTACTGTATTACTCATACATATCAGTTTTTGCCTATTTACTCACATGAAGTAATAGCCTACCATAGTATCTTCCTATTATCTATTTTTACATTGCTGGAAAATACTTCATTAAACCAGACTACCATAAACACACATTAATAATCTATATATATGAGAAAAATGTGCTTCCTGCAAAACTAATGCTTAGCAGAGCTTAGTTTTTTGCCATCTGCACTGAAAGGAACAGTAGCAGCTAGGGAAAAAAAAGTACTTCTATAAATAATGTAGGGAATTCTCCACAACCCTTTCAGTAATTTAGGCATGAGGAACTACAGATTAAAGAAAAAGAAAGCTTTCTTAGTAACTGGGAAAGGACAAACATGGGATGCAAAATCTGAATGAAAGCAATTAGTAAATAAATAAAAAAGTAAATGTCCAATTTGGCCCTCTCAACTAATTTTAAAATTGGAGAATAAATATTATGGATAGGTCAGTAAAGCACAGTCCCAAAATAAAACCAATCAACCAATTAAGCAAAAAAAAGTTACTTCTGTTTGCCAACTTCTCACAGACAGTGTAGATTGTGAACAACTGATGACTTAATTGGCTCATTAAAAGCTCCTGCTTAACCACTGAAGCACAAGGACCTGAAGCCAGGAGAGCTCCATTCCACTCCCAGCTCCCAAGCAGCAGCTAACTGCATAACCTTAGATAAGAGACACTGCCCAGAAGGGGCTATTTCTTCAAGGGCTGAGCAAGTAAATGGCTATTGTGAGGTTTTCTCCAATTAATGTCAAGTTCTGAAACATATGAATTTGGTAAACAGACTGTGAAGCAGTCCCTTTAACTCTTCACACAATTACACACCAGCAAGAATACATGAACAGGCCTCGATTTTATGCAGAAATTGAAACTCAAATGGTATCTGACAATTTCTTTTTTTCAAAGCCACTGAAGTGAAAGCCAATGAAGGTGATCCCCTCACCTCAATTAATAAGAGACAGCTTGAGTGGGTCACTAAGTAGATTGCTTTTCAATACTCTTATCTTGAATTCTGAACATGGAGAACATTTTACTTGCAGTCCCCTAAATTCCAGTAATAAAATAATAAATTTATACTCCACCCACACCAGGGTTAATTACAGCCATCAAGTAACAGCAACTGCTAAACAATTTTTTTTCATAGATAGGAGGAAACATAAACCTATAAAGCCTGTAAATGATGGTACAGAGGCAGTTACTGCATATGACATCTTGATATGATCTTATATGGTATTTTGTAATCCTCTGTGAAAAGAAGGACAAAAATTGAGAAAATGGGTGGGAAAATCAAGTAGTTTCCAAAACAATAACTAGCAACTGATCAGCTGAATTCAAAGAGACATAACATAGTTCTGGAAAACAGTGGCTACAGGCTTGTTCACAGTCTCAATAGAACCATTCCATCAGACACACAAACCTGAAAGAAAGTATTGAATATGCATACACAGTGGTATAAGCCTAAAGAACATAAACTTCCTGTTCATGGGGGAGCTCCCTCAAGGGTTTATAAAAATTAAACTATAAAGCAAAACAATAGGCATGGAAATGCAAGGATATGAAGAAAACACATGAAAGACAGACATTAAGACATAGCTTCTAAAGGAGATGGCCACAGAAGCCAGCATCTTACACACACATGTAGGTCTGGTCACTGTTCTACTGAAAGCTGCTGAAAAACAGGTTTATAAAAAATAACCACCAAGTGCAAACAGTTTAGAAATAAAAATACTTTCAATTGCAATTTTATCCCTTAAAGACTCCTGCTGTATCTCACTTTATATTTCTCTTATATAACACTGCTGTCTTGTTGTCAACGAGAATTCAAGATCAAAGGAAGTGCATACTGTGTAACACAACACAAAGGAGATGGGCTTTTCTGAAACCTTTCAAAATGCAGATGTTAGCACAACTGTGTTTGATTTTCCTAGGAAAATTTAAAAAGCTACTCTTATGCCCTTACCAACCCATTGTTAGAATAAGAAGCATACCCAACTGGAAAGCAGAAACGTGTTTGCATTTGAAACCTCCCAGCCTAGGCAAGTCAGCTCCTTCTTTTACATCCCTGCCATTGCAAGGGCAACAGCCTTGTCAAGGAATCCTCAGATGCTGTAACATTCTGCATTTCATACCCTGGAGTGAGTCATTCCAAGCACGTTTATAGTCCCAAACACAACACCAGAACACATCCCTGGGATGTAAACACATTGTTTCTATTGTTTGCATGTGCAGAGGAGGGCAGGATGTGGCTGTGCATTCAGTGAGAGAAAACAAACCCATTCAGAAATCTTGCAAGTCATATTGCTGTGCACACATCTAAACTGTACACACATTATTACCAGCTGCCACACCTCATATGTTGTTTCTCCAGCCTCTGTTACACTCACACTTGCAGAAGAGAGTCCTAATTCTAACTGGAACTCTGGGACATTTTCACAGCCTGAACTGCAGCATTATTCTCCAGAGTCAAGTCCTCTCTCTCATTTGTCTGCTTTGTCAGTTTCCAACAATTTCTGCTCTGAAACAAATTCCCCACATCCAGTGTAGTGTAATGGGGTTTAAAAGCATGTTTCTATTTATGAATTTCAAATGCTGGCAGGTATTTACTTCATGACTTTTGGTGAGCAGTTCCTATTTTGAACTACGGATGGTGGAGCCTTCCTATTTTCCATCTGTGGCAGATTTGTTTTCAATTTCTGAGCATCTGCACTTGAAGAGGTTTTGCAACCCTTTTAAGCAGCTGAGCAAAGAATGAGCAGATGGTGTCAAATGTAACAGTGCTAAAACCCCCGAAAAAACTTTTCCTAGGTTTTATTTTTTAAGTAAGAAATTTTTGGCTCATGAAGGACCCCATCACTAGCCCAGAGAAATTAGGCACATTCACAGTATGCTCATACTATACCCTAAACATTCTTAACAAACCATTTACAGCACATTTTAGTCTTTATTGAAGAGCATTTTCTAGAATTGAGCTGAAATTGTACCACAAATGCTAACTATTATTTGATTTGTTGGAAATAAATATTAAGCAGAAAAGCATGTATCTTTTGGTAAACAAGTAACAATAAGCAATAATTATCTTCAACTGTCTATTAAGCATAGCACCATTTCAAGACATTGGTGAAAATGGTATTTTTTTCCTAAGAATTTTACATGGCCACTGAAGCTGTTGCAGGTTTTATTGCCTTCACCTACTCCTATTTATAAGCAATGAAGGGAAAGGGGACTAAATAATGTGAGTAAATATATTGCAGTTTCCCATTCCCTCAAATGTCAGGGCTATATGAAATCTCACACAGGCATTGTGAAGATAAATACATTAAAAGACCACAAGTGACTTCTGTAATCACAGATGTCAGGAGCAGCCTACAGAAACAAGCTACAGTGAAGCATTTTTAAATAGACAGAGGTGCCCAACCTGGAACCATGTTCCAGGGTAACCAATAAGCCACAGTGAAGCATTTTTAACTAGAGAGAGGTGTCCAACCTGGAACCATGTTCCAGTATAACCAACAAGCCACAGTGAAGCATTTTTAAATAGACAGAGGTGCCCAACCTGGAACCATGTTCCAGTGTAACCAATTTCAGCTCTCTTTGATCAGCCACTGCCTCTGAAGACAGCCTCACATTGGTCTATCAGGTGAACTCCCATTTAGTTTTGTTTCAGCAAAGCAATCCTTTACCTCCACAAATATGCAAGCATACCTAATTGTTATCATATCTCCATGATCTCCTTGGATGTACCAGCTGCAGTTTATGGCTGGAGGATAGTTGGATGGCCAGGAAGGGCTGTAGATGACTCCCCGTCTCTCTGTGTGCTGTTCCAGCTCTCCACTGCAAGCAGCTGTTAATAAAGGGAGAAAAAGAATATTGTTAATGCTTTGACTAATCAACAATTCATATTAGCTTCAAGGGCTTTCATCAGTTTCTGGACACTGCAGACATATGAGAGTGAACAGTTTTATCCTCTTACTGCTCTCTTCCCTGCCCTGTTTTTTAATTAAGACACCCACACCAAGTGTAGGTAAGCATAACCTGCATTTCAATGCAGGACCAATCAATAATCCTGTATGAATCTACCACAGGCTGCAATCAATATTACTGCATGGATTGCCAAGAGGATGTAATACAGAAATCCTTCTGACCAGCCTCCAAAGCCCAGGCAGGTCACCCAGCAAGTGAAGATGATCTGTATTAACTGTAAAGTAACTAGGAACTCATTTTGTTGTGACATGTTCCTGGCCATGCTGTTTATTCTCTAAACCATATAAAGAGTTTGTAAGGGTTAAAAAAATATCACCACCCACCACACCCCCACACCTCCCACAAAAAAGTAAACTGCAGTCCAATGTTAAATGTTTTCACTGAACATTACTGAAGTACTCTAAATTCCTTCTGAACCCACATAGATGGGAAAAAATTTCAAGACAGGGAAAGGAGCAAACAAGGCCAAATAAAGCTCAGCATTTTCAAAGCACATTTAGTTCTTCCTATGGAAAGCAGCAGGCTTTATCAAATACTTATAATTTGTAATTAAGCAATTCAAAAATGAAAATTAAATGTTCTGAGGACAAGTTGAAAAGCTGTTCTGATAAGAAAACATACTCCAAGCAGATTACAAGAGGGAAAATTCTCTGCAATGCAATAGCTATTCTGAACATTCTCCAAAAATATTATTTAAACTATTTTTAAAACAAATTACTATCTAGAGCATGACTTGTGGACTGCAGCTGAATATTTCATTTTTGAAAGAAGCTTACATTCTTGTAGCTGAAAAATACAGAAAGGGAAAAAAAAGATTGCCTATACCTTGTCACCTCATACACATCCACATCCAAATACACTGCATTATAAATGAGAGATTTACAGTATTGCTTGAAATCCAGCCACACAAATACACCACTTTCAATTCCCAGCTGGGATCAGATTTAGCTGCACTGGAGGGATGGAGGAAGGATACCAGCACAGCTGCTTGGCTGCAGTCAGGTCAGGTGGCAGGGCTGCAGCACATCCCCTCCAGGAACCTAGGCTGGCATTATTCTGTTTGTTCACAGTAAGCACTTCTGAAGTGAGAGCCACAGGAATACAAAAAGCATCAGGTGAGTAATTTACCCGAGGCAAAACATAAAAATGCTATTATTTTTACTCTCCAGGTAGAGCACTGCACTGAAATACAAGTATATAATTCCTACTAGTTTCAAAGGCCACAAAAACATACAGATTACACAAATACATGAAAACATCTATTTCCAAGCAAATATTTTGCAGTAATGAAGTTACAAAAACAAGAACAAGATTTTTGTTATCACATTTCTAGAACCAGAGCAGCTCCATGCCAGCTGCTGGCGAATACTGAGATGCAGTTGCAATTACAGAAATATAAAAGCAAATGTAAGATCCACAGGACTTTTCAACTGCAGTTCTCAGTTTCTTTAGGTCTATAATTGTGTTCCTCCACATACTTGTTACTGCATCAACATATCACAGTAGCAGAGGACCAAGAGCTAGCAAACACATAAAGGAGCTGCAAAGGCTGCATCTCCTAACTGCCAGGTTAACAACGCTTCAAAATGGGAAGGAAACAGAAAGTGAAAGAACAAATACAGCAGACAGCACTATCGAGAAGCTTCCAGTGACACCTGTGCAAATATTTCTGCTGCCCTTGTACCATATTATGTTCTGGATTAATATCCCTTATTCATAGTACTTGCAATTAAAAAGAGTTAAAATTACACAAAACTTATATAGTTTCCATTCTGAGGAAGTCCCACTGACAGGCTGATGGCTCTGCATGAGCACTTGCATTCACACATCCATCAGTGTAGTTAGGGGAGCTATTATTCTCCCAAATACTTGTTTCTCAGTTTTAGGAAGTAATTACAAAGATTCTGAGCAATAGTTACTTTAGTACCCCAGCTTTTCTGAAGTAATATCACTACATATTTTCCTTTTGGAATACCATTGTTTCCTCATGTAGAGGATCTTCTGTAACATCACAGTTCAGGTCTTCAGTGAGAAATGCTTTTTCTTACTAACACTGCACATCTGATATAAAAGTGAGGCAAGAAAAAAACAAGTGACAAAAGAAACAGATTCTTCCTTTCACCAGAAGAACTGTAGCTGTGCAAATCTAAGGCCATAGCAAGGAAAGGGCTGCACTGACACTAAATGCCATTTTTGGCAGCTCCTCTGACAATGGCTATTGTTGCCAATACTTTACCACGGCCTTATCCCCTCTGACACATATCAAGCTTTTCAGACTTATCCTACTCAAAATCAAAAGGACAATTGCTTAGTTCTTGCAAAGGGTCCTGATTTGAATGGACCACAAATCTGAATTAAGATCTGTTTTGGCTTAAGACAATTTAAAGGAGAAGCATCTGGGTCTAGCTATCTCCCTCAGGGGTCTAAATAAGTAATGAATGTAAGTAGATTAAGTGAGAAAACAACCCTTTACTAAAAAGCAGAATAGCAACAGTCAGAAACTGTGGCTGAGACAGTTTAGTCAGAGAGAGAGAGAAACAGAGAACTTTCCCAGGCATCGTCCTAGGGAAGTTGTGGGAAGCTCAAAGAAAAGAATTAAAATAATTCTTATCTCAAGTCTGTACACCTGGTGTTTGTCAACATGTGGAATGTTGTATGTGATGTTTACGGACAACAAGGTGTTGTTCCTAATTAAACCAATTGTGAGAGGGGTGTTGTTTGAGAACCTGTCAGGTTTTGGGTGAACAATCCTGCCTATAAATATCTGAGGTTCCTAATAAAGTTTCACTTGATGCCTCCTGAGTTTCAGCGTCAATGCCGTTGCTTCTCACCGTTCATAATCCAACGACGACAAGAAACAACAGCAAATAACAACTAAATACAAAACTGCTCAACCCTGTGGACTCCCCAAAACAAAAAGAGACCCCAAACAAAAATTGCCAGGCACAGCCCCCAGGGTGGTGCCCTGGATTTCGAGCATGCAGTCAAAGGACAAAGGGGAAACGGTGTCCGTCTTTTCTCCACCGCCCCGCTCCGTTCTCCTATCTCCCACTGGGCTTATCTCCTGGGGGCTGGAGCCCTGCCTGAAGTTCTGTGGGTTCAGGGCTGCCAGCTCACGGAGGGCACTTGTCCCGCTGGAGGCAGGGGCAGTCAGAGGGCGGCTGGGCAGGATGCTCGGCTGGCAGCGGCTGGAACCGCAGCGGGCGGCAGCGCCCTGTCCTCCCGGGGTCCCGAAACCGCGGGGAGGGGACACACCGACAGACACCAGGGCTGGAAATGGCTGGTGGCTGCTGCTGCCTCCCAGAAGACACCGAGCCTGGGGCTAGAAACGGCGTCACTGCAGCTTCCCTTATCTCCGAGCCCGCCACCATGAGGGGCAGGGAGGCTGCTCGGGCAGCTCTTGAACAACGCGCCAAAGCAAACTCGCACACACCATTCACAGACACACAAACTGGCACACAACACACACAGACACAAACACACCGCTCACAGACACACAAACTAGCACACAACACACTCACAGACACACAAACTGGCACACAACACACTCACAGACACACACACAGCATTCACAGACACACACACAAACTCACACACAACACACCACACCACATGCAGACAGACACACCACTCACACACACAAACTAGCACACACCACACACAGACACACACACGCCACACAAAGACACACAAACTCACACACAGACACACAAACTCACACACCGCTCACAGACACACAAACTTGCACACACCACACTCACAGAAACACAAACTTACACAAAGCACTCAAAGACACAGAAGTTCACACACACCACATGCAGACACACACACCACTCACACACACAAACTAGCTCACACCACATACACACACCCCACACAAAGACACACAAACTCACACAGACACACAAACTCACACTCACCACACACAGACACACAAACTCACACACAGACACACAAACTCACACTCACCACACACAGACACACAAACTCACACACAGACACACAAACTCACACACAGCACAGTCACAGACACACACACCGCTCACAGACACACCACACTCACAGACACACAAACTCACACGAAGCACTCAAAGACACAGAAGCTCACACACACCACACCACACACACACCACTCCCGGCCAGGCAACCTCCAAGATACAGGAAGGATTACTGGGCACAGATTATTATGGGGTACACTGTCATTTTGAAAGACACCAAGACAGTACTGCCAAAACTTAATTACACTGTTTTAATTCTATGTCCACAGTCCCCTAAACCTGTTGGAGCAAACCGGGGACACACACATACACCCCTCCCAAAACCACTGCAGTGTTTACCCAAACCTCATTTAATTGCCTCATATTTTTGGTGCCTTTTTTTCCCACCAACGCTCATTACTACAGGCTTTGCAAACATCAATTGATCTCCTCCTAAAGCAGCCCCTGCCCCTCCACTCCTTGTGCTCTGACTGCTGCAAGGAAGAAAAGGTGAAATATCCCAGCACAGCTTTCAGCAGCTCTTTTTTCACACACTTAAAATTTGAAAGAAATACCTTTACTAAACACAGCCTTCAGTGCTGACAACAAAACGGTGAAACCACACAAGGGCAGAATTTTATACTGTTGGGGCTTCATTATTAATAAAAGGGTCCCAATTCCCTCCTCAGCTCCTGGCCATGAAGTCTGCAAAATCACACACATGCCTAAGTACTGTGTTAATAAGTACTTAGGGCTTCAGCATGACACTGTGATTCCTTCAGGAAAACAAACAAAAGCCTGCTCAAATTGCCAAAACATCTAAAGGAAAGGGAAGTTCCTAAATAGAAAGGCACAGTCCTGGATTCTGTAGACCTTATCATCAGTTACAACACAAAAGAATAGTGATAACACTTTTTCAACAATTCAGTGTCTTTCCACAGCCTTTCTGCACAAACCTAGAAGAAAAGTGAAATCCCAATTTACTAAAAACTCCAAACTGCTTAAATTTCCCACATTTAACATTACTGAAGAAACATAAAAATACCAATTCCTGGATCGTCCAACCAACCCACCAAAAATCTTACTGAGATGGTGCTTTTAAAGAAAATATAAATTATGAAGACAGACAATAATAAATCTTCCACAGTTAAAAATAGCCCTAAACAACAACAACAAAAACTAACCAACCAAAGAAAAAGAAAACCCCGAACTTAAATGCCAGAAGAGATTTGAGTTCAGAGAGTTTGTCAAGAGGGCATAAATCTTAATGAGGGCATAAATCTTAATGAGGCTTTCTGTAACAATCAAATGGATTTCTTCTACAGTAAACAGCAGTAGATTCCCTCTGCCAGTTAAGTATGCTACAAATACGTGCAATGACATTTCCAAAACCTTTACATTAATAATATTACTCTTATTTTTGCAAGAGTAACTGTAATAAAACATACATCAAGCTTCACCAAAGGACAGAACTGAGGGTTCTATGCTGTGCTGGAATACATTTTCAGACAATCCCAGACAAAAATAAATCCTGCAGCTTCACATTCTTCTGCACCAGTCACAAGGAACACATCCTAACCATCTGCTCCAGGATAAAAGATGTTTTGCACTTGCCACAGGAACCTCCTCTCAAACCCAAATTCTTGGCAATACACATTTCCTCAAGTAGCTCTCTCAGTGTCAGCAGGAAACCCTCCCCAAGTTCTCACAATGCTCCCTCAAGGGGGGCTTGCACACATGGTTTAATGCAGATCCCTTATGCCTGTGGAAAAAGAAGATTTCAGGCTCCCCTTTGCTTTGCCCAGGCTCCAGCTGGCTTCCTCTGCCCCTGATCAGAGCCAGTGAAGGCAGAGTCAAGGGTTCCACCTACAGATGTGACAAACCTGAGCTCACACTGCTCCATCAACAGGCCCACCTGGCTTGGTGTGAGCACAGGTCAGAGAAGCTGCACAGGGATGGATCCCTCTGGTGCAATGACCTTTGTTGATCATTTTGATCCCTCTGGTGCAATGACCTTTGTTGATCATTTTGATCCCTCTGGTACAATGATCTTTGTTGATCATTTTCATCCCTTTCTTGCAATGATCTTTGTTGATCGTTTTCATCCCAAGCCCCAGTTACACCATCAGGAGACAAGCTAACTCAAAACTGTATGAAGACAAGAAAACATGAAGGCTACAATACTCTGAGGTTTGCAGCATACTTGTGGAATAAAAGCCAGATGTTACAACTTATTTCTAGTGAAAAAAAAGTGCTAAAAAGCAGCAGAGCCAACTGGAAGAAGCTCTATGTATTTTAGGCTGGGGCAGTGTCACCAGTCCAAGTAAGCAACTGTGTAATTACTTAATTTACATTCTGTAAACTCATGCATCATACACCAAACAGATGCCAAACTCCATCAAAAGCTAAAGAACCATCCAGGCAGAACATACAGGACATAAGTGACACTCTGTACTTTTTCCAGTGAAAGAATGGAAAATACTGTCTTGCAAACAACATGTCCTGCATGGTTTATCCACACTTCCTCTAATTTAAGGTTTAATTTAAGCAGGTTACCCAATCATAAAATTACTACCTTCTCCTGATTTAAACCTTCTCTCAACCCCCAATTTTGACTTGAACACTCAAGCTCCAATATTATTCAATCTGCTGTCCTAGAATTATTTTTCTGTTCTCCAATATCTTTCCTCCCATCTCCCTTATTTGCCATTTCCAGTTTTAACAGAAGTTGCAGCCTCTCTGGGAATAAAGTACATCTACATGTATGATGGTGGATTGACAGTCACAAGAAGGTTTTATCACTAAGAAGACACTGACTGCTATGTTCCAATAATGCCACTAAGTCACAGCACTGCTAGAGAGAAGGAAATTACACTAAGTGCTGCGATTCTGGTTAAATTTCCACACTGACATTCATGAGACATTTTTAATATTCTTGTTTTAGCTTCTTCAGGAATGAGCCACTCTCCCTGACTTGGTGCTCCCAGGCACACTTCCTAAACACAGAGTTTTACTCTAAACAGACCCAGCACTGCAACCTCAGCCTCAAGCTTACAATTTTTATCTATCACTGACAATGATGCAGTCTATAATCCTGTTGTGGTTTAAACCCAACTGGAAAATAAACCCCACACAGCCACTCCTGTCCCCCAACCCTCAGGTGAGAGAGCCTAAACGCAGATTAGGGGATGAGATAACAATTTACTGTCACTGGAACAATTCACAATTTAACAGTAACCAGATGAGAAAACAATCAGTGACAGTGACACCACCAATGACAGCAGCACCACCAACGACAGCAGCGTGTGACAGAGGGCGATGGCCAAAGTGCTTGGAGCCTGACAGGGACAGGAGTGACCAGAGCACAGGGACAGGAGTGACCAGAACACAGGGACAGGGCCAGGGCCAGGGTGACCAGAGCACAGGGACAGGAGTGACCAGAGCACAGGGACAGGAGTGACCAGAGCACAGGGACAGGGCCAGGGTGACTAGAGCACAGGGACAGGAGTGACCAGAGCACAGGGACAGGAGTGACCAGAACACAAGGATAGGGACAGGGCCAGGTGATCAGAGCACAGGGACAGGGCCAGGAGTGGCCAGAACACAGGGACAGGAGTGACCAGAGCACAGGGACAGGGCCAGGAGTGACCAGAACACAGGGACAGGAGTGACCAGAGCACAGGGACAGGGCCAGGAGTGACCAGAACACAGGGACAGGGCCAGGAGTGACCAGAACACAGGGACAGAGACAGGGCCAGAGTGACCAGAACAGTGGCGTGGCCTCCACATGGCACCTTGGCCTTGTCTCCCCAGCGGGCACACATGGGGACAGCCCTGGCACAGGGACAGCCACCCAAGCCTTGGGGACAGTGGGACAGCAATCCCTCGCCTTAGTGACAACAGGATGGTGATCCCTGGCCTTGGGGACAGCAGGACAGAGATCCTTCACTTTGGCTGACACTGGGACAAAGCCCAGGAAGACCTGAAGTCCTAAACTTCCTAAAATGTCATCGTTAGTCTGTCTTAAACAAATGTCATTTAAAAAGTCACTCTTTCATTAGAACATCTCTCTGCACAGGGAAGAAACAGTAACAGATCAAATGAACAGTAAATAGAGGTAAGGAAAGTATGTCTTACCTAATGAGGTGACAGCACTTTCTATTTTCCCAGTCAGGAAGAGATTCACTGTGTAAAGACAAAAACAATGTTCAGACAAATTCTAGCGGTACAGGGTGGCAGTCAATAGTTAACCATTCCTGGGGTGTTAGCACAAATGCATTCCAGTTTCCCAACAAGAACTTTGCTTATCTGCACAGGCAAGTCGTGTAATCAACTGTTATCCTTCACTGTAGCTAAAACAAGTGAATACACAGTGGAAGTTCAGTATGTCTGAAAATGCTACCAAAAGAAACAACTGCCAATCTATTTTAAATTATCTCCCATAGGATTAATTTTAATTGCAGAACACAGAAGAACAATCACATTAAAACGCGATTATTATCCTTAAATTCTTCTCTGAATAAAGCAAAGTTTGCTCCCCTCAGGTAAATGTCACCTTGAAAATCAGCTGCTAAAGCTAACATGATTGCCTTGACTAAGCAAAAGCAATGAAGTTTTCAACAAGGTCCACTAATACAATCAAAACAGGATGAGGCAGTACTTGCAATACATATCTGACTTGCAAATTAAGTTCCAAAGACTCTTCACTTTCTCAAGTCTCCTCTCACAGTGTATACCATTAAAGTGATCTGGAAAGAGTAGTTATTGCCAAAGAAAATTTGTCCTGTGTCATTGTTGTTCCAGTAGTCAGCATTAACATGTAGTTCCCTTTTAATTTCCCCACACATTCTTTAAAAACTGCAGCGTGTCCCACTGACTGCTCTCATTTCAGCAGTAATCTGTAATCTACAAAGATAGTCTATCAGTAAAATGACAAATGCTTAAAAAATTAGAAAGGTTTAAAATGTTACCAAAAACTTAATTTACAACATCCCAGCCTGAGAACTCACTTTGGCTTTATTTTGCACATGTTAAGTCCTAAATCTTTTAATAGGCAATCTCTTGGCAAGAATTTAGTTAAAAACATCATTTAAACATCAACAATAGGAGAAGAGAGGAAGAGAAACCGTCCCTGTTCCACAGTCATTTAGGAAGCAGCTGACAATTAACACTATTTATGGCTCAGAGTGGGCCCCCATTGTCTTCTACACTGTCCAAACACATCCCTAAACAATGACCCTTGCCCTACCTTCTGTTATAACTTAAACCAGCACAAGAGGTACAAGAAATACTAAAGGGCTGGAAATAAAAAACAATCCCTCAGCTTCCCAGTTCAGGCCCAGTCACATTTTTCAGTCACCACCACAGTGCAGCAGCCCAGGTGCCTACAGCTGTCCCTCCATGGCATGTATCTGGCTACCCAGAGTTTGGATTTTCTCCTTTTGGGAGGACTGCTACAGAGCTCAGGCTGAGGCCAGGCCCTGCAAAACCGAGAGAAAGACTGCTCCTGGGGTCACTCATCACAGACTTCAGGGCTCCACCTCAGGGACAGGGCAGTGACTTCACCCTCCTTCTAAGCAGTCTTGGGACTGAGCTTTTAGGAATACACAAAACCAGGAGGGCAACTAAATGGCAGTCTATGTAATGCTACAGCTTGAGGAGAAACACACCTGAGCCACAGATTTATGTTAATAAGCATTATTATGATGTTCAAAGGACCCTAACAGCACCGCTTTTATTACATAATTAGCTAACATCTGTAACATTTGTTATGTGACAATAACAATGTGCCATGTAATTATTTCTTCTTTCACAGAGCTGGTTTGCTCTGTTAGGTGAGTAAGAGTACCTAGGAGCAAAAATACTGTCCTGTACCAGGAAACAACACAGCCCTGTTAACTCTGGCAAGCAGCACATCCGTTTGTGACAAACTCAGGATCACAGCACAACAGCAACACAACATTTCCTCATCCAGTATTAAAGTGCCACTACTTCTGTAACCATAGTAATATAGTCCTAAAGACTGAGATGAAATTAATCCATGATTATGTCACAAATTTATATTCATGAGAAGTGAAATACTTGCTTTTGCTCCAAAGAAAGCACAGGAATATACTCTGCATAACTAATATCAGCACAACTGAAAGCAGGGTTTGAGGATACATTGTATGGAAGAATCTGGGTCTGTACTACCATTGTAAATCTTTCTTTAGGTTTCCCACCTGAACACTCCCAACAGCCACAAGAGAAACAAGCTCTGAAGCAGAGGTTTCCTCACATGGCTTAAAAGAGGCCCCTATGCCCTTTAAATGGAAATAAGTAGGATAAAGACAAGGGGCATAACAGAGTGGAATCAGCCAACTCAGAGCTTCATTACAGAGGACTGTTAAACAGTGAGCCCCAGTTTACTACCACAAATGCAGTGGTAAATACAGGCAGCCTTGCACACCACACCTAGCAGATACCTAAGAGAACACCCAAAAATACTCCTTTATCTCTGCAAAAAACTTTTATTGGCTGCAGTTGCAAGTTCTTCAAAAAGTTAGCAAAAATAGCTCTTTAAAATAAAATCTAAGTGTCACACCAGATATTTTCCTAAGCAACTGAATAAGCTTACAGTTTCCAATACCCATTTTGCTCACTCAAAACCCTCAAATCAAACCACAAGAGCATTTTTAAACCAGCACCCAGCTCTCAAAACTGTCAGAGGCCCATAAGAAAGAACAGCCATTCCCTGCTGATTTTCTTGTCTCTTGTCAAAATAAAAACAGGTGAGACACTCGAGTACTAGAAAGTTTCCTAGATGCCCTTTTTTTTAAACTGTTGAGCAGTTATGGGAAAGCCAGAAAAAAATCCCTGAAGTGGTTCAGTAGGCTTGAACTCCATGTAGGAAACTTACTGTGCCATTCATCTGGATTGCTAACTAATTCTCAGGGTGAGGTTTTCAGCTTGGAAAGTGGCTGTTTAGATCAAAAGGGAAATTTACATCTTGGCACCTCCAAACCTACAGCTACCAGGCTTTCCCCACAACCAGAAGGAGAGACTTTAGCTTCACTGATTCCTTCTCATTTGGTAACTTTCTATGTCCTCCAGAATTTCTCAAGAATGATAAACAAAATGGTTTCACAAAAGAACAGTTGAAACAAACCCAGTTCCAGCCTTTGGAGCAGCAGCTTACAGATGAGGTCACACAGCAATGGTCAGTGGCAGTGCATTGATACAGACACCAAACACCCACACACAGCCCATGGGAAAACAAGGAAAGAATGGCAAGAACCAAAAACAAGGATGAAAGGAAAGACAGACAAGCACGAAGTAAAACATAAAAATAGTTAAAGTAGCAGCATTAAATTCTTATGGGTTCACTGAAGCAAAATACCTTACAAGCTTCCCACCTCTCATGTTTCTTAACTTCCACTACTGTCAGTTGTGCAAGGAATAGGAATAAAACATTCCAGCTGAAAAGAAGAGCCAGACAGTGAAATTCTAGAAGTCATAGAAAGCAGAAATCTACTAAACTTTCAGCCTGACATCACCCACACCTAAACACAAGAAGTGTTCTCACTTCAGCTCTGGAGTTTACATAACCCTTTATTATCTCATTAGTCATTTTAACAATAACCATGCTATTTATGTCAACTAATAACAGGTTTAAGAAAGGTCTGACTGGGCCACAAAAAAAAAAAAAAAACAAACTTAAACAAAATTTAAAAAAATCCAAAACACCCCCAAAAAAAAACAGTAAGAAATTCAGAGATACAGGGAAAATATGTATCTTTCTCTAACTTGAAATAAGAAGTGCAGCAGACATTATCCTCATGCTGTGCACATCTCTGAAATCCCGTTAAGACTCTGCAAAAAAGAAGAGTTGTACGACCTGGATGTTCAAACTGTTTTGTAGTTTAGCTAGCTTTTTACATTGTACTTACATTAATTAAAATAGATACATTTGAAATAACCACAGCAGCCTTTAAACTTCAACTTCCTACATTTTTCTAGGTAAGTGCTGATGTTAAGGAAGCGCTTACGGAAGCACTTTTACACAAACAAGCAGTCTGGCCACAAGATATCCCTTTCTCATCGTTTGCATAACGAATAGTAACTGTCACTCGGGATTATTAAAAATTAACTCTAATCCACTTCATCAGCACAGAGATGTGAGTTAAAGCATTCTGGATCAAGGAGCTGTGCCAGTTTACCAAGTGAGTGTGTGGAGGGCTCAGCACAGCTCTGCTCAGCTGCTCCTGATACGCTGGCCCACAGGATGCCCTGGCAGAGTTAAGTCAGCTCTAGCAGCTCCTAACTTCTGGTGTCCCCGTTAAACACGCCGGGCCTGTCGTTCGCTCCTTCTTGTCACAGCCAGGCGCCAACGCTTCTGCCGAACAAAAACCATGCCCTGCCTGAACGGGCTGACAGACTGGAAAGCAGCAATACGCTTCATCACGTTGTCATAAATTAACACCTGCTGAGAAGCAGAGCGGAAAGCAACGGCTTCAAGCAGAAGGGAAGGAAGAGAGCAGAATATGGCAGAGACACGGAGGGAGAGGAAATGTTTCTTCCCGCTGCCACTCAAGAGAAGCGCCGGGCAGTCCCTGGCCGAGCCCGCACCGCGCTCCGCACAAGCTCAGAACCCACGGAAGAACCGCTGATGCCTCCTAAACTTTTTTTTTTATTTTCTTCAGGGCTGTGCGAGGTTATGGCAGCGCTTCCAGAGCCAAGGGCAAGGCGATGGGTTCCGCTGGATCCGACAGCGCTCTGCGCGGCCCCACACGGCCGGGCACGGCAGCCCGAGCGGCGCTGAGCGAGCCGGGGCCGCGCCGGCCCGGGGCCCGTTCGGAAGCGGTGACGGGAGAGGGCTCCGCCGGCACCATTCGGGCGGTGCAGCCTCGTCCCATCCCGCGCCCCACAGACACTTCCCGCAGGGGAGGAGGGGGCCCAGCGGTCCCCAGAGCCGGTGCCCGGACGTGCCCCGCCGCCAGGGAGCGGCCGGGCCGCACTCACCCAGGCAGATGGCAGTGAGCGGCGCCAGCGCGCCCTGACGGAGCTCCGCGGCCGCTGCCTTCTCCATGGCGGGTCGCTGTCGCCTGCCCTTCAGCGCGGGGGGAACCGCGGCGGCTCCGCGCCGGCCAAGCCGCTACGCCGAGCCGCAGAAGTCCTCGGCGGCGCCGCCG
>JAWWMS010000028.1:3060594-3070671 GCA_035048045.1 Chlorospingus semifuscus
TTTTGGGAGGGGCTGGAGGGGTGGGGAATGGGTTTAGGGGGCTTTGGGAGGGGGTTTTGGGGGGTTTAGGGGAGTTCTTGAATTTGGGGAGGGGTCTCAGAGGGGTTTCCTGAATTTGGGGAGGGGTCTCAGGGGTGTTTGGACGGGTTTAGGGGAGGTTTAGGGCCATGGGGAGGGGTCTTAGGGGGATTCCTGAATTTGGGGAGGGGTCTCAGAGGGGTTTATCAATTTGGGGAGGGGTCTCAGAGGGGTTTCTGAATTTGGGGAGGGGTTCCAAGGCTGTGGGGAGTGGTCTTGGAAGGGTTTCCTGAATTTGGGGAGGGGTCTCAGGGGGGATTTCCCCCATTTAAAATGATGTCATCGCTTTAAGGGATCCCATTGGTGCTTTAAGGGATTCAATTGGGTCTGGGGTCTCTCAGGGGGAGATTCCCCTCCCCAAATTGGGTCTGGGGTCTCTGGGGTGTCCGGATTAATTTGGGGAGGGGTCTCGGGTGGGATTTCCCATATTTGGGGAGGGATTTCCCCATTTAAAATGACGTCATCGCTTTGGGGGCTCCCCAATTGGTTCTTTAAGGGATTCAATTGGGTCTGGGGTCTCTCTGGTGGGGATTCCCCTCCCCAAATTGGGTCTGGGGTCTCTGGGGGTGTCCGGGTTAATTTGGGGAGAGGTCTCGGTGGGATTTCCCAAATTTGGGGAAGGGTCTCGGGTGGGATTTCCATATTTGGGGAGGAGTTTCCCCCATTTAAAATGACATAATCGCTTTAAGGGATTCAGTTGGGTCTGGGGTCTCTCAGGGGGGGATTCCCCTCCCCAAATTGGGTCTGGGGTCTCGGGGGGGGTCCCGGGAGGTTCAGGGTTAATTTGGGGAGGGGTCTCACCCGGAAGCCCCCCCAGGTTGGCCCCGAATTCGCGGCCCAACCCCCACCGGAGCCTGCTGGGATTGGGCAATTATGACGTCAACGTGGTGATGGCGGCGCTGGGCATGCTGGGATTGGCGGCCGTGTGGTGGGACAAGCGGCGGTGAGACCCCAGACCCAAATTAACCGAGAGAGACCCCAGACCCAAATTCCCTAAATTCCCCGAGACCCCAGACCCAAATTAACCGACAGAGACCCCAGACCCAAATTCCCTAAATTCCCCGAGACCCCGGACCCAAATTAACCGAGAGAGACCCCAGACCCAATTACCCGAGAGAGACCCCAGACCTAATTACCCGAATTCATGAGACCCCAGACCCAATTCACTGAGACCCCAGACCCAATTCACGGAGACCCCTCCCCAAATTCACCGAGAGAGACCCCAGACCCAATTCACCGAGAGAGACCACAGACCCAATTCACTGAGACCCCAGACCCAATTCACCGAGAGAGACCCCAGACCCAATTCCCTGAGACCCCAGACCCAATTCACCGAGAGAGACCCCAGACCCAAATTCCCCAAATTCCCTGAGACCCCAGACCCAATTCACGGAGACCCCTCCCCAAATTCACCGAGACCCCAGACCCAATTCCCCAAATTCACGAGACCCCAGACCGAATTCACCGAGAGAGACCCCAGACCCAATTCACTGAGACTCCAGACCCAATTCACTGAGAGAGACCCCAGACCCAATTCACCAAAGAGACCCCAGACCCAATTCACTGAGAGACCCCAGACCCAATTCACCAAGAGACCCCTCCCGAAATTCGCTGAGAGAGACCCCAGACCCAATTCACTGAGACCCCAGACCCAATTCACTGAGAGACCCCAGACCCAATTTGGGACCTCTCAGATATCTTCCCTCTTGCTTATATGGGGTCAAAAGGTGGTGAGACCCCTCCCCAAATTAGGGACAGACCCTTGAGACCCCAGACCCAAATTCTGGACCCCTCCCAGGACCCCAGACCCAAATTTGGTCCCTCCCTGAGCCCCCAGACCCAATTTGGGACCCACTCAAGTGAAATGGGGACCTCCCAGGTCTCTCCTTTCTCCGTGACTTGTATTGGGATAAAAGGTGGTGAGACCCCTCCCCAAATTCGGGACAGACCCTCGAGACCCCAGACCCAAATTCCAGACCCCTCCCAGGACCCCAGACCCAAATCTGGTCCCTCCCTGAGCCCCCAGACCCAATTCAGGACCCTCCAAACCCAATTTGGGACCTCTCAGATCTCTCCTTTCTCTTGGGATGTACTGGGAGAAAATGCGGTGAGACCCCTCCCCAAATTCAGGACAGGACCCCTGAGACCCCAGACCCAAATTCTGGGACCCCTCACCCCAATTCCAGACCCCTGAGAGACCCCAGACCCAATTTGGGACCTCTCAGATCTCTCCTTTCCTCAGGGTTTTATTACGACAAAACATGGTGAGACCCCTCCCCAAATTTGGGACAGACCCTCGAGACCCCAGACCCAAATCCCAGACCCTTCCCACGACCCCAGACCCAAATTTGGGACCCTCCAAATCCAATCTGGGACCTCTCAGATCTCTCTCTTCTCCTGACTTGTATGCGATCAAAAGGTGCTGAGACCCCTCCCCAAATTCGAAACAGACCCTCGAGACCCCAGACCCAAACTCCAGACCCTTCCCACTACCCCCAACCCAAATCTGGTCCCTCCCAGAGCCCCCAGACCCAAATTAGGAACCCCTCAAGTGAAATGGGATTTCTCAGATCTCTCCTTTCTTATGGGCTATACTGGGAGAAAAAGGGTTGAGACCCCTCCCTAAATTTGGGGTAGAGCCTTGAGACCCCAGACCCAAATTCCAGACCCTTCCCACGGCCCCAGACCCAAATTTGGTCCCTCCCAGAACCCCCAGACCCAATTTGGGACCCCCTCAATTGAAATGGGGACCTCCCAGGTCTCTCCTTTCTATTGGGGTGTACTGGGAGGAAATGTGGTGAGACCCCTCCCCAAATTCGGGACAGACCCCTGAGACCCCAGACCCAAATTCTAGACCCTTCTCACAACCCCCAGACCCAAATCTGGTCCCTCCCCAAGACCCCAGACCCAATTTGGGACCTCTCAGATCTCTCCTTTCTCATGGGTTATACTGGGAGAAAAAGGGTTGAGACCCCTCCCCAAATTAGGGAGAAACGGTCCGAGACCCCTCCCCCAAATTCCCTGAGACCCCAGACCCAAATCCCAGACCCTTTTCACAACCCCCAACCCAAATTTGGTCCCTCCCAGAGCCCCCAGACCCAATGTGGGACCTCTCAAATCTTTCCTTTGTCCTGGGGTCTTTTGGCACAAGCACCCATGAGACCCCTCCCCAAATTCAGGACAGGACCCCTGAGACCCCAGACCCAAATTCCAGACTCCTCCAGCAACCCCAGACCCAAATTTGGTCCCTCCCTGAGCCCCCAGACCCAATTTGGGACCTCTCCTTTCTCTTGAGGTGTATTAGGACAAAAGGTGCTGAGACCCCTCCCCAAATTCCCTGAGACCCCAGACCCAAACTCTGAGACCTCTCACCCCAATTCCAGACCCCTCAGAGCCCCCAGACCCAATTCCTTCCCCCTTCCCCCTCCCCTTTTCCCACCGCCATCTCCCACCGCTCTCCCTTTAATCCCCCACTAGCTAATCAACTACTTAATCAACGAACGAACTAATTAACTGGCTGATTAATTACCGCAGGCCCCTGGAGCGGCTGGCGGTGCCGCGCGTGCTCGGCTTCCTGCTGAACGTGCCCTCGCGGGTGACGCTGGGCACGCTGGCGCTGCCCCTGCGCCGCCCGCACTGGCTCTGCGTGCGCCCCTTCGGCGGCGCCTTCTACAACCTGGACTCCAAGCTGGCCACGCCCACCCGCATCGGGGCGGAGCCGCAGCTCAGGTGACACCTGGGGACACCTTGGGGACAGTTTGGGGACACCTGGATGGGAATTGGTGGCATCAGGATGGCATTTGGTGGCACTTTGGGGGCACTCTGAGGACACATTGGGTGGCACTCGGAGGCATCGGAGGGCTCCTGGTGCCACCTGGGGACACCTGGGGACACCTGGATGGCACCTGGGGACCTTGGGGACACCTGGGGACATTGAGGTGGCATCTGGGGACATCCTGGGGACATTGGGGACACCTCCTTGGGGACACTTTGGGGACACCTTCTACAACCTGGACTCCAAGCTGGCCACGCCCACACGCATCGGGGCGGAGCCCCAGCTCAGGTGACACCTGGGGACATCGGGGTGGCATCTGGGGACATTGGGGTGGCATCTGGTGGCACTTCGGGGGCACCTCGGGTGGCATCTAGGGACATCTGGGGGCTCCTGGTGGCACCTGGGGACACCTTGGGGACACTTGGATGGCACTTGGGGACATCTGGGGACACTTTGGGGACACCTGGATGGGAATTGGTGGCACCAGGATGGGATTTGGGGACATTGGGGACACTTTGGGGACACCTTCTACAACCTGGTCTCCAAGCTGGCGACGCCCACCCGCATCGGGGCGGAGCCGCAGCTCAGGTGACACCTGGGGACATCGGGGTGGCACCTGGGGACACCTTGGGGACATTGGGGTGGCACTTGGTTGCACTTTGGTGGCACTTCGGGGGCACCTCGGGTGGCATTTGGGGACGTTTGGGAGCTCTTGGTGCCACTTGGGGACACCTTGGGACACTTGGATGGCACTTGGGGACATCTGGATGGCATCAGGGGACACCTGGGGACACCTGGATGGGATTTGGGGACACTTTGGGGACACCTTCTACAACCTGGACTCCAAGCTGGCCACGCCCACACACATCGGGGCGGAGCCGCAGCTCAGGTGACACCTGGGGACACCTTGGGGACAGTCTGGGACAGTTTGGGGACACCTGGATGGGATTTGGTGGCACCAGGATGGCATTTGGTGGCACCTGGGGAACACCTTGGGTGGCACCTGGGGGCATCTGGTGGCACCTTGGGACACTTTGGGGACCTTGGGGACAGCTTGGTGGCATTTGGATGGCATCTGGGGACATCTGAGGACACGTAGATGGCACTTGGGGACATTGGGGACACCTGGGTGGCATCTGGGGACACCTGGTTGTCACATTGTTCTCGTCTGGTTGTCCCCTCGTTTTTACCCGGTTGTCACCTTACTGTCACCTGTTTGTCCCCTCGTTGCCACCTCATTGTCACCTGGCTGTCACCTCAATGTCACCTCATTTTCACCTTGTTCTCACGTGGTTCTCACCTGGCTGTCACCTCCTTGTCACCTGTTTGTCACCTCTCTGTCACCTGGCTTTCACCTGGTTGTCCCCTTTTTGTCACTTCGTTGTCACCTGGTTGTCCCCTCTTTGTCATCTCCTTTTCACCTGGTTGTCACCTGCTTGTCCCCTCCCTGTAACCTGGTTATCACTTCAGTGTCACATTGCTGTCACCTGTTTGTCACCTGTTTGTACTGTTTGTCCCCTCATTCTCACCTGCTTATCCCCTCAGTGTCCCCTCATTGTCACCTCATTGTCACCTGGTTCTCACCTGTTTGTCACCTCATTGTCACCTGTTTGTCACCTCATTGTCCCCTGTTTGTCACCTGGTTCTCACCTGTTTGTCCCCTCATCATCACCTGTTTGTCACCTCATTGTCACCTGTTTGTCCCCGTTTGTCCCCTTGCTCTCACCTGTTTGTCACCTGATTGTCCCCTCATTCTCACTTGTTTCTCACCTCATTCTCACCTGTTTGTCCCCTGTTTGTCCCCCGTTTCTCACCTGTCTGTCCCCTGTTTGTCCCCTGGTTCTCACCTGTCTGTCCCCTCTTTGTCTCCTGTTTCTCACCTATCTGTCACCTGTTTGTCCCGTTTGTCCCGTTTCTCACCTGTTTGTCCCCCGTTTCTCACCTGTCTGTCCCCTGTTTGTCCCCTGTTTCTCACCTGTCTGTCACCTGTTTGTCCCCTGTGTCTCACCTGTCACCTGTTTGTCCCGTTTGTCACCTGTTTCTCACCTGTCACCTGTTTGTCCCGTTTCTCACCTGTCTGTCCCCTGTTTCTCACCTGTTTCTCACCTGTTTGTCCCCCGTTTCTCACCTGTCCCCGTCTGTCCCCAGGGAGTTCCTGCGCTCGGCGCTGGCCCCGGCTCCCTCCGAGCTGTTCCTGGTGGTGTCGCGGGACGTGGAGGAGGCGGGGACGTGGCTGAGCCCCGAGTGACACCTGAGTGACACACCTGGGCACACCTGGGGACACCTGAGGGACACCTGGGGACACCTGAGGGACACCTGGGCACACCTGGGGACACCTGGCTGAGCCCCGAGTGACACCTGGACACACCTGGGCACACCTGGGGACACCTGAGGGACACCTGGGTGGCAGCTGGGGACACCTGGGCACCTCTGTGGCATCAAATCCATCCCAGAAAGGATTAAAGGCGATCGGTGGCAGCTTTGTGTCCGTGTGCTGGGACCAAAATCCCCAAATTTCACCCCAAAATCCCCCAATTTCACCCCAAAATCCCGCAATTTCACCCCAAAATTCTCGAATTTCGACCAAAATCCCCAAATTCCGCCCCAAAATCCCCGAATTTAACCCCAAAATTTCACCACAAAATTGCCGATTTTCTCCCCCTCATGGCCAAGGGCGGGAAACCCGGGACGGGGGCGTTGCCAAGCCTCAGACGGGCGCTCTGATTGGCTCTCTGCTTTGATTGACAGCTGCATTCATCCCGCCCAGCCAATCAGCGAGCGGTGTGGGGTTTTGAGCTCCAGGCGGGGTTCTGCCGCCAGGTGGATCAAAATCTCCGAATTTCACCCCAAATCCCAAAATTTCACTCCAAAATGGACGAATTCCAGCCCAAATCCCTCAGTTTTGCCCCAAATGTCACCTCAGAATCCCTGAATTTTGGCCAAAATCCCAAATTTATTTAAAAACCACCAAATCCCCAATTTTCACCCTAAAATGGCCGAATTCCAGCCCAAATCTGTGAATTTCACCCCAAAATCCCCAAGTTTCATCTCCCCCAATCTTCAAATTCCACTTCAAAACCCCCAAAATCTCCAAATGTCCCCACAAAATCCCCAAATTTCACGCCAAAAATCTAAAATTCCAGCCCAAAATTTCCAAATTTCACTCCAAAATCTCAAATTGCAAGTCAAAATCCCCAAGTTTAATATTAAGTCCATTGATTTTGCCCAAAATCTCAAATTTTTGCCCCAACCCCCCCAAATTCCAGTCCAAATCCCCAGTTTTCACCCCAAAATCTCCAAATTTCTCTCCAATAGTCTGGAATTCCGCCCCGAAATCCCCGAAATTTGCCCCAAAATCCCCGAATTTTACCCGAAAATCCCTGATTTTTTCCCCAAAATTCCCAAATTTCACCCCAAAATCCCCAAATTTCCTCCCCACAGCAAGGGGCGAGCGCGGCGTGAAATCTGAGGCGGAGGGCGTGACCACGCCAGATCCGCGCTCTGATTGGCTCTCCATCGTGATTGACATTTTCTCTGGACCACCCCAGCCAATCAGCTCGCAGCATGCGGTTTCGGCGCAAAATTCCCGAATTTCCACCCGCAATCCCCGAGTTACGCCCCAAAATCTCCGCATTTCGCCCATAGGTTCCCGAATTCCCCCGCTAAATTCCCTATTTTTTCTCCAAAATTCCCGAATTTCACCCCAAAATCCCCAAATTTCCTCCCCACAGCTCCGGGAGGGAGAGGCGGGAAACCAGAGGCGGAGGGCGTGACCACGCCAGAACCGCGCTCTGATTGGCTGTGCCCTTTGATTGACATGCCACAAGGAGTGGTTTAGCCAATCAGCGCGCCGCGTGGTTTCGAGGGTGTCGGTGCCGCGCAGCTCAAAATCGCCGAATTTCCACACGAAATTCCCGAATTTTGCCCCAAAGTCTCCGCATTTCCCTCACGAATTCCCGAATTCCACCCCTAACTCCCCAATTTTTTTACCAAAATTCCTGAATTCCCCCCCAAAATCCCCGAAAATCTCCCCCACACGGGGAGGCGGGAAACGTGAGGAGAGGAGCGACCACCCCTGATCCACGCTCTGATTTGCTGTACCCTTTGATTGACACGCCATCAGGAAGGGTTTAGCCAATCAGCGCGCGGCGAGATTTCAGGGCGCTGGACTCGCGCAGCTCAAAATCCCCGAATTTCGCCCCAAAATCTCCGAGTTTCCCCTCAAACACGAGAATTCCACCCCAAAATTCCCGAATTATTCACGAAAATTCCCGAATTTCACCCCAAAATCCCCAAATTTCCTCCCGTCTGCGCCGGGAGCGAGAGGCGGGAAACCTGAGGCGAGGAGCGTGACCACGCCAGAACCGCGCTGTGATTGGCTGTCGCCTTTGATTGACATGCCACAGGGAGGGATTTAGCCAATCAACGAGGGCGTGCTTTGAGGGCGCCCGAGCCGCGCAGTGTAAAATCCCCTAGTTTCCCCCACAAAATCTCCGCATTTCGCGCACAGATCCCCGAATCTCCCTCTAAAACAGAGAATCCACCTCAAAATCCCTGAATTCTCCTTCAAAATTCCCGAATTCCACCCTAAAATCTCCAGATTTCCTCCCCACAGCACCGGGAGCGAGCGGCGGGAAACATGAGGCGGAGGGCGTGACCACCCGTGAACTGCGCTCTGATTGGCTGAGCTATTTGATTGACGTCCCATCAGGACGGTTTTGCCCAATCAGCGCACGCCGTGGTTTGGACGGCGTCGGTGAGGCGCAGCTCAAAATCGCCGAATTTCGCCCCAAAATCTCCTAAATTCGCGCAGAAATCCCCGAATTTCCCCCTAAGCACGAGAATTCCACCCCAAAATCCCCGAATTATTCACGAAAATTCCCGAATTTCAACCCAAAAATCCCCAAATTTCCTCCCCTCAGCACCGGGAGCGAGAGGCGGGAAACCTGAGGCAGAGGGCGTCCACCCCGAAACCGCGCTCTGATTGGCTTCGCTATTTGATTGACAGGCATTCGGGAAGGGTTTAGCCAATCAGCGTTTACTGTGATGCCTCTGGCGGCGCCCGTGCCCAGCGACTGTTGCCCTTCCCTGGTGGTCTAGTGGTTAGGATTCGGCGCTCTCACCGCCGCGGCCCGGGTTCGATTCCCGGTCAGGGAACATATGCGCTCCCTTTTGTATTTTAGTTATTTTAAATTTTGTTCCCAACTTATTTCCGCTTCCGCTCGTGGAATCCTGTTATTCCTTCACCCCCTTATTTTTCGTTTAGTCAAAAAAAAATTTATTAAATGAGGAAAAATAAATGTGACGTAATGCTTAAAATATCGACGGTTCTGTCGCGATATGGTCGCGACAGAGCGGAGGCACCGCTGGGATTCGAACCCAGGATCTCCTGTTTACTAGACAGGCGCTTTAACCAACTAAGCCACGGCGCCGCGCGTTGAGCGGCCACTCAGTGCGGCATTAAACGGCTACAGCGGGGCCGGGCCTGCTCCGGACCTGCTCTGTCCGCCCGCCCCGCCCGCCCTGGCTGTGGCACAGCACACGTAGAGAGCGAGGAAAATGCATAAATGTCGGCTTTTCAGGCATTTATGGGCGAGACTGCCTCCCGAGCTCCAGCCCTGCCGCATCCTACAGTGCCTCAGCTGGCTGCAGTTCGTGGTGTTATAGATACATACTATAATATCAGCTTTTCACAAATTTTAAATGGATTTTATATGTGTGGTGTTAAAGTTACTTTGTTATAAAGATATAGTTTTTATTTCTGTTGTTAATTTAGCTTAGACATAGCAGTGAAATAGCTGATACAAGTATGGGATGCTGGGATGGGATAACACCCCATGCACACAGGATGAGCACACCTGGACACATCTGCCAACCCATCAGCTTCACCCTCTGAAGGCAGAGTGCACCAAGGCCCAAAAACTGGAGGGGATAAAAATGGACTAAAACCACAACCAAGGAATCTGCAGGCTCTGAAAAGGCAGACCCAAGGAGGAGCCAGGCTAAACAATTCTTGGAACATGGAAAATAATTTGGGGGAAAAGTTTCCTATGCATAAGGGTCTGTGAATATGCAACAGGCTGATGGAAGGGGAAAAGGTATTTAAGGGGTATCCCCAAGATAAGAGGGTACTCTTGGCTGAGTGCCAAGATGCACCTGGTTGTAATTACCTTTGCTCCGTGGTCCTTGTCTCCTACAGTCCTTCATTAGCCTTGTTTAATTTC
>JAWWMS010000028.1:3072517-3106106 GCA_035048045.1 Chlorospingus semifuscus
ACGCGGCCGCCGGGAAGGGATTGGGGTCGGGGTCCCTTTCCCGGCGAGGTCGGGGCTGGAAAAGGTCCCGATCTAAGAGCTGCTCTTGGTGAGAGTAAGAGTGAATAGAGAGAGTGGAGTCGGAGCAGGATGAAAACTCCGCGGTGGCAGCGAATCCTCTTGTAATACATGTTAGAAATAATTCATTCTGTCAAAGAATGTATTTTATAAAGATTGTGAAATCCAAACGAGTCTCAGACCACAAGTAGCCGGAGGGACTGATGTCTACTCAAACTCCAAAATTTGGCTTTCCATTGATCATTTATAACACTCTGGGCAGCAGGTCTGGCACCAAAACCACCCCTGTGCACTCTGATCGCAGAGTGAGGAGCTGAGCCCGGCCGCTGAACCGCGGCCTGAATCTCCGGGGACATTTGCACTTCCCAAGGGAAAGCCCCACAGCTAAGAAAGACTGCAGTCAGCTGCACTCTTCCTCCTCTTCTGTCTCCCAAGTATCATCATTGCCTCTCTTAGGCAACATACGGGAGAAAATTCCGTGAGAGATAAAAAAAGGAAAAATCTTAAACTCCAACACACAATGAAATGGAAAAGATACATAAAACTTTTGTTGATTTAGGAAATTAAGGAGATATCTTGTTCAAAAATTAAAATACAGGCACTTTCAGAATTGTTAGTTCAACTGTGACTAAAACCAAAGGAGAGTTCAGTGTGCAAAGCATGATTTCAGGTTCAGTACTCACAAACCTGTCTGTATTTGTACATCCCCAAGCCACAGGTACCTTTTCCCCATAAAACTGTTATTTAGTTATTTGAGTTGCCCAACTCAACTGGCACCATTGGGGTGTGAGCCCAGATTAATCTGGTGGCAGCAGTACAGGAGTCATCTTCACTACAGCATTCAGGTCTGCAGGTGCAAAAGAAAACAGCCAGCTACATCACAGTGTAAAAATTCACATGAAGAGAAGAGGAGCTGTCCAGAGCAGCAGTGGGAGAGGAATGGCAGATTTGTCTTTACAAACAAGCTGTGGGTCTGCTGGTAGATAAAACCAGCACTGGGAGATAAAAGGAACAATGAGAAGGATTCCACTGATTGATGAATGGAAAAAGATATTTGGTTTTACAAATAAACTTTAGGTTTGCTGATAAATTAAATTAGACATTGAAAGATGAAAGAAACAATGGGGAAGAAAAACCCTTAAATTTCATAAGAATTAAAATGAAAAGGGAGGGTTATACCTGAGAGGGAAATCTTTGGTATCAGGCCTGTCGGGGAGTCTGAATCTCTCAAGTGCCTCAGCCAAGGGGGAAAGAGAGAAGGGAAATGTGGCTGGAAATTGGGATAAAAAGGGAGGCTGTGGCCTCCAAAAATTGGAGAGACCCCAGGGGAATGCCCCATGGCCTCTCCCTTTATTCAAATAAAGAGAAAGGACTCCTCTGTCTCCTTTTTGGACATAAACCTCTGGTGTTTGTGGATTGATTTTCCTAACAAGTGGCTTGCAGTAGCACTGATTTCATGTTGTGGAGGGACCAAGAGTTGTCTGTGATCCAGGAATGAAACCAGGGCAGGGAGAAACAGCTCCCCAGCACTTCCTCTCAGACACAGACAAACTGGGCAATCTGATCATTTCTTTATTATCCAAGTTACAGATGCTGCCTTCAAATCCAAAGCTCTGTGATTGATTCTCAGATATTCATCTCCCTTCTGCCTTTCCTCTGATGCCAGCCTTTGTCACTGTTACATTTTCAAAACTGATGGGGTTCCCTTTGCTGTCCTTCATGTTCTGAAGCATTCTTCTATAAATAACTGGAAATCTCTCAGTAGAAAATCCCACTGATGCCTTGGAGTGGCTACCTAGAATAGAGGCTAGACAGAGTTAAAAGAATAAAGTAAATATTTATTAAAGGCCTTTGTCAGGAAAATTAATCCACAAACACCAGAGGTTTATGTCCAAAAAGGAGACAGGAGTTCTTTTTACTTTATTCAAATAAAGGGAGAGGCCATGGGGCATTCCCCTGGGATCTCTCAGATTTTAGGAGGACACAGCCTCCTTTTTATCCCAGTTTTCCAGCCACATTTTCCTCTTTCCCCATTGGCTGAGGTACTTGACAAAGGTACACCTTTGTCTTTTCCTAGTGTCAATTAGTGGATTTCCTTATGGAATTTATATGAATTATATATATTTATATGCAATTATGTAAATTATTGTTTATAAAGACAAATCTCCCTCGTTCCATCTCTCATTCCATTTTCAATCAGTGGAATCCTTCCCATTGTTTATCTGGCAGTATCCAGCTCTATTTCCCAGCAGACCCAGGGTTTGTAAAGACAAGTCCCTCATTCCTTCCACCTTCAGTAGATACACCTTGGGCAGTGCAACAGCCTTGCAGGTCCAGGAAGGTGCTCCTGCCCCTCTCCTCTGCTCTGGTGAGATCCCAGCTGGATCCTGCCTCCAGCTCTGGGCTCCTCAGCACAGGAAAGGCAGGAAGCTGCTGCATCAGGGCCACAGGAGGCCACCAAGATGATCAGAGGGCTGGGGCAGCTGTTTTGTGGAAAGACTGAGATTATTGGGATTGTTCAGCCTGGAGAAGAGAAGCTTTGGGGTGACCTAATTGTGCCTTTGCAGTACCTGAAGGGAGCTTGCAAGAAAGATGGAGAGAGACTATTGACAAGGGCCTGAAGCTACAGAAAAGGGGAAATGGCTTCAGGCTAAAAGAGAATAGGTTTAGGTTGGTATTAGGAGGAGGTTCTCTGCTCTGGGGCTGGTGAGGTGGCCCAGAGAAGCTGTGGGTGCTGCTTCCCTGGCATTGTCCAAGGCAGGCTGGACAGGACTTGGAGCAGCCTGGGACAGTGGAAGGTGTCCCTGCCCATAGCAGGGGCTGGAACTGGATGATCTTTAAGGCTCCTTCCAATCCAAACAATTGTGTTTCTGTGAAGTTCTTCAGTAAAACAAATAAAAACACAAATCAAAATTTCCAAATGGATTATGGTGCCCACCTGACTAAGTATCCAGCACAAAACCCCATGAGGACTGCTGACATGCAGAGTAACTCCCCTTTCAGAGTATCACAGGATCAGCCATCATACCTTCACTAGGTAAACCATCTTCCATTTCCATTATTAACCTAATTTCTACAATCTACAATCTACTTACACATTTTTGTTTGTGTAAGTACAAAGAAGTTTTAGAATCAGTCAGAAAGTAGGCAACATAAACTCCCTTCAATGATGTGTTCTTTGATTTGTCTTCAATATGAGAATAAAATCTTGTATCTCTGACTGTAACTGCCCTTTTTGACACCAAATTTCAGATCTAGAGCTGCTCCCTCAGAAGGGCTTTCACTGGAAGGAGCTATCCTGCTAACTTGGCAGCCCTTGATAACAGACAAAACCTGAAAGTAAATTTATTTTTCACTTTTTCACTTATTTTCTCAGTGTGTGTCAATGTACTGACACCAGAATGATTAGGAATGTCTCTAAGATCAAAGAAAGAAAAGATCAAAGCTACTGTGTGTTCTTGTTCTATTGAATCAAAAAAGTCTTGCAGTCAAAACTGCCCTTCCAGACTTACCCAGTCTTTGTCTGCTGCATGCACTATTAATCTTTGTTTTCCCAAAGACATGTGCACTGTCAGTTCCAGAGATACTGTTTGTTGTCAAGAACTTCAAATGCTTTCTCAGTACAGCCAGTCATTTGGTATCTACTCTTTCAAAGGGGAAAAAAGAGAATGCCAGAGAGAAAATTGTCAGGGCTGGCCTAGTCCCCCATGATCCAAATCCACCATACTCTCCTGAATTCTGTTTGCTTCAGCTGTTGCTGTAGGGCAGGAAATCAGGCTTGTCTTACTATATTTTACATAATCTTGCCTGTACATTGATGCCAGAAAGTTTAGGGATAGTCAGGGAAATATTTTTAGATAGATTTTGAAAAATAAGTATTGCTCAACAAGTGTTAAAGAAAACTTCCTTAGATAAAAATTAGAGAAAATTTCTTAAACAGAAGTTAGACAATTCAGACAAGTGGCACATTATAGCCTCTTCAGCAAAGAACGTTCAAGGATCTATTATACTTTAAAAAAAATAATGGATTATTTTCTTATTTTCTGGGTTAGAGTTCTGGGTTGATTACTTACACATAAGAGAGCTGAATAGCATTTTGCTGAAGACAGAAAAATAAAAGTTCCAGTTCTGAGTTCAGACAAAGCAGGAAAGTTTGGAACTGTCAATCTGACAGTTATTCAGCTGTACATCTCATGACTAACACACTGAGACACTTCTTTTTATATCTCCAATCAACAATATCTGCTACCGTTGCCATGTGTTTATTTACTCATCAATTAAAGATGTGACTTTTTCCTTCTCCATTTCCTAGCCATCCACAGCTCTTGGCTAACACAGTGCTGCTAAGCTGAACCTTGTCTGGACTTTTTGTGCTTTTGTGCTTCTTGGGCCTTTTCAGTATGCCTGGAAAAGCTTCTGGTTATGGTAGAAACCTGGCACTGCACAGCAGGAAATCAACATTTTAGACACTTCATGAAATTATTTCATCTGAATTAATTTGACATTAATGCACTACTACTCATTACCCATTCCTAGATTGAGTCATGCTGTTTCATGTATGCAGACCTCAATGCTGCAGTGTGCTCAGCACAGAGAGTCCCTTGCACAGCACTCAGGGGTTCACATGAGCTGAGTTCAGTCCACGAGGGGGAGTGTGAAAGCAGGAACCACAGGAGAAAGGATCCCGAGTTCCACTTGACAGCAAAGTTCACATCCTTGACACCACCCTGGAGCAGATTTACTGAATCTGGTTGAGAAGAAAAAATGCTGATGGATGGGGACTGTGTTTTTGTTTTTCTGGATATTTGTTTTCAAACTCTTCTTCCTCTCTCAAAAAAAAAATTAAATCTCATGAAGTCTCTCGAGTCTTTCAAACACTTGTTTCCTTGATTCTGGCCCATCAAAATGAGCACATGGAGCTCTTAGGCCACATGTTCTGGCCAAGACTTACAAATTCTGGCAAAGATATCTGGAAAAGTCTTTTCTTCACTCATTTGGGAGTTTGCTCATGACTGTCAAGCATGTGTTTGTGTGAACAGAGCTACCAAACACCAGCTGCCACAAGCATTAACCCCACAGAAAGTGTCAGAGAGCTTTCCATCCCTGGGCTGCCAGCAGCCCCCCAGAGCCCTGAACCCACTCTCCTGCCAGGGCTCCAAGCTGCCCCACAGCTGCTCCCCACCACCTCAGTATTATTTCATGGCTCATATTTAAATTATTCTACATTAATCTAAATTATTCTAAATTATTTCTGTTATGCCAACTGCAGATAAAAAGTAGCATGAACAGTTTTCTTTGTAACTACATAAAATGGGGCAGTTTCTAATCATACATAATCTTTTAGCTCATTAGCTGTGATAATTTATGGGAAATGAACTGTGCACGGTCAGGACTTGGGATTGATGATCCTGATAGGTTCCTTCCAACTCAGCATATTCTGTGATTCTGTCAGAGGTTAATGATTTAGAGCTGCTGTAGTAAATGTTATACAATTTGGAGAGGCAAAAATAACAGCTGGATACTCAAAAACTGCAATGTGAAATTCTACATTAGATTCAATAAAAATACTTGCACCCAATAAAAATTTTACATTGCTTTAGTTTTAACTTCTTAACTTAACTCAGACTGGAAGTTACTCTCCAACATTTTAGAGGTCCTAGGCATAACAAATTATCACTATACAAAACTTATTTGTAATAATAAAGTTTATTAAAATGCTTTGTTTTATGAAATAAAACAGAGCCTGCAGTATTTCAGATGATTATGCCCAGAAAGGGGTCTTTTCAATGCTCTATAAGCCATACATTTGAACTCATGGAACATCATAAACATATGCACATTTACTTTCAAAGCAATTCAATATGAATACTGTATCTATAGTGCTTCACATTATACACCACTGATCTACCATCACAGAGGAGATCAAAACTGAGATAAGTCACACAGCACTGAAGAACACATGAGAGCTCTTCAGTACTGGAGCTGTTTTAATCTGAAAGGAAGGAAAAAAAGGAAAAAGGTCACACTCAACAGTCACACACCACATTAGGAACATTTCATTACTTGAGCAGTTTCTTAAACCTTAGTTGCAGAGAGAGAGATCTGAGTTGTATCAGATAAAAACATTTGGCACCATGAAGCATTGGTGCCACACAACAGATCTCTCTGAATGGAATCTTAGCAGACAAGGTTTCTCCCAATGTTCCCAAGTCAAGAGAAGTAGATAAATGAAAATATGAATTTCCACCTGCACTAGTTCAATTTTTAATTCCAGTTCAAAATACCTTCCAAAAATATCAGTCATCTTTAATTATTATATCTTTTATTATTATTAGCTCTGCTAGGCCTGTGTGTTTAGTGGTCTTCACCTTAAGAGGCTTCTATCCTAAAAATAATTACCCTCTAGATTAAAATGATAGATAAAAATATTTGTACTCTTTCCTTACCAAAGTGAGCAATATTTTATCTTCATAAAGAAACTGGCTTATTCACATTTGCTGCAAATAGGTTCACTAGAATGACAACTCATAAATTGATGTTTTAGTTTTTCACTGTTAAATTTGCAAATATTTAAGTAACCTTTCTGCTTACCTTCTAAGAAGTTCTTTAGGTGACAAGCCTGTGGTATCCATATCACTAAGGCTGTCACTGCTATCTGTAGTGTCTGAGCTGCTTTCTTTTTCTGATTTTTTATTCTTGTGTTTTCCTTTGTTTTTCTGCTTCTTATGCTTCTTTTTCTGTAAAATAACAGAAATAATCCTTTATCTCCTTGTGAAAGACTTGGATTTTTCTGAATGTCAACAAAAGAAAAAAGTTAATTTCAGTATGGACTCAAACCTCAACTGAAACAGAACACCTATCAATGATTCTTTTTAACTACTCAGACTAAGCTTAAAGAAAAAAAATTATTAAAAACCAAAATTCATTTAATCCAAGCACTCAACTCTCCCTAAAGCAGATGTTTCATTACAGTTATTTGAATATAAGGCATGAATGCAATTCCCAGAATGTGTCTGACATCTTCCACACAGAACATGAAACCACCCACACTGTTGTACCTGTAGTCACCTGTGTGCATATGGGAAAAGCAGCATCACAGAAGGATAATTTTCTGGTTTCAAAACATCAACAAGATTCTGTTGCTTAAATTCTAGTCCCAGTATATATTTTTTCTACAACCAAGCATAAATAATAAAACATTTTGAAAGGCAGATCAAAGAATCAATAAATCAAGAATCAGTATTTAAATTTATTACCTTTTCCTTTTTGTGTTTGCGTTCTTTCTTAGTCTTGTGCCTCTCTCTGATTTTCCTATGCTTCTCTTTCCTACTAGGCCCAGGAAAAGTTGCTGGCACCTCTGTTTGTTGTTGCCAACTGGTGCCTAAAGTACAAAGCAAATGCATAAAGAATAAAAAAAACCCCAACAAAAATAGGGTAATTTGGCTATTACATTCTGTATTACTTTTAACCTAATATGACAGTTAAACAAAACCCCTTACTTTAAAAAGGAAATTACCTGTCTAAAACTCCCACCTGCAACACCCCTATTGTAATTAAATGCCTTTGCAATCTGCTAAAAAATGAAATTGCAAGGCTGTCCTCTATTTTCACATCCATTTTTTATCATTACCTCTATAGTTAAAACAAACCTGGCACACAGGCAAAGAGGTTCCTGTTGGTGGGTCAGAGCATGGCAACAAAACATTTGGTGATGCCTGTTTACATAACACACATTTGAGAGATAGATTACCTATTCACAAATGCTTTTTTCCAAGAGAGATATCATGTATTTTATATATAATTTCAGTATTTACACTCTAGATGCTTATAGAACCTACCAGAAGAAAAAGCTGGTGGCAACTTTGGTCCAAATTCCTCTGCTGCATCCAGCTCCTGCTTTGAAGTAGGCAATGAAGGAATGCCAGAATCAGCTGTAGCAGTCACATTCTCTACGAAAAAATACCAAAACTTGCTATATTTAAAAGGAAAATAAGAAAATACTTTTTCCAAGAAGTGTTGAAGAAATCTCAAAGAGGCTTTCTAAAAACCTTTAAGAAAGCAAACTGATCAGCATCCTCTATCTCTATGGACTGCTTTGGCCAACTGGGCAGCTGCCATTCTGAAACATGTCAACATACTGTAGGGTTTTTTTCTTTTAAATCAAAATTTACCTTTTAAACTATAAATTATTAATTAAATTGCTATTAGTGCATTTATTTTCTTCCCTTTTGTAACAGTATTATTTTTCCATTACTCAGAATGAATAAAAAACTCCATGAGCTGTATAAGGTTAGTAAACATTACAAGTTAAATATTAATAGAACCAGTTGTGACAGTAAGTGAACAAAGTATTTTCATTTTAAGTATGTTCTTACACCAGATGTTCTGCTCCCCCTCACTGTGTAACAGGCATATTCCATACAGCAGTTTGCCTGTAAACTCCACACAAAAGGTGCATGGCAATGCTGAGAACACTGTAACATGCAAGGCCCTATTCAGTGCTGTATTATTTGCATTTTCTACACAACCAGCTCTGCCAGTCTCTGATGATCTGCACTGGTTAACACTGTCCTAACAGTCCAAGAATGTGTGATTCAAAAGTGGAACTTTTACAAGGTATTTATTTTATGTTGCATAAAAATGAACTTCCAGTAAGTACTACCTTGTAAATTAGAGGAAGAACTGTCTGCTACATCAACTTGCTTGGTGGTTTCTGACTGTCTTTCTGAAGTACTTGGTTGCTGTTCTTCATCACTCTCTTCTTCTTCAGAGGAAGATGATTTTTCATCTGAGGAGCTCACAAAGATGGCCTTAAATAAGTCCATGGGTGGTCGTTTGCTTTCTTCCTCCTGATCCTTATCTTCATCAGCTGCCTGCTAAACAGCATCACAATAAACTGTATTTAGGCACTAAAGAAACTAACAATCTCTCTCTCTCTAATAACTTCAAGCATGCTGACAGGTATTTACAAAACATTTGGATGGTACAACAGCTGTGAAATAAACAATCTTAGTCCCAAAGAGTAAAGCTCTGAAACACTGAGGAACTAAGCCAGTGTCCTGTAAAGAGTAGTGCCGTTTGTGAAAACAGATCCCCAGGTATTATAAATTCTAATTCATTAATTCAAACTTCAATTATATAATATCAAATTTAAGCAAAATGAAAACATCACCTTTCTCCCCAAAATATGCACTCTGTTCTATGGAAAGGAGAAATAAATACATTCTGTGCCAGTGAGCAGAGTGGTGGTAAAGTTACTGAATTTAGTTCCCCAACTACTGGGCTACATTTTTTCTTCTCTTAAGCTCTACTTCAAGTATAATCAGAGGTAAGCTGCAAAGATCTTGCATCCCAGAGTTACAACTTCAAAGTTCTTCCAAGTGCCATCTCATGCCTCTGCTCATCCTCAGCTGGCTCTTGAGCAAACTGATCTGGTATTCATATATTAACAACTCATATTAACAAATATAAACAATATTAACATATACTAACAATTCATATATTGACCCATCTTATTTCTGGGTTTTCAAGGTTTACAGCTGTTCCCTTTAAGTTCAAACCCTGTTGTAAACTCACCACAGAGGGAGGAGTTTCAGTTGTCCCAGTTCCACATTCTTCTTTGGCTGGCACTGGGGGCTGCTGCTGAGCATCAGCTTTTGATCTAGCAAGACTAATGAATTCACTGATGGAATCTTTCTTCTCCTTCTCTTTATCTGACACATCCCACCTTGAAGATTTCTTTGGTTCTAAAACATCCAAAATATTCAAATCACCTGCATGCCAAATTGTTCTGCATTTCAAGGCCTACTTGATTTTAAATTACTCTGCTTCTTCAGTTTGACATTTTTTAAATCTTTCTAATGAATACTTGACCTATAAATGTCTTTTAGGTAGAAGAAATTAGCTTTATATCACTAACTTCAGTTTTTATGTCACTGAATTTTTATTTCAATTCCTTTGTTTGGGTTTTTTAATGAAAAAAAATCATGTGGCTAGGTTCTCAATGAGAAAGATGCCTTTTCTGTACTATTACCTCATGTATAGCTAAATTAATAAAGTAACAACAAACTTACTGTTGAGACTGTTGCTCTCTTGGATCTTTTCATTTGTTGCTTGAGTTGCAGATGTGGTGGGCTCAGTCACAGTTAAGAAATTAAAAACAGAATACTTGTCTCGTTTCACTTTTGGCAAACCCACTACAGAAGAACTAGAGGGAAATAAAATTGTTTGCTGATTATTGTATTAAACACAGAAAAGTTCTCAAATTAGCTACAACAACCTGAACTCCTACAGTAGTCCTTCAAATGCATGCTGTTTTATCAGAGGTCACCATATTTTGTGACACAAATCAAAACTTTGGGCAGTTCTGTATCACCTTATGACACAAGAAAACATCAAGCTAGATTTTCCACAAGCAAATGAAAAACTCACAATTTATAAAAAGTTTTAAATATGTAAGTATGAATTCTCTTACTCAGGATATGGATCACGAACATTAAATCTTTTACACAGCAGCTTATCAGGATGCCATTCAAAGTTGTCTCTGGTGAGTTTGCCAAACATCTTCATCTTCACAGCTGTTTCCTTATCATCAATATCATTCTGAAAAAGGCAAACATTTAAAGCTGATAAATAATTTTTTCAAAGAGAGATATAAGATGTATTTTATATACCATTGCAATGTGCAGAATTTACACTCTTGAATTTACAGAATTAATTGCAGAATTTACACTCACAAAAATCTTACTGAACTGCTGTAAGTTTTATGAACAGGACAAATCCATCAGTATTTAAATGCTGTTTAACAAATACTACTCTGTTTGCACCAAGTGTTTTCAAAAGCTGCTAAACAGAAGGGCAACAAAACAGTGACACATCTTCATGAGAGTTTAAAAGGAAAAGTCAGGGCTAAGGCAACAACTGCAGCTCCAATGTGTTAAAAGACAGCAAATACCTCTTGGTCTCGAGGAACTTCAACTTTGTCAACATCATCTTCATATTTGGCCCTGGTGAACCTGGATGAGAGTGTGGAATTTGAGGATCTGTAGAACATTGCTGCACGGAAGAACTCCTCCTGTTCTCTGCCTCGCTCCCACTCCGTCATATTCTGGTCAAAAAACCGCTCCAGTCTTTCTCCTGTAGGATGAGGAGAGAAATGCTTAGCAGAGATGCTTTGGGTCAACACTTTTCAAACAAAAAATAACATTCTTGCAAGTATTTAATGAATATTTATCTTAAGGGTAGTATTAACCTCAACTGTGTTAATCCCTGATAAATGGAGGTCGTTTTTCAAGACAGCAAGAATGACAGCATTTGCCAAATGAAAAATTGGTATTTTAAGTAATTTTACTTGCAAAACTGATTCCTTATTCATTGCCCTTTAAAGAATGTTCAAAATACTTAATGGGTTTAACAGGTGATTAAAACAAAATGTATAACCCAAAGCTTTATCAAATAAGAAAAACATAGAACAGAAGAATTTAAGCCTGGCTATGCTTTGGTAACTTGCTGTGTGACCTGTGAAGTGCCCAGTGATAAATACAGAGTTTGCACACAGGTTTACAGCAACAAGTTCAGTTTGTTTCCCAGAAGGAAGAGGAAATAACACCAGCCAAGCAAATACACTTACAGTAAAACAGACCTTTAACCATTCCAGTTGTTTATACATTTCCATCATAATGACTAGGGAGGCACTTACAGTCATAACACAGCCATAATTGGGAATAGTCAACTTTACCCAGGGAAAATCCCAGTCCTGAACTGAGCTATGGATTCAAAGCTCAAGTAGTCTGTCCCAATGCAGTAACCAGAAGAGGCTACTGACCAGAAAATATTTATTTTATATAATGAAAATGACTTAAAAAAGACAAAAAAATCCCAAATCACAACTAAAACAACAAACCCAGGTTTTCCACCTGTCACCATATGCTTTCCTCTGACAAATTTCCCTAGTGCCCATTTTCTTCTTCCCCAGTAGCCCCTGTGGACTTCAAAATTTGGAAAAAACCCAATCCTTTTTTTTAAAGTTCATTTCAAGGCAATTTAAGTCATGGGCTGATGATGAATAAACTCCCTAGAACAATTTCAGCTTTTCATGCCTTACAGAAAAATCACAGAACTGAAGACCTCACCACAAGGCATTGTGAGTACCTAGTTTAACCTAATATACACCACAGTGTCATTTAATATCAAAAACCTAAACAAAATGGAAGGAGACTGAAACAGCATGAAAAGAGATGATGAAGCAGGTTGGATGTTTTTTGGTTTGGAGTAAGAGCTCTGCATGGATGCTGTGTTTTTACAGTCATAAATCTCTCTGAGAAGAATGTAAGTGACAGCAGAAGTTTGAGAATCTGAAGGACATGCAATAGAAGCTTTGACAAGTTTGAAATACTTCATTCACTTTAGGGTTCTTATCTTCCCCTGGTGCAGAGGGAATGGGGTTTCTTTTGGCTCTATTGTTACCCAATCCTCTTTCTGCCTTTATATGATCTGTCAGTTTAACTCCTCAAAGAGAAACAAACTAAATTAAAAGGCTTGTTCCACTGACCAAAGCTGAAGTGTACCTTGGCAAATGAAATAAGGGAAATCCAGGAAATGAAGTAGAACTGCACTTCTGCTACCTCACAGAAGTATGAAATGTAATGCCTAAAATCAAGACTTGCTGACAACTGAATAACTGAGCAGTTCTCTTGAAATCAACATGACTAAGTATCAGTAAAGATTTCTGTAAACATTGGTCCTGAAAAGAAGTAAAAGGACAAATGCTGTGAAATTCAGGAAGAGCACTCATTGTCAAAATAAAATGCACTGGGGAAAAAAAAAAGGGGGGTAGGGGAGGGGAAGGAAAAAATAAATCAAGAAATATTTTACCTCTTTCTCCTTGTTTAAGACTTTTCACAAAATTTTCATATCTTTTTTGCTTTTCTGGATTTTTTGCAAATGGTTTGAAGTCACTAGAACCAGCATTTGCTAACTGCCCTCCCAGCAGTGTCTGCCATTTGTGAGCATCATCTTCTCTGGAGGCCAGCTGGAATCTGCTACTTGGGGACTGCTGAGGCACTGGTTTTGCCTCACTTGGGGACTGCTGAGACACTGGTTTTGCTTTCATTTGTTGTTCAGATGCTTGTTTCACTTGTTTGAGTCTTTCTCTATCTTTCTCAGACAGATATTCCAAAACAGAAGGAGCTGGACCTAAAGCAGAAAAAAGTAGTGAAAGATAAAAAGAAATTAAAAATTACTAGAACTATTTCTTCCACTTTAGTAGAAGAAAAAAATCCCTACCACATGTGTATAAACTCAGATTAAATGCTCTTAAGCAGAAATTAATAAAATGGCATACATGGCAAATAAAAATTTGGCCACAGTTACATCTTTTATGCTATTTACATATAACTTGATAAAGTTTACTATTGTAGATACAAATGTGAGCCACAGTTATAAATTATCTTCTCAGTATATCTGAATGTATTTCAGTAAAACATTTTACAGAAAAAATTATCACAGCCTATTATATTCATAAAAGGCCACAACTCTGACAAAAAAACATAATCCAGCACATACTTTTTGTTTTTAAAATATTTAAGTAAATGAAAATACAGACAGTTATGTCAACAATTCACCTGCTGAGATGAAACTGAACAATGAAATGGTAACTAGATTTGATATGTTTATGTTAGAAAATAAGCACTCAAGGCCAGAGCAAATTCTTGTTGCTCTATCACTAAACATACAAACAGGCCTGAAACACAAGCAAAGACAGGGTCAGGTATGTTCCCACCTTTCAGCTCAGCCTCTCCCAGCTGTTCCCTCCTCTGAGCTGCATTCAGAGCATGCCTGCTGTGGTGGGCTGGCTCACTCTCCAGTTTCCCGGCTGACTGCTGCAATGCCCTCTGCAGGTGGCAGCTTTCACTCCCAGCTGGCAGCACAGGTCGGAAGTGATGGACTGCTCTGTAGTTTCGTGGCAGGCTGGGTGGGGGATAAATCTGGGGGGGAAGGGGCAACAAAACAAAAACCCTCTGAGAGAGAGAGACAACTTTGTGTGCAACACTTACAAATGTGCTCCAGGAAAAGCTCAACCCAAGAATTCCTCCATTTCCATCTTAGAGTAGAAACAGATAGTACAAGCTTCCAACAGATAGCACAAGCTACCAATTCCTACAGACTGGTAAGTGGCACTGTAATACAAACTCTGGGAACAAATAGATTGACAACAGATTTACAGCTATGGAAAAATATGAAATGTGCACATTAAGTGACAAAAAAATTAACTAGTCTTAGGATGTACTGCTTTTATTTGAGAAAACACCTTTTAATATTGCTTAATATTTTTTAACACAAGTCAAATGATTTAATCAATTGGATTACTGAGTACTTCCATGGTTACTATATTTTAACATCTTTCAAAGTGCTTTTCCCCATGTTCTTCATCCAAGCTGTTACTTAAAGGGTTCTCTCTGTGCTCCCTATAGGATGGGATTTTATACACCACACAAATAGTGTTCCTCAGAAAGAGGACCCTGTCATACAATTGTTTGTCATTCTAATTAATGCAAATATATATGGCATGAATTATGTAAACCTGAAGATAGGACTAAAAAATTAAACTGTCACCAAAATAGCAAAGTGGACAAAGCATGAGGCCTGTTTTTTACAGAAAACTGAATGTTACATGTGAAAGATCTAGAACCAAAATATGTAATTTTTAAAATTATTTTTTAAGTTAAATTAAACCATTCCTCCAACTTTATGGAAAGTAGCAGTGAACAGTGTGGAAGGTATTTGTTCAAAGCCAGTACCCAGGCAAAGGTTAAATACCTTCAGGAGTTTGATAAATTTTAGGTTTCTATTGAACAGCCTCCAGTGCTATAATTTTGTTCATTCAGCAATTTTTACTGCTGATCAAAACATTTCTTTCTAAGAACAGAAAAACACCAAGAAGCAGCAGAGACTGTACAGTTCACATGATGAATGATGTTATTCTTAATACATAAAATATCACTATCTGCTTACCTTGACTGGAGCTGATGGTTTTGATGCCAAGGAAAAACCAGCCAGGACTTTGCCTATATATTTAAAATCTCTTTCAGGCCCTACAAAATGATCACAGATACAATATTTAAAACATGCATGATAGGCAATTTTTTTTCTGAATGTTTTCCATATGTCACTGTCTATTTTAAGTCATAATTGTAGTTTGTCTTCACCACTTTTCATTTAAAATTTGGGGTTCTGATTCTGCATTAGTATTATTCAACTAAAAACTGCTCCCAGAGTGACTGCTGAAGGCTGAACATGGCTTACAGTGAAGCAGTAGTACCCACACTGAGCACAGCCAACACCCTCATTGCCACTAATGTGTACAACCAACAAGAACAGCTGCTCCAAAATTACACCAGGATCTCATGCATTTACACAGTGCAGTAAAAATAAAGTGGCACCAAGATACAATTTACAAAAATTATCTGAAAATACAGAAGTTCATCTAAAACAAAAGGTCTCTTTTTAAGTGCTGGGCCATATTTTGTAACTGTGATTCACAATCACTTGTTTTCTTCAGTGAAACTGAGCACTGTATCTCACAAAGCAGCACATGTTGTCCTTTTGAAAAAATAGCTTTGAGAGTTTAATCTACACTGGGATTAGTGGAGGACTTTGGAAATTATTTCTGTAATTGAACACTTCAATATAGAAGTAGGACTAGTTGGATTTTCAGATATCAAGGCTGAAAATTCCAATATATGGCAAATATAGACTACATTTCTTATTTTTTCCCCCCCATATTACACTCACTCTTTAAAGAGAGCCACAATTCTTACTTTTTTTGGATTTGTACTGTTTTGGTGCTGTCCAGCCATACAAGCCATCCCCAGGCTCTTCATCCTTTAGAACTGTATCATATTTTGACAGTGTGTCAGTTGCATAAATATCATCATCTTCTTCCTCTAGAGCTCCTACACCAAAAGCCTAAAATTCATATTTTAAATGAGAACTCAAAAGTGGAAAAACTTTGAAGTCACATATCAGAACACATCTACATGGATATCTATTAATCTATATAAAGTCTACAGTACAAATATAGATACACTGGGAAAAATGTACAGTTACACCACAGAAACTGAGGTGGGAGAAAACCCCACACCTCAGTGAGCACAAAAGCAACAAAAGCAAACACATTCCAGTCCCTTGGCAGGGAGGAACAGCAAGTTTGGTGTGTACAAGACAAGGACAGCAGACTAGTTCCACCAAAATAACACATATAATCTGACTTAGAGCAGGTCAAGTTCTCAAAAGGAAAAAATATGGCAGTTAACAGGGAAATTAAACAAGTAGAATTCCCAGGAAATATAAACTGACAGTGCTTCTAGAGAAGAACTACAAATACCCTGGAGCAACACAAAACCTCTCTCACTGACAGATACAGCATTACTGAAAGTACAATAGACAAAAAACAAACTAAAAACATACTGAATATTAACTTTATCTAATCAAAGTAACAGAACATTTTTCCATCCAGCTACTCAGAGTAGCTGAGTAGTTTTACAGTTATCTTTTACAGTTTCAGTAAGTGAAGGCATTTGAGAGTTCTAAGGATTTTTCCACATCTTCAAAATAAGTTTTAAAAAAATCCTATTCTCAAGCCACACTTAACATTTCTTACAATATTACAATGACTAGAAGCTTTTAACTTAAAACAAAATTTATGTGGTTTTACCACACTAATGATAAAATGCATTAAAAATGTCCTTACCTGACCTGTAATACCTAGTTTTCTTCCTTTGCTGTGTCTCAGATCACCAAGTAAGTTGCTTGTTTCTTCAGAACCACCTGTGAAAAGGTTCAGGTGTTCTCTTCCAGATGCACCAAACAAGGCTTGAGAGGGGTCCAAACCCTTGTAGCCAAGTCCATGGACATTCTCTTTTGGAGTCAAGTCTACAGGCATTACATCCTTCGGTGCAAAGGTCACATTCTCTGGCTGGTATTCATCCTCTTCATCCTTGTACAAAATAAAAGTTTATGAGAGGAAATATGACTAAAAGTTCTGTATATTGAGCTTTTACAACATTCAGTTAACATGAGCCTAGGCAAGTTTGCATTTCCTGAATTGTGCATGAACTAAACCTTCTTATGTAGCAAAAAAAGAAATTTAGATATTAACACCTTTCTTCCCATTAAGCATAGAAAGTATTTATAAACACTTTTAAGATTTGAAACTGCATTTTGAAATACTGTTTGAGGATATGAAAGAAGTTGTTTTGTTTTTTAATGTGTTATCACATATTCTTACAAAAGCCAACAGACCACTTGCCCTGTTCAGTACCTCAGAACCCTCAGACAGTCCAGGTGGTAATGCACAACCATAAATCTTCACTGTAGGATCTGTAAGAGACAGTGAATACATCAGTATTCACTGATGTAATACAGTGTAAAACAGACAGTAATAACATCATTATTACATTCATAAAAATTAAAAGAGGGTTTAAAATCAACTTTCTCATCAGTCTATGAATGTTCACTTTCTACTACCAAGGAAGTTATTTAGCCCAGGCAGTTCTCTGAGCTCACCAGGTTTCTGCCTGCGTGGCTTTCGTTTGACTCGTGGGCCAATTCCTTGTCCTTCTTTCCAGCCCATTTTTCGTAACAGTTCAACCCCAACTGTGATTCTAAAAAGAAAAAGGAAACAAAACCCAAAATTACTTCAAACCACACCTTTATTATCTGTTGATAAATAATGTACATATAGAATATTTGAACTTCTAGTTTTATAACCTGCTTTAAAATCAAATCTGAATGTGTTACTACTTGCATAGACAGCACCTGTCAGTTTATAAATGTTTACTTGGTGCAAGGCTGCACATTCAAAACAAAAATCCAGGTGGAGGCCACTTAGGAAATATACCACTGCAGGATCTTCCAGTCTGACAACTGCAGTGACCAAACATTACTTTTCTAAGCAATACAACACTTCTAAGTGAAATGAATGGTTTGGCAAAGTTTCAGGTAAATTTACTTACTTAGATGGTCCAATTAAATCATCAAATGCAGTGGTTCCTGGAATGGGAGCAACTACTCCTGCAATCTGCCTAGCTTTCTCCTTTATTCTGTCTTTAGCTTTAGATGCAAAATCATCTGTAGTTGTAATATCCTTTGGTGCTATCCCAAATTCGCTAAGATCCTGCAAATACACACAAAAATGAGAACATTTAGATCAAACATTCTTCAAATTCTTACTTACTGTAATAGTAAAGTAATGAAAATGGCATATGACCTTCATATTTGCTAATTTTCTCAAACCACTTATGCAGTTGTTTTTTCAGTAACTTTAGTGAAAATATCTTAAACAGTTTCAAAACCATTTGCATTTTCTGAAAACGTGAAAAGGTTGAGTTCTGGTTTTATTTTTTAATACGGACATCATAGGAGCTTTTTAAATGAACCTATGAAATAGTCTGTATAACCTAGTAGGATAACATTGTATACAGGAAGTAATTTCAAGGTTACTTCAATTTTTGCTGTCATGGCAACTATTTACACAAGTGTTCAATTCCTTTCTAAATTTACCTCTTCATCCATGAAGTCTTCTGGTCCAAAAACAGTTCTGTCTGCTCTCTTCTGCCGTGATGACACAAAGGCTGATGGTGTCCATCCTTTAAGGAAGGCAAATATTTAAGTAAGATACTTAAGGCAACTCAGTATTCAAAACAATTCAAACATTTCAACCTTACATCTTAAGGATACATCAAAGAAATATTTGTAAAATTACAGTCCAAAAACTCAGGGAGAAATAACTTCAGCAATACTACTTCAACTATTCACAGTATAAGGAATACCAGGAGGAAATATGCTTAGTGACAGTTAATTTGTTTTCACTATGACAATATGATTCTCAATATAAGCATTCCCTGAAGACAGCAAAATATCTGACCTTCCTTTGTCCCAACAGTGTTGAAGTAGCCAGCAGAAAAGCCACCAGTGAATGCACCATGGAAACGCTGGTATCGTCCCTTTGCATCCTTAACAGTCTGCTCTTGGAGAGGAACTGGCTTTTTAATTCGTTCACCTACAATCAAATAAATCAGAAAGTAAGACACAACTTTACACGAAGGAACAATTTCCCACTTCCTCCAGAAGCTGTTTCTTCCTTGTAAGAACAGGATCAAATATTAGCCACCCTGATGTAGAAATCACCACATTTCATTTATTTCCACTCCATTGTAACTATTCATGTACACCAGTGATAAACGAAAAGCATGAAGTGTTCACATCAAAATCCTCAGTTCTACTGACTTCTGAGAACATTGCATTTTTTCTTGTGAAAGGAAACTTTTAGTTTTTAAGTTTGCAAGACTTCTGGCAGGATTTCTTCACTTCAGTAGTTGCTTGAGAAACTACACATCAAAAGTGTATAAAATGAAACAAAACACAAAAACCAGAGACTTTGACACAAACATTTACCTCTTTTTAACAACGTTTCTTGAATAAAGAAGCACAGACTTGGGAGTCACAACTGTACATTAGTCCTGGCCCTGTCCATCTCGACCATGTAAGCATCAGACAGTCAGATTAGCATAACTGCGTACATTTGAAGCGTTTTATTTGAACTGTACTGGGGTTTTTGGGGGGGTGGGGAGGACAGAAGCAAACACTGGCACCCAGCTGCAGCTGACACAAGCCGCGGGGTACGGCAGCCACAGCCACAGCGGTACCAAGGCCTCTCTTTGCCCGCTCCGCCCGCCCTGTGCTGGGCCATGCTCCCGCAGCACAGCTCTGCTGCCGAGCAAGGCCCCCCGCAGCAGGAGCAGGGGGAGCAGGTCTGTGCTGGGCCCACACACCGCAGGCCCTCACAGTAAGGGCTGGGCGGCCTTCAGCCGGGAACCGAACAGAACCGGACTGCGCAGGCCCTTCAGGACAGCCCGGCCCCAGCGCCTCACGCCGGGCCGCTCTCGCACAACGCATTGACAGAGGGAGGAGGAGCAGACGAACCTCCCGGGGGTCCCTTACCCTCCTGCAGCGGCTGCAGCGCGCTTCCATAGCTCACCAAGTCCTCCTCCTCGCTGTCGCTGCTCTCCGCCATCTTACACGACGGTGGCCGCGCGGGACACGGCGGCGTCACGAGAGGAGGCGGAGCCGCGCAGCGCCGGCACCTCCCGGCACCGGGAGCGCTCTGCGAGGGAGCGGCGCCCTGCTCCTCCGGGACCCCGCCGGCGGGATGGGAGCAGCGGCATCGCCCGGAGCCCCTCAGCCCCTCAGCGGCGTTGAGGTTGCCCGCTGGGCACGGCGCGGTGCTGTGGCCCCTCTCGGTGCCCGCTCTGAGGGAGGGCATGGCGGCGGCCGCAGCCGGTCCGGGCGCTCGGGTCCCTCCAGCCCAGCCGTGTTTGGCTGGAACAGCCCCAGCCCCAGCGGAGCTGCCGTGTGCGGCTCCACATCATCGCTCCGAAACGCTGAGTGGTGTCTTTAGAAATTACCCACGGCACATAATGTCAAACTGCCGGTGGTCAGCAGCCATTCCCTCGAATCATCGAGTGCACCAGATCAGCCCCCCTCAGACTCAGGGCTGAGAAAAGGGCAGCAACAACTCTGACAAACAGATTTCATCTAAATCAAGGTGTAAAGCGGACTCCACCCTGAATCAGAATTAACGGAGTTGCGAATTTCATTGTACACTTCAGCAAATACATGGCAAAATTTGCCTAACCACGTTGTCTTACGCGCTGATCAAGATGAATTTGCACAGAAATGGGGGCAGAAGTCTGGGCGTTCAAACCTTCCCTCACAGAGTTCATGCCTGAAGCCTTCAGGAATCTCTGAACCTCCTTGGGAACTCCTGTACCGAGAGAGAAACGTTTCCTGAATGTATTTTGTACAAAGACCACTATTCACCAGTAGGACCCAAGGGTTCAAAATTTGGATTTTATTTCCACTGTTACCCCTTCTCCGCCCCCCCCAAAAAAAGCCCAAAACCAAACGCTTCAATTTGCACTGAAGATTCTATCAGTCCACAACTTTTTAAAGTATCACCACTTTCTCTGAAATCCTTGAAAATAAAACACAGTCTTCAGGTATTCCTTCCCTTAACAGGTAAGACTTGTGTGTATTCTCCATCCCAGTATTTCTCTTCATTTGTTTACATGGAATTGGTTTCTTCCACAGTGGAACTGCCGGAGTTTCACGTGGCTCCAGGTTTCCATGGGGAATATTGACACGGTTCCATGCAAATAGGGATTTCTCTGTTTCACTCAGGTCTCTAATTCACTTAGGAACAATAAAGTAAAAGCTACGGACACTCTACGTGCATTGTCTTTTCTCATCATTACGGAGCACTTAGCTAGAACACACAGCGGCAATGGGTTGTTAGCATACCTCCTGTTTCTCTTTGTTTAGGACAGAATTGTTCCTGAATAGTCGATACTGTGTGACTGTGACTTAACGCACCGGCTTAAATAAACCTTTTTTGCACAATTCTAACAGAAAATCTTTTGAGTGTTTTGTGTGATGAGTTCAAAGAGTTGAGGTAATCAAATACTGAAGCTTTTTTCCGTTAAGGCTTTTCTCAGATTAGAATTACTTTTGCATCCCGGTGGTACTTCCTTCTCCATGGTAAACTTTCTCGTTTATAGTTACTAAACCAGGTGACAATTGCTATTTGTAGCTGTTACATAAGACAATCATTCCAATGTCTTCTTTTTTTATTTATTTGAAAGGAAACTAAAACATTAGTAGAACTGAATAGTTTACGTTTCAAATAATTTTTTACAGAAATTTGTCTGGTAAAAAAAAAACACCTGCATTTTTGAATGAAAGTTCACATATTTGCCAGTGGATGTAAGGCTGAAATTGAGCCCTAAAGCCAGAGGTAGACTTTAGATTTTTGTTTGCCAATACGTAGTTTTCAACATCTGGTTCTGTATTGGTTCACCGAGAAAATCAAGCACGGAAGTATCTTGTTATGTCTTTTGTTGTATTATTTAAGACCACTTCTTCAAATAGATTTGTTAATTAGTTTTAAGTCATGCAGGTCACGGGAACTTCAGGCTAAAATTTGTATAATCGATATATAAAATAAAAAGCAAAAACTCGAATAATTCAAAGGGTTTTAAAAATCACAATAAAGAGAAAAACAAAAATCATAAGCACAGGAAGTATAAATTCCCATATTTCTACAAACAATAAGACAAACTCATCTCTGCCTTACCTTGCATTCAGTGTTTCACTGAATATTCGCCCTGCTAACTCAGGGCTGTGGTATCAGTTGACAAAACACTCACCTGAAGGTCAGCCTCTGAGGCATTGCCTTAGCTTCTCCAAAGTGCTAATTTTCTTTTTTTAAAGGACTGCAAAATAAAGAGATAACACATATTGTCCTTAAATACCCAGACTTTTATCTGTCGGTCTCGGTTAAAGGCAAGGCATTAGCTGGGAAAAGTGGCGATGATTTTGCCCATGTTTGGTCTTAGTTTCCACATAAACTGCAATGTCTTGTTTCCATTGTGATTTCACAGCAGAACAGGCAAAGCATATTAGTTCTTTAATAATAAATGGGTAATAATAAATCTTTCAGTGAAGATAATAAATCTTTCAGTGAAGATAATGCTGCAATTAATAAGTGTAGATAATACCTCTAAGGGGAAGAAGCAGCAGTGGAGCACTGCACCTGCAGCAGACCATATCGTGCTTATCCAAAGTCCTGACACTGACTTTGTGTACCATTTTCAGATCATTTTATTGTTCCTCAGTAAATTTCTTGGTAAGGAAATCTACTCCATCTAGTAAATTTGTAACAGTCTCAAAGCAGAGTTACATCACTGCTGCTACTGTGCCTCGTGCCCTGTTTTTGCAATTTGCAATATTTTTTTTTTTTTTCCTCCCCACAAATACTATTTGGAAAGAGAATGGAAAAAATAATCGACCTATGATCATGTTTCCTCACTCCTCACCTAGTACTTGCTTACAGTAGGCAGATGTTTGCTCATTAAGAGCTGCAATCTTCAGAAATAAAGGATGATACTAACTCAACTAAATCACTGCACTGGAATTTATTGACATTAAAGCTGTCAAGATTACTGACAAAATCTTTCTGATCAGAATCTAAATTTAATATTCAAAGCCACAACAATAGGAACAGAAATGTGTAGCCATGTGTCAGGTTCAAAATTCAAAAACCTGCCTTGAGAAGCAGCAGGAGTTGATGCATACTCTTCTTCATACAGTATAATTCTAATGTGCTTTTGCGGGTAAGCCTGGGGGTCTCTCTGGGACCAAAGATACCTTGTGACCTGCTGCCACCATAGAGCCAAAAGGTCTGTAACATCAGAGATAAGAAACATTGTGTCTCCAGAGAGCAGCCAGATTGCTGTCTTGGCTATGGAATGATACATAACCGGTACCCCAGCAGGAAAGGAATTCCCAAACTGGGATATTTCCTAGTGGCCAAAGACAAGACTATTGATGGGGTTTCTTATATTCACATATTTTTTCATATGATGGAGCAGGAGAAGAAGAGAGAACGAGTGCAGTAACACAAACAAATGAGAAATATATACATATATATCATATATACGTGTCTGCAGTAAGGATGTTCAGATTCTGCTCCCAATTCTCATCCCTCTTACTTTTACTATTGTGGGACAAAACACGGGACAACTCAGGGTCTGCCATTACCTGCCCGTTTCAGCATGGTCATTGTCTACACCACCTGGCTGCTTTATCTGAAAATGCACCAAGCCACTTAGCACCTAGTTCTGCAAAGAACCAGGAGATGATGAGTTCTTCTGGAAAGAGCCAGGAGAGATGATGCAGAGATAAGAACCAATTCTTTCAGATTTAACACTTCAAGCAGAACCGTTTTGCCAATTGTCAGGGCAACTTGAAGGACACAGACACCAATGGAGAGCATGGTCTCATTTTACTATGAACAGTAAGGCAACACAAAAGTCAAATGATACATTCAATAAAACAATAAGCTTACAAGTCAGCTTTAACAACAAGCAAAAATAAGCAAGTAAGGCACCTAATCATTACTATACAAGAAAGAGAATAGAAGAAAGATAGATCACCAAGTGCCTAAATACTTTACCATCATCCAGAATCCACAATTGCAATTGCCTGTGAGCCCCATTTCGCAGAGAGGACCTGCAGAACTCTTCTTGTCAGTTGGGAAAATCCTACCTGGTGCATTCACCCTTAGGTGCAGCTTCCAAATCCGCCCTGAAAGGGAGTCCAGATTTATCAGCCCAAATCAGCCAGTCCTTTGACCTGTGTATATTTTTAGCACAGAAACACCTGGATCTGATGGCACACTGGGCCCAGACCTCGGCTGGGTGGGTTTTCCCTGAAACATCATACAAACAAACCTCTATTAATGTCAGTTGGGAAAGTTTCTTAAAATTACACATTTCTTGCAGATAACTACACAAGATTATGGGCAAGTTTCCAAAGCAGCCTGTTTGGTGTTCAACAGCTGGCATAACTGTCTTGGTCATCTATTTGTAGGTAAGTAATACTGATGGTGTTGGTCACACAGTGGCCAGGATTGTAAATCAGCCCTGGCTTAGGCCTGCTGCTCAGGCCTCAGCACATACTGATATTCTATAGATGCAAATTCTTAAGCATTTGATGATTTCTTACAGATAGTGCATGTCCAGTGCACCAGGTCACAGAATTGGCTCCCTTTAAATATTAAATGTCAAGCAAACATCTGTATCTATACAACATAATGCATTTTCTGAATGCATTAATCTGTATTTCTAGTCTCAGTCTTTACAGTGAAGCAGCCAAGCCTTCTGACTCAGGCAGTAATCATGAGGAAGTTTGTGGTATGAACCCAACTCTATTTAGGAATCCTAACAGCAATCAAAAAGCTACTGGAGACAAGATGATGAGAAGAGCAGGGATATGGGGTTTTTTTGAGCACAAATCAGGCTTTGGAATGTTCTAAGCTGCAATTTACATTCCAGGGTCAGAGAGCACTCCTACTCAGTCATTACACAGCTGAGCACTTCTGAGACCCTACAATCAATATGTGCCCTTTGCAAAAAAAAACATGTTCACTGTATGCACACAAACCCTACAGTGACTTAGTGAAGAAACACTCAATCAGTCCCAATGCAGTGATGATGAAATACCCTTTATTCGAGCCAGGGGAAGGCACAGTCTGGTCTGGCAGCTGTGAGGGTGCTGGTGACAAACCCCAGACACTGACAGGGAGGAATCCTGCTGTCTTGGACTCCTGCTTTTACTGTAAAACTTACTAGATGTGCTGACTTTGCTTTATTCAAAAAATCCAACAACAACGAAGAAAAGCTGCATTTTGCCACCCGTATATATTAGAAAGTGCCTTTGGTGTGTCATGCAGAAATCTCTGCAAATTTGTGTTTTACACATAGCCATGACAATCATCATTGTTGTTAACTGAGCCTTTGGCTTAACTACAAGCTCTTAGGACTTTATTTGGAGTAATAGCTGTAGCCTTTCAATGGGATCAGTGTTCAATAAAGCCAGTGACAGCAGTGCAAACTCCAAAGAGGGTTACATGGATGTTGTTTTAATTGGCAGATTGTATCAGCACAGCCTGCCTGGCAAATTACTCACTTATCTTAAACTAGTTTCTATGTATTGCATTGGAGTTTTATACTGACTTGCAAGATTTGAATTTAAAAATCCTTTTTGTCAGATAAGCACCTTTTCTAATAGCATAAAATTAAAAACTTTTTTACACACTCAGATCAGAAATTGAAGCAAGTTTCCTACTTTCACCTATTCATATTTAATACATATTTTTATACATTCATCCAGTATTTAGAATTATTGGGGGAAAAATAGTGAGGTGAGAGCAAGCAAAATCACAACAAACAAAATTCTGCTGCTTTCAACACAGCAAATCTTGGGATCCCAATTTCTGAGTTGCTGACTCTAGTATTCTTCCTTAAAAACATGCAGTAGACACACAGTTTAACCAGCCTCCCTTTGGAGACCCCAATATTTGCAAAGAACCATTTCCATTAATGATATAATTCTAAGGATATTTTTTCCTTTGCTAAAAAAATGTTCTCTCCAAATTTTTTTGCCTGACAAAACTACACCATAATTCAAAGAAAGCTAAAAAAAGAGAAATAAGGCTGGGGGAGGTGGGGAGGAAGGTAAATTTGGCAATATGGATAGAAGTATTGCATCTTTTGATGCTAAATGTGCAGGAAGCTCTGCAGGTAAGGCACGGCTGGGAATAGGAACCAATATTGGCAAATTCCAGTATTTGGAATTGGCAAGCTCTGTAGGTTAGGCATAGCTAGGAATAGGAACCAGTATTGGCAAATTCCAATATTTGTGTCCAATAACATCTGTGAAACCAGTTACACAAGGGAGTGTTTCAGAAAGGTGGTCTGTGCAGCACGAACCACAGCAGACCTCGGCAATGTTGAGGTTGGTCCCACAGCAGTTTCCTGGAGCAGGACCAGCCCTGCCTTTCACTGAGATATCGCTGTCGTTTTTAGGGGCCCGGGCTCCGGGACCTGTCCCAGCCTTTACACAGATCAGGGTGCGGGCGGCGGGACCCCCAGAGGGGCCAGGGAGAGATCAGTACTGCGAACCGTGGGTCGATAACCACCCCAAAGCACTCAGTGCTAAGGGGCCGGGGCACGGTGATGCTCCTCGCTGCGGGCGGCATTCCCGGGGATGGGAGCGCCCCTCTCCGAAGAAAGAGCCGCTCTGAGGGGCGGCCATCCGCGGGGCTGGGAGGGCCTCTCTCGGGGGAACGAGCCGCTGTGAGGGGCAGCCATCCGCGGGGCTGGGAGCGACCCTCTCTGAGGAACGAGCCGCTCTGAGGGGCGGCCATCCGCGGGGATGGGAGCGCCCCTCTCCGAGGAAAGAGCCGCTCTGAGGGGCAGCACGCCCGGGGCTGGGAGCGACCCTCTCTGAGGAACGAGCCGCTCTGAGGAGCGGCCATCCGCGGGGCTAGGAGCGCCCCTCCCGGGGGAACGAGCCGCTCTGAGGAGCAGCACGCCTGGGGATGGGAGCGCCTCTCTCGGGGGAACGAGCCGCTCTGAGGGGCAGCCATCGCCGGGGCTGGGAGCGCCCCTCCCGGGGGAACGAGCCGCTCTGAGGGGCAGCCATCCCAGAGGAGCCTCGCCTCTCCGAGGCGGTGCGCGGGGAAAGCTGGTGGCGGCCCCACGGTGCCGGGAGCGGCCGCTCCGGGTGGCCACTCCCAGGGGCTGTGGCCAGGCTCGGCGGTACGGGAGGCCGCAGGGAAGCTCCAGGAGGCGAGCCGTGCCTTCGAGGCGGCCAGCCGGACTCCGGCACGCTCCAGCGGAGAACGGCCGGAGGGCCGGGGAGGAACGAGCCGAGCCGCCACCGCGCTGCGGGGTACAGCTCTCAGTCAGCCAGAGCCACCGCCCTTCTCCGCACGAGGGGCACCTCAGCCACCCCACCGGAGCTTCGGGAAGAGACCCGGGGGTCGCTGCAAGGAGCTCCACTGGACCACCGGGCGGCGGAGGAGCAGCGCCGTGGGGCGGGGCAGCTCCTCCCCGCCACCACCGGAGGTGGGGCCGGGCGGTGCCGTGGGGCAGCGCTGGCATTTCCGCAGGGTCGTGGTTTCGCCGAAGAGAGCTCGTCTCGTAGCAGTGGCTGGCGGACGGACAGACGGACGGCTGGTCGGCCCGCCCGAAGATGACAGACGCCCTGGTGCCCCGCCAGGCGGCGGAGCCGGCGGGGGACGGCTACTTTCGGAAGGTGGGAGGCTCGCTGGCCAGCCCGGGGCGGGTGGGTTGCGTGCACAGTGGGCTGTGTGCCCGGGGCAGCGCCTCCCGGGGGCGGCTTGGCGCTGGGGTCCCCTCTCCTCCGCTCAGGGTTTGCTTTCTCCCGGCGGAGCGTTGTGGGCTCCGTCCTATGGCAGCCCATGGGCGTGGGGAGCAGCCTTAAGGGAGGCGGGATGGGGACCTGGCCCTGAGGGAGCGCGGCCGCACGGACCCCGGCAGCCCTCCCCTGCTTCTGAGCTGGGCGTCTCCCTGAAGGACAGGAGACCTCATTTAGCTGCCCAAAATGAGTCAAATTGCGCTTGTCCGCCGTCTTTTTGCTGTCTTTATTTATTTCACCCCCCGCCCCTGGTCCCTTCCCTGGTTTCGCTGCGTCTCCTCGCGCGCTTTCTAGTAAATTGCCGTGTGTACCTGTAAGAAAGTTTACTGGAGTAAGGTAACGAAGTTAACAGATTCATTAGGAAGTTTCTAATGAACAGCTGCCCTAATTACTTTTCAGACTGACTGGGCGGCTTATGCCATAACCTGCACCTGAGTTCTTTCTGCACAACAGTAATTAGAGTTAAGTATCGCCTGTAATGCAGCCCTGTGGGGTGCTGTGAACTTCACTGGAGGTAAAGGGCAGGCAGTAAGTGCCGTTTTCAGAGAGCTCTGCTTCGGCCTTCCCTCGCTGTTTTTAAGTTCTCAGCACCTGTAAATCCCGTCCATAGGTACATGGGGATTTTTGGTAGATTCCGGATCCAAGACCATGAACTCTAATCTATGGAGGGGGTAAAAAAAAAAGCTGCAGACATCAGGTTGTTGCTGCTCGCCTTTGCGCAGAAATAGCCCCATTGCGCACTTAGCAACCACCTGGATTGCCTGGCAAGGACGCGCATAGGCTTGGCTTTGTTGCCGTCTTTACAGGCTGTTAGATTTTTTTGCCACAGTATTTGTCAAATTCATGAACATTGCCCTTTAGCCGAGGAACTGTTTTTAGCTGAAAAGAGCCAAGCTTTACCTGTGCCAGCCATGCTGCAAGGAATCGCTACCACCTTGTAAATATCTAGAGAGACTGAAACAAAACTGGGACCAAATGTTGTCTGGCTTCCTCATTTGAGTAATCCTACTATAATATTTGGTCAGTAAACCACTTTTTTCTTAGTATTTAGCAGAACTTTCAGTCTTTACCAGTCTTTCCCAGTCATACCATGTGGCCGAGTTGTAATTACTTTGTTTTCATAGCTATGTTTTCTACACTGTAGGAAGCTCATAGGCTGCCTTGAGGCATGTTAGTGAAAAAGTTGATTTTTCATGAACTAAGTTACTGATAAGGACTAACTGAGGTTTAGTAGCCAAGTTGTGCCTCAGGTCGTAAGAGTAGTAGATCTACACTCAGACTTGCTGAAAGACTTTGTTTTAGATTAAGTTGTTGTATGTTTCAGTTATGGTCACTGAAACTGTATTAGATCAGTGGACAGGAATGAACTTTTTCTCATACATGAAAATACTGTGAGATCAATTTAATACCTAATCAGGAGCATCTTTCCTGTTACTTACTGCTTTAAGACATAAGTAATGAAAAAGTGGGGATCTGATGAAATCTGAATGAGCCACATGCTTGCCTCTGTTCCCTCAGATCTTGGAAAGGTTCTGCCAGCTCATAAGTGTCTTTAATAAAGTTATGACCTTCAGATTAGGCTAGATGCTCAAAGCCTTTAGTCCCTAAAAGTAAGAAGGAAAATAGTATATCTTGTTACATGTTAGTTGAATGGTCCGAAAAGTCAGATTTTCTTTAATTCTGATTTAGAAGCTCTAGGTGAAGGGGGAGGAAAAACAAAACACAAAAAAAAAGGACAAAAACAATCCCTCTCCTGGAATCTTTAACCAGGTACAAGCTGTGGACCCGAGGAGATTCTTTCAGCGTGGTATCTGCATGTCCCTGTGAACGGTAATCTTGGTGATTTCATGTGACTGAGATTAGTGACAGAGCTTTGGATGGGTGTCCTTAGGTCTTCCCCCCTTCCCCCCTGGGTTATCTTGGTGTTGTTTTCTCCTTCCTTCCTAAATCACACTGTTTGTTTTCCGGAAAAGATCTGAGGGTTGGTTTATCACGTTTGTTGGTGCAGAATCACATCACTTTCCAAGGGTAGTCCTTGTGTTTTTAGGTCAAAAGGTACTTCCTTAATTGACTTATTTTATTCTGTAAGCTGTGTAGCAAGGTGAAAACACTTGCTTTGCATAGTCCTGCTCAAACGTGGCTTCCAAGCACCACTTACACAGTGAGGTTGCCTCCCATACTTTCTCTTAATATTGTGCACAACGAAATTTTATAATTGAGAAAAGTTGGGCAGTTCATACCATATCAAATTGGTTTTTATCAAGACTCTTGATAATTTATTTTGATGAATGGATTACCATGGAAATTGTGCTCAAAGTCTCACTTGCTCTTTTATGTATTATACTTCTTGAAGTTTTAAATACAGCATCCCAGAAAGCAGCCCTCACTATGCCCAAGATGCAGTATGTAAAACAACTTACTTACTTAGTTTTTGTTTAGTGCCTTTTTTTTTTTAAATGTAGGGAGGGGACCCCATAAAACTGTTACTGGCCAGAAATGGGGACACAGGTGCACAGTCATGGTTCCTGCTTTGACTTCTGGTGCCACACTAAAAAGTGACTCTGCCATGAGTCTGAGATGTGATGGGTGCCAGGAACTGAAGTCCACTTGCACCCTTTCTCAGCTTTACCCTCCCCATTCCCTTCCAGTGATGTCAGAGCTGCTCCACGTGGACCTTTTCCCTGACCCATTTTCCACTATCTCCTTTTTTCCTGTGGCAAAGATTTATCATTTATATGTGCAAAATCAAATTTTTCCTTACACCAGTGAGATGCTTTGAGCTGGCTCAATGCTGGTGTATGTTTTGTTGGTGTTTTTTGTTTTTTAATCGCCTAATTTTAAGGAAATTACCTGTGCAGCCACACAGGGTTCATATAACTCTATCACTGTTGCCCTGTTCACTTCCTCTTATATTGCCCTTCCAAAACAACCCTCTTGAGCTCTTTGATATCTGCAACCAAACTTGTGAGAGGAATTTTACTTCTAAAAGCAAAACAGACAACAACAAAAAATACCCTTTGTGGTGTCCTGAAGAGGGTATGGCAAAAGGGAAGGAGCACCTTACTTTCCATCAAAGAGAAGATAGAGCTTCTGCCTGGAACTTTAATTTCTGGGCTGATAATGTAGCAGGAACTGGTTTTGCTACTGTTGTGTTTATCTTGGCTTGTTTCAGTGTACATTGCCAGGGCACACTGTACCTGTTCTCCTAGGTGGTGTGAGAGCTCTTGGGCCATGAGCCTCATATCTTGACCTACTCTGTATGGAGTTTCACATTCCTTCACTGTTACTGACAGCAATCTGTGAATCAGCCATGCATGTCCCACACATCCATCCAGATTCTGCCCCCAGTCTTCCTGGTCTATGAAAATAATGACAAAACAGCAAAGAACAATTTGTTTTAGAAGCATTTAGACAGGAAGCATTTTTCAACAGACCAGTAGTAATTAAAGAAGGTCATGTGCTGCTTTGCTTCCATTAGATGCTTCTCCCAACCATGGTTATTTTATACACCTGCCATGGTTCTATAGCTTGTTTGCCCTCTCAAATGTCTTCCTGGTTTTTTTTTTAGTTATCCTTGAATTCTTGTGAGAGAAACAGCCTTCTTTTTCAAGCTGTTCTCCCCTTTTATTTATTTATTTTTTTGCAGGACACCACTCCAGTAAACTTTTGCAAAGTAAATATCCCTGAGGCACATCAACATACAGAGCTCAGGATATTTATAATATACTGCTCACCCAGCCATGCTTGTATGATAACCTGTTAGTAGGGCTATGCCTGCCTTATTTTTGTTTGTTTGTTTGGGGGTGGTTTTTGTTTTCCTTGTTTGGTTTTTTGGTGGGAGGAGCAGAGCAGGGAAGAGATACCTAGCAAGTTCTTTCTACTCTGTTTTTCCCACCTTCACTCACTGCTTTGTAACACCTTACACTGACCATATTTTCAAATTTCTCTCACTAGAAAGTTGCAATAAATGGTAAGAAGAAGCCACAGTTAATTTTCCAAGGTTAACATTTCTGCAGCTCTCTAGCTTTGGCTGGCTCAACATGAAACATCCCAGCTTCAGCTTGGCTGCTCTGGATAGCAGTCCACTGTGCTACACAGAGAACAGCTAGCTTAATAAATCTCTAGATTCTGATCAGTTGAACAAAGGTGCATAATTTTTTTCTCTTTCTAAGCTTTGCTTTCATCTGTGAGGCTAGATCCCTATCACACAGACCCAGCTGATTCAGAAAGAATGACTGTGTATTAGTCCCCTGTGTCAGGGAAGAAGGCTAGAAGCAGGAGCAGACAGCTCCATAAGTGAAGCACCAGACTGAAAATGATGATAGGTATGGTAACTAGCTCATGAATCAGCACTTCCCTAATTAACTCTGTGGCCTTCCCCTCTTTTTGAGCTTTTTTCTGCAGGGCTTCCCCCCACCTGTTGTTAATGTATCAGTTTACCAACCTGCCACACCTGTCCTTCCACTGGGGTTTAGCTCACGGGGTTCTTTTTAAGTCATTAGTAGCCAGGCAACCATCAACATTAGCATTGACACAGGAATATTTATTTGGCTATTTGTTCTCTTTCCACTTGTCTGGCAGGACAGAAACAACTTAGCAATGATTCATAACCCTTGTCATCCAAAGTCCACTCATTATATACAAATTCATAAAACCTAGTACAGAAAGTAGGCCTTCATGTGAAACTAAGAATCATCTGAAACTTGGTTAGTCAAGACACAGACATCTCTGATGAAATATGAATGTTAAATTTTGCTTAGTGAGTGCTGTGACAAGATTGAGTTCATGTAGGAAATACAGATTTGGGGTCTAATACAATAATTACTTCTTTAACTTTGTATTAATCTTTGGGTGAGGCACTTAGAACTATAAAATACTTCATTGATAGCAGAAGTAGACCAGGCTCTGGAAGACCAGATATTCCCAACCTCTTTATTAAAACAAAAAACAACAACAACAAAACACCAGATAAAACTTGTGTGTCTGAAAGATCTGCAGTTACAGCTAAATTTTCAAAACTGAACTAGTGGTAATCTGCAATCTGCACAAAGAACCATTAATTATAGTACTGCAGGAAAGTAAGGAAATGACAATTTAGCAGGACTTGTAGAAATACTGGTGTGAATATGTTGTTTGCTACGATTGCTGCCAGAACCAAAGCAGTTGTGTGCAAAGTTCCATACATAGTTGTTATTTAAACATGCATGTTTAAGTACCTGGAGGATATGGCCATTTGTGTACCCTGCTGGGCTTGACAAGCTGCACTGGCTGGAAAGGACTGTTCTCCTTTCAGCAAGGAGGCACACCCAGTTTCAACTCTGTGTCACCTTCAGACAGTGTGGCTCATCTTAAAAGTTCAAACCACTACTTTGTAAAGCATACTTATGTTAATGTCAAATACTTGCTGCCATTACTCATTGTTTGGCAAACAGTCATGATTTTTGCATTTATCATGACTGGACTTCTGATGTGAAGCATGTAGAAATGCTGTTTGGAAAAGGGATCTTCTCCATGGAGGAAGACAAAACTGAGCGCTTGCTTGGACCTGTTTGCTAAATAACTATTTAGTACACAGAATTTGTGCTTTACACAATGGGGTGTCTTTCCCAGACTGTATTTCTTGAGGGGTTTTTTTCAGATATTGGTTATTTTACTGTTCTCTACACAGACTTACACCTTGTCAGATTAA
>JAWWMS010000028.1:3109012-3139053 GCA_035048045.1 Chlorospingus semifuscus
ATTTTGTTGCTGAAACTTCTCAGCTTCAGCAGGAAAAATCCTAAGAAAGGATTTTAATGAAAGGATGTCTGCGACACCTTGGGGATTGTTTTGCTGATCCTGTGTTGATCAGAGGTTGTATAGGATGACCTTCAGAGTCTGAAGTCCCTCCCAGTCTGTGTTATTCTATGACCTGATTTTTCTGTCCAATTTTGTTGACTTTATAAGATAACTGCATGGAATATATAGGGAATTGTATAAACAAGAGAGTATTTCTCCTCTTAAAAAAATCCCTTCATTTTGCTTGTGATAAAAATAGGAATAAATTTTGTTTTTCTTCTTCACATCAAGCTTATAATATCTGGAGGGGAAGCCCTTCCTTCATCACATCTTATACCCTCAGCAGGTGAAGGGAAGTGAGGAAAACCTTGCTGTTAAAACAGGTCTGTGCAGGGTGAACTGAAGAAAGCTGTTTTCTATGCTTTGGTATTTCAGCTTCTCTGCCAGGGAATTTCAGTGGATGTAAACATCTCTGTTCCCACCTACTTAACAGTTCAAATATTTATTTATATAATTTGTCTTTAAGCCTATAGCTACTTTATCCGTAGTAGGAATAAGAAACTAAAGTTTAATTCTCTTGTAACAATTCTTTCTCTTAGTAGGAGTGTTTACTGCTCTCCAGACTGACACCTTACAGAGCCTTTTTACTTCTACAGCCACGCTTGCGAGTGTGTCCCAAACCATAAACATAGGAGTCAGCTTAGCTAATTAGGAATATTCCCCATATTTCTTGTCTATTTGTTTCATTTAAACATGGAAAAAGCTTCAGAGGCTGACTGTGGCTTTCTCTTTGAAGTTATATATTTTTTTTGTATGAACCTGCTACACCCGTCTGGAGCATTCCTGAGGTGTGGTGAATGCTGTTCTTTTTCATATCCTGTTTTAAATACCCATTCCCTGCTCCTCTGGATCCTGCTGTCTGTGATTTTATCCTGGTGGATATGCTGGGTGCTATAATGAATTGTCAGCACCTGATGTCCTTTGCCAGGAGGAATATGATGTTCACATTGATAATTTTGTCTTCCTCCTTCTAGGAACTACTTGGGGTCATTTCTGTTTGCTCTGTAACACACTTTTACACTTTTGTCTTTCTTAGTTTTTCTCCAGCTCAAGTGTTACATCAACATTTGCTGCATCTTGTGTCTTTTATGTATTGCTCGTAATAAATATATTATTGTTCCACTATCTTATGAGGCATATATTTATCTATATTTCATCATTATGTTACAGGCATAAATATCACATTCTGCTTAGAATAACTTAACTACTACTGCTAGCTACATAAAGCTGTGGTTGTACAATACAAAGATAAATGAAAGTAGAACAAATTAGCCATGGACACAGGGTAACCAAGTAAACTAATTTAAAACAACTAAGTAAAGAAAATTTACAGGCAGATCAGGAAAGCTGAGCCAGAACACATTGGAGAAACTTACGGTCTAATGCCTTTTAAACTCATTACAAAGCCTGTGGCCTGTCAGTGACCATGGGAAAACTGTAAAACAGGTTACATGGTCAAACTATTAATATCTTTTTTCCAGATTTTCTATCTTTGTATCAGTAAGTTGAGATTTGGTTCAGTGTCTTCAGATCTGTTGTTCCTCCCACACGAATTATGCATAAGAAACAAGAGTTCCTAAGTATAGTAACTGGCTGGCTTCTAACATCACCACATTTGGATGCTACACTGCTTCTGTCATAATGAACTAGCCTGTGTGGTTTAATGGCCATGATGTCAGGCTCCAGGAAAAAACCTATTATATAGCATTAAATCTTTAAGATGCAAATTATGCCAGAGTCATTTGTTCTCATGCATAATAGTTCTTGAGTTGTAGCAGTACTTTCTGTACTCGGACTGTACAAACACCCTGAAGTGCTTTTCATACAGCCTCCTCTTTACTATATGCTGGAGAACATCTCACCTCTATATATCAACAGAGGCTTCTTGCATTACTACTTTTGAGGTCGAGGTTTCATAGTGCTCTTATAGTGTCAGAAATAAAATTGTTTGTGTTTTCTCTCTTTTGTCTTTTTGCCCTTGTTAAACACCAGGTTAAGAAGAGTGAAGGTGAGCTACTTAGTGTGTGCATTTTCAGATTTTCTGTACATTTTAGTCACTGTATATTTACTCTTTGTCTTGTCTAGGGGAAGAAACAATCCCATGGGTGTTCTCCAATAGGCTTTGAGTGTTTCAATATCTTGTCAGTCAATTAACATTCATTAAAGGCATAGCCTTCAGGAGAGTCTGCTGGGAAAGGTCTGCTACTGCCTGCTGCATCTAGTTGTGGACCTGAATAGAAATCTGTCACTTAAGAGCAAGGATGAGGCTGGGTAGGAATACAAAATTATCTCTAGAGGTTGTTTAAGATGCACTTTTAATATAAATTTAGATGCAGATGTCTATAAATAGAATAAAACTTTCAATATAAAGGTAGTTAAACATATTTTAAAATGCAAATGGAAGACTCAATTTTCTGAGAGTTTTCTTTAGCTTCACTCTTTCATTTCTTGCTCCACAAAGTCCATTCTTATGAGTTTAAATTATTTCATTTTCAGCTTCAAAGTAATTTACAGACAGGGAAACATCCATGAAATGAGCTTATGGTCATACCCAAAATGAGATTGCCCCTGTTCAATGGAACGTTGTGAGCAGCCCCTGGGTGGCTGTATCCATCCAGATGTACTGCAAGCATGAACTTACTAAGACCAATTTTTAAACCCTTTGAGGTTTTTGATCCTGCTCTTATAAGAATCTGTTTTCAGAACATGATTGCATCAATAGTGTAGGTATCCTACTCTTGTTACAAATGGGTTTTATTCACACCTCATTAAGAGTCATTTGTTCTTGTGCATAATAGTTCATTTCCTTCCCTGGTGTTAACTGACATATCTGCCATTCTGTGTATAGGTATAAATGCTAGAATACCTTTTTTTCTTTTAGAGGAGGATTGCTTGGAACTCAACAGCAAATACTTTCTCACAGTTTCTCTTAAACCGCCCCCCCCCCCATGCCTTTCATCTCTCAGGCAGGCTTTCTCCACATACCTTTTAAGATTTGTGTTTCTTGGGTATAGATCATCAGTCCTGGATCTGCAATTTAGGGCAATTTTCCATCTACTGGGAATACCTCTGCTGACAGACTTTAAGGTTGTGTTCATGGTTGTTTTGGGGTTTTATAAGTGCTGTATTATAGTGGACATTTATGTGGGCATATCGTGGCAACGTGTCCCAGCACTGTGTACAGAAAGAAAAGCCAGCGTGAGGCTGGCTCTCTGCTTACAAAACCAGAGCAGCTGTGCCTGCTCTGTGATATGCACTGACCATGTTCAAAGCAGAGCTTTGCACTAATCATCTTCAAAGCAAGGCTTTACCTACTGCTTCTTCACAGTGCTGGTACTGACAACAAAGTTCTTCCAAAATCATTTGCTGTCTTTCATAAAAGCAAGAGGAAGTGAAATGAAAATCTTACATAAAGCATTTTGCCAGCAAAAGCTCTTCTCTCTTGCAACAATATGTTGCAAGAGAGGAGACTCTGCATCTGAGAGGATTCTTTATGATAATGATATTTCCTTGTTCATATATTCAGAGTTCTATTTTAAATCTTGCTTGAAAAGTTTCTGTACAGTTTGTCAGTTTTATGCATTTATTTATGCCAATATGCGTTGCTATACTCCGGGATAGCAGATCTGAAATGTAGTTTGCAAAATTCTAGTTAGGGGAAAATTTGCCTCTAAATTCTCGTGTAGGAGAAAATAATAATCTGACTTGAATTGTACTGTTCAATCAGTTTCTTTTAAGTCATTGCTTTTTTTCCAACAAATTCGATTTTATTATAAAATATGTAAGGATCTGGGTAATGTCCCTGACCAAATGTCTCTCTTCTGGGTGTTTTATTATAGCCATCACAGCAGTACCTGTGGCTGCCCTGAATTAAAAAAATCCATGACCTTTGGAAGCACATAGATTTCAAAGGGTAAAAACAGAAATTAATTTCTTGGTTCATATCTGAAAAGCAGCTGTCTGGCTGTAGATTTTCTTTCTGCGTTGTCTCCTGTAAAATTAATGTGATGTTTGGATTCTTGGCAGTGCCTGTAAGAGGTGAAAGTTTGGTATGAGAAAGTATGGAAGTTCCAGACAGAGCATTTTCAAAATTATTTCTTAAATGAATAATTTAAAAGAAATATGTAAATACTTAACAGTAATTTCCTATTAATCAGTAACTACTGATTCAATTAATAAGAAACAATTGAATATTGCTCATACTAGAATATTAAAACAAATTCTTAAAATGCCTATCATGTTTATCGACATACTGTTACAATTTTACTTACCTCATGCATACACACACAATTGTACACATGGTTATTGTCACGTCACGTTGTAGTGATCCTTTGTCAGAGGCTGGCTTTTGTCAGAATTATTTGGATCTATCTCCAGTGACTCTCCCCCTGTGAATGACTGGCCTTGTTCACGCAGGGTGGCTCTTGGAGAGACCCACGCCTCAGAGAGTGCCCTGAGGATTTTGCAGATGACTTTTTCACTGGTCTGCAGAGCCTGTTGTGCTCAGCATTCCTGTGCCTCACTTTGCAGCTCATTACTGTGTTTGTTGCTGATATCAGCTGCTGCTGCTGGCATTCCTTAACTGCTGTGCTTGCTCCTGTGCTCGAGTAGGCTTCTCCCTACATGACACAAGCAGGATCATCCATCCCGGGGCACCTGGTCCCTCAGGGCTTCCAGTGTTTGGGCAAATAAGTTGGATCAGTGTCTTTGGACAAACTCCCTTTCCAGAGCTTTATAGGGCACGAGGTAGCTGTGGCATAGGACAGTAGGTCCATTTCCCAGTCCATGACTGGTGACAGAAGTAACAGGGAGTGCTAGACAGGTCTGGCTAAAGAGATCATCAACCTCCTGCAAGTGCTGCTCACCAGGAAAGGAGATGCATGGTGGGTTAAAAAAATTGAAAATACTACATAGTTACTTGTAGCAGTAAGGTTTAGAGCAAGCTGTGAAGAGCTGAAGGACATTTCCAAACCATTCAGTCTTGCAATATATTGTCATCTTATTGCAGGGGTTCCATACTGTTGTCTCCTATCGCAAAAGTTCCACACCTTCTTGGTGTTTCTCATGGGCAGCTGCTCAGAGCGCTGACTCTTTCTCCTTCACAGAGCAGCCAACTAACTCCAGTTCCCCTCACAACCAGCCACCCCACTCTTTTATAGCACTCTTCTTCTCATTGCTTACAGCTGTGGCCTGTTAAAGTCAGGCCTGTTCCTAATCTCTGATAACTGGCCCAGCTGCAACTCCTTAGGGGTAAGATTACTTTCTACACTAGTTTTATTTTCTAATATTCTATCCCCCTACATCCCACCGTGCTGAGAGGTTGATTTTGTCCAGGTTCCATGTCAGAGAATTGTTCACCATGTTTCCACTGCTGGCCAGGCAGCCACGCTGGCACTGCATGGGCAGTGGGGGATGCTGTGGCACTGGTATTCTTTAACACCTCTCCTCAAACGGGGTGCTAGGAGGGAGGAGGCACCACTGCCCCTGCCCTCCCTCCCGCCGGTGGCACAGCTGGCCAGGGGTGGCCAGGCAGGGCCTGACTTGAGCTGCGCTGAGATGGTGGCCACAGCACCTTGCCGTCCCTGGGGAAATCCACGTGTGCATTGCTTTGATTTTCTTCTTAAATGTGGCCTCTCAGAGGCGTTGCCAGCCTCTCTAACTGAGCCAGCAGCGTGTCCGTCTTCGGAGCCGTCAGATTGGCTCTGTCAGACGCGGTGGAAGCTTCTAGCAGCTTCTCACAGAAACCACTTCTGTGGCCCTGCCCACTGCTAAACAGCTGGGCTGTGCCACATCAGTGTCAAGCTTTCTGTGAGAGCTTCCTCAATGAAGAGAGCTGGGGGCTTGTGCTGTGAGTGGTATTTCAGTGCAGAAACATTTCAGTGCAGTAATTCAGCGTGGTGTGGTTTTTGAAGTTACACAGCAAATGGTGCTTCTGAAGATGTTTGCACAAGCTCCCTGTCATTTTACCTGTTTATTACGAGCTTTTCAAACTAGGTATGTGAAATTAATATTTTTGGGCTGTGTGCCTTCTCAGTTGAACTAGAGTAATTGGTTTCATCAGCTCATTTCTCTGTTGTTAAGTCAATTTGCTTTCAGTTGACAACAAAAACAAGAACTGAACTTCATGATCAGAATTTCACATTCTGTTTAAATACTCAGTTTTGTTTTGCTGATATGTCACTGCTTGACCACTCATAATTAGATCTTGTTAATAGACTTTTAAATGCTCTTATAACAAAATCAAATTTGTCTAGTCAAAACTAAGAGAGGTCCAAAATAGTGCATAGTTTAGTGGCTGGAGAAGTTGAAAGAAGACTTAGAGAGGTCTGAGTCTGAGCCTCCTTCTCGTGTAGCAGACAATACAGCAGGACTCTGATAAGCTTTGTAATCATCCCCAGTGAGGCCACTCAAAAGGACATTCTTCATTTAAGGGTAAGCCTTTAAACAGTGATTTTATTTGCTTCAGAATTATTAGTTAAGGCTCCAGGGATGTGCTGGCATAACTCTTGAGTGTTCAGATTCAAAGGCATTTGATACTTTTTTAAAAAGGGGTGGCAGGGGCAAAGAATAAATTGTGGAAGGGAAATTTCTAACCTATTTTAAAAAGGTGTTAAAATCGTGTTTCCCTTAAACAAAAAAGGACAAACATGCAGTGCTATTCATCTGTAGCAGTTTTAGCTTATCAGTGCTCAGAGCACAATGGCTCAGCCCTGCACAAACACAGGTTTCAGCAGTTTGAGTCTGGTACTTGGGTAAGGTATGCACATACACAGGAGCATTCTTGTGAATTCTGGATTTCACACTTCACTCTTTAAGAGCCTGATTTGATAAGAGTCTGACAGTGTAATCATTTTACCCTGTTAAGCTCTATTTTGCTAAGTTTGAGATGTGAAGAGAGGAGCCTGGGGAAGGAGGGGGAGGAGGAGTTGTGCTGAAGGTCTGAACCACCAGAAGGAAAGATCAGAGAATCTAAAAATGAGAGCAGATTTTTGGGCCCCAAACTTTGAGCACCACAGTCTGTTTTGGACAGAGTTGTGTTTCAAGGCTGCATATATCCCAGATTGGAGCTCTGATATTTTACAAGGGTTAAGCAGAAGCTTTGATGGGAGTTGCTGTCTTGCCAGATACTATTTTCATAAAATCCTACAAACTTTAGAACGTTCTGTCAAGTCTGGCTGTATTTGCAAAGTATCTTGAAAATATTTTTAGGGGAGAAGAGACTGGCTCACATGTGAACTTAAGGTTTAAAGCAGATATTTTCTGTTTGAATTTTGATGTTAAAATGTACTGTGTTCATGATCTGTTTTGGTTCTAATGACAAAGTTTGAGACAAGAAATACTGTTGTTAATGTCAGATCATCATTGCTGTCAAGGTAGCTAATTTGTATTCCTACAGAACCTGTGCCTTTAACATTGAATCTAAATGAACCCTAAAGTTCATTTAAATTCAGTGTTAGTTCCTCTGAAGTTTCTTCCAACAGCAACAAAAAATTTGTTTTCTTAATTCTAGGGATGTAATCCTCTTGCTGAGACTGGACGAAGCAAACTGCAAAATCAAAGAGCTGTTCTAAACCAACAGATCTTAAGAGCAGTGAGAATGAGAGCTGGTGCTGAAAATCTTTTAAGGTATATCTCATGGTTTCTTGGTTTTCTTGCCCTACCAACAATTGTTTAATTTCATTTTTTAGAAGTCTCGTAGCTATTGTATTTTCTCCTTTTTTTCCCCAAACATGCTGCATCTCTTAGTGTAGAATGATTTGTGAATGTCCCTGAATTTTTTTCAAGCTATAGCTCTACAGAGTCATTATTTGCTTTCAAGTGCTCTTTTATACTATGTTGTAGTAAATTAGATGAATGTTAGACTTTCTTAGGTTGCTCTCTTTGTTCTGTTTTATTGCTAGTGAGCCTTGCTGAATATTGTAATGAGTCCCTTTTACTCCTCAAATCAAATAAAGGTATTGCCTCTCTGCTGTTGGCTTTTTCCAAGATCCTTCAGTTCTGTGCTGCAAAGTAGAAAGGACCATCCATTGCCTTCTGTACTCCCTGAAATAATGTACAGGAGTAGCAGGGTGGCACACATCTAATTTGGGTTGGGTTACCACCAGCTGCCACCAGATTCTCCTACAGTTTGAGGTGACTTCATCTATTAAATTTTGTTAGGATATGTTTTCATATGTGGCAGTCCCCATAGGAGTAGCCTTATGTTGACCCTGTGATTAACTCTTTGATAAACAGCCTGTAGATTTCCAATCTTACACAGAAAAACTGAAAATAATCCCAATTCTCATCTGGAGTAGTTTCCTGTAGTGTCTGTTTCTCTGCAACTAGAGCAACAATGGGTCTTCAAAAACAAAATCTAATAAATATACTTAAAGAAGTGAAAATGCTTGAATAAATTAAATTTTCTTAAACTTGCCATTAATCAATGGGTTGCCTGTTGTCTGTTACCTGCTTTTATCTCCACTCCTGCAAGAGATGTGACAGGTTGAAAACTTAGGTAGTTTTAGCCTCTGTGACTGGCTTAAATGTGCTTTGTTTTCTGGTAATTGACTTAAGGAGTGAGACTTAGAATTTTACTGCTTTTTGTATGGCTAGCAAAATTATTATATCTGCTTTTGAAGCAGAATGCTTCATTCAGTTAATGTTTCTGCTTGTTGATTCAGGAGTGTTTGGGAAGGCTAAAGAGATGAGTAATATCTAATGTGGAAACTGGTAACTTTTAACCCAGATATCCTAAAGTTCAGTTTCTGCTGCCAGTATTAACTGCTGAAATACTGAAGCTGCTGTTTACAGGAGTGGGAATTAAATCTACCTAAGAGTAGAGGAACAGACTTACCTTTAAGATTTTAGAAATCTAAAATGAATTGACACCTGTTGAACTATTAAAACTTGCTAGTTCTTTGCTAGAATCCATTTAATAAGTAACCTGACCACCAGACAGTTCACATGATTAGTTGTATCTACAGTCTCCTAAGGAAAAACGTAAACAAGCTTTATGTTTGCAGTTTCTATTTGAATTTCATCAAGTTCTAAAAGAAACAAACCAATTGCTGTCCACAAGAAGCCTCCTGGAGTAGAATTTGAGAAAAAACTAGAAATGCAGGTTTCTTTTGGCTGAAAGTCAGCACTAGGCTTGAAGCACATGATCCACATAGTGCAAAGACTTTTGTTCTTGGAATTTCTAAAAGTCACCCTCTCCTTTTTATTGTCTTCTGCTCTGAAGTTAAAATTAAATTCAGTGTAGAGTTATGTGAATCTTGACAATATCACATTGCCCCTGTAGCTGTCTTTCACTGGTTGTTACTCAAAAGTATGTGTACAGTGTAAAAAACATGAAAAGGTCATCAAATTAAATTGACATGGATGTTCACAGCCATAGAGAAAATAGAGAGATCAGTTTGGATGGAACTTTGGGGTTTCTTACAGAGATATTAGAATCCCTTCTGGGGAGGATGGATTCTAGAGCTAGACCAAGCATGGAGCCTTAATACATCATAATTAATCTCACTGTGTGTAGCATCAAAACGTGCCCATTTATCTGTGGGGTGCTGCCTTTATCAAGGAAGATCCACCCCACCATATGTTTGTATCCTGTTTGGTTTATCAAGGCAACAGATGTTAACATTGCTTAATTAAGCAATCCAAGCTATTCTCTAAAGTACAGCATAGAAAAATCACAGATAACTGATTTATAATCTGAAAAACAAACTTAGAATTTTAGTTTTGGAATAATTAGTTCTTCATCAAGGTGCTCCATAAAACTGGAGAACTGCTCCAAGTGGAGCCTAGATTTATGAGATGGTGGTTGATAAATATTTATGAAGGTGAATTTTGTCTTAAAATAAAGGTAAATGCAAAATGCTGCAAATGTAAGTCTGTTATTATCTTCAGATTCAGTTTCTAATATAAGGGTACAGTATCTTAAGCATGGATAGCTTTTATCTTAAACTCCCTAAATACCTGTGGATTTATAGATACAGATGATTAAAGTATCTTGAAAAGAGTAATATTCTAATGAAATTGTCAGTGTGGAGACTTAGGTTAGAAATTGGGATATAAATACATAAATAAATAATCACAAAGAAATGCTCAGGGGGTGTTAAATGCTAACATTTATTGTGCTTGTAATTCAAAGTGTTGCCATTTAAATACATAAATGGCTAAGGAAACAAAATCATATTTGCATCCAAGAAAATCAAATTATAGAGAAAATTGTCTTGTATTAAAAAGATCTGGTTGAAAGATATTTCTTTCTGTAATAACTTTTGGGGGAAAGTTATTTTCTTTCATTCTTAAGATCAGAAGTCTCAAAAAATCTTTATAAGGTGGGGAAGTCTTTGTTGAAGAATGTCTCCTGACTCCTCTCACCTCCATCCACCTATCTTCTACATAGGAAAAAAAAAGATCACATAATCTGAAAATAGGACAGTGATTCTGATTAAGATGCTTTAGTGTTGTTGATTTAGGTATCTGAAAATAACTGAAATAATCTGAAACTCTTAATCATACATGGAAAATCTGGATTATAGGACATTTTCTGTGGCTGCATGCTATTATCTGGAAACTATCCCAGGCACTCTCTTGACAGAAAAACCTAATAAATTCTGCAACATGAGATCCTGTATCATCTCTTAAGGAGATAAAAAGAAATCTTAAAAATGCTGGGAATGCTTGCATTGGAGGTTGAAGGGGGTCAAGCAAGCTTGCAGAAAACCTTTTCCTGAGCAATAAAAACTTGATGTGTCTCTGCAGAGCAACCACCAACAACAAAGTACGAGAGCAAGTTCTGCTGGAACTCAGCTTTGTGAACTCAGACCTGCAGATCTTAAAGGAAGAATTGGAAGGACTTAATATCTCAGTAGAAGTTTATCAAAATGCAGAGTAAGTATAAAGCTAAGTTACTCAATTATTAACAGATCTGCTGTTTACCCTTGAAAACAAAATTGTTTCTAGGTGAGTGTGAATGTTGGACAGTAATCGTGTGAAAGAGCAGAGAGCTTGATAGGAAGGGAACGTACTTGGTGGTGGATTTGTTGACTAAGGGTTAGCCTGCATATTTGCCCTTCTCTTGGGAAATGTGTGTGCCACTGCTCCTTGGATGTAAGTTCCTTTGAGGAGAGGAGTGTTGTGAGAACTGAAAGCTCTTGGGGCTGTACTGTAAGCAGTTGGCACTTGGCAGAATTCCCATTGGAATGGGAATTTGGCTCAGTGCATTCTGGAGTGAGCAAACTTAGCCATACAGTAAAATCTCTTCTCAAATGTGGTGCATTCAGCAGTCCCCTGGAGCTGGAGAACAGAAACACAGTGCTGATCTGATGTTTACAGCAGCCTGGGTAATCTTGAATGTGTGATCTTCAGTGACAGAAAAACATAAATTTCTTGGCTAAAGCAGAGGAATTTTTAGTAGATGAAGCTGGATTTTTTCCAAGATATTTTTCTCCACTTTGAAGAGCATACTAATTTTTAAATTGCAATGGATTCCTCAAAGATAAAACTTCAAAGTTAAGGAGTATTTATTGCCTGCCTACTGAAATGATTTCTGTATCAGTTCTATATCTTGTTCCTCCTAAAACTAAAATATTTACTGTTTGATCAACAGCAGCTCAAGGTACAAATTGATATACTTCATGTGATGGGGGTATAATTTTGGGTCCCTCTTAGAACTGTTCTCACCTAGGTGTTAAACTTCCAGGTGGATTACAAGAAATTCTTAATGTAAAAGGATGGAGGGGGGTAACTTCCAACTGAATGCTGACTTGATGCAAAATACCTATGTTGTACTTTTCTCAAACAGCAACTTGTGTTAAACTTCTTACCCTCCATCCCATGGCAAACTTTGAAGACTATTTGATGTGAAAATATTTTGGGGTTTTTTGGTCAGTCTTTTTTTGAGATTTGGGTTTCTTGTTCAAGATTTTACTCATCTTCATAGATGCATGTGAGCACAGAGAGCAGGTACAGCTATGGAAATGAGAGCAGGGCTCCACAAGAACTATTTCTTCTTCTAGCTAAGGAATATTAAAAATATTTGGATTCTCACTGAAGGCTGAGCAGTAGGCCAGGCCCCCAGGCAGGCAGAAGCCTTGAGGCTGGACAGCAATATGCTTGTTATTCTCTCCTGATCCTACTTTCCCGGTCTATTTTGAATGGTGTTTTGCCTTTCTGATTCTTAAGCTCTAAATGCTTTTTATATTTCATCAGCTAACATAATTAAATTCCCTGTAAGTGCTGTCCAGCCCTTACCAGTAAGTAGCTATTAATAGTTGTTCTGCCTATTGTGCATGCAGTTGTTAACACAGGGTCACACCCCTGGTTTACTGCACTACCCTGTATTGTGTTATAACAATGTAAGGCTTGGCCCTCCCAGTGCTTGCACACATTTCTGCTTGATTGAGAAGGGTGATGCTGTTTCTTCTCAGTTCTGGAAATCCAGGATCACCTCCCTCACTGTTCAGTCCTCTCATGATTGGCTCCATGGGTGTGGCACCTTAGCTGTGGAAAAAAAAATTAAATTCACTTTCTTTTTGAATGACTAATGCTGATATCTGCAGGGCATGTGGATGGCACTAGAATGGATTAAATCACTAAGTTAGGATTTCTTTTCCATGTGTCTCACTTCCTTTTGAGGAAAAAGTCTTGATGTAATCTGTGGGAAAAGTGTTGAGCTTTCTTCTAAAAGCTTCATCAGAAATCAGATCATTTGCACCACTTGAAATGGGGCTTTGGCTCTGTATCCTGGAAGTCCTTTTCAAGCTAGCAGAGCCACTTTCTGGATCATGAAGGACTCTTGCTCTGCTTAGGAGGCTCTATTCCTACTGCCACTCTCTAAAGATGGAATTTTCACCAATAAGAAAGTTGGTTTTGCTGCCAAGGCCATAAACGCGGCATTTTGTAGTTGGTAATGGAATGCTCTAAACAATGGTTAAACAGTCAAAAAGCTGTCTTCAGGAAAAATGAAAATATTAGATGCACTTTATAATTGCTTGATACTGATCTGTTCAATCTACACAACCAACTATGTGTCTGGAAGCTATTGTGACCTTTTTTAAAGTCAGCTCTCATCCTTATTGCCCTGTGACATTCCAGAGCTTGACTTGTCTGGAGGTTAACATCCAGCATTGTCTAGAAATGAAGTAATTCTTGGACTTGCTACCCCTAGCCCTTTCTCTGTGAAAGCTGGTGCACTTTGGCCCTGCTTCTCCCTGTGCTGCACACATAAATAACCACTACATACAAAACCATTGGTAACCTGTAAAATACTGATTTTAACTGCTGATACTTACCATGGTTCTACTGTGGCAGATCTCCTTGCTGCTGTGGAGCTAAATTGCAGTAAGACAGCGTTTGAGAGTCTCTTTTACTTTGCCTGGAGGAAAAATAGGCTTAAATAATAAGGGAAAAAACATAGTGCAGGCAAGTAGCTTTCTTCACTCTCTTCTTGAGAAGTACAGGCTACTAGGCAGATTTTCTTGTGCAGGGAGGAGCTGCATGCTTTTCTCTTTACTCCATCAATGTATCAACTTCTGTCATCAAATAAAACAAAAGTAATTATAACAGAAGCAGAAAAAAAGTTGTGAATATTTTTGCTTTTTTTTTCCGTAGAGAGACTTTCAGTATTCCCTTGGTACCTCTTGGCCTAAAGGAAACCAAAGATGTAGACTTTACACTCCCCCTCAAGGTAAGTTTTACATACATGTTTCAGAATGAATAGTTAACAGCAATAACTTCCATTTCAGATTTGTTTAAAGAAACAGAAGTAATTTAGGTACAAATTATTTTTTGTTTTGCCCTAAGATCAAGATCATGGCATGTTAAAAATTAACTACCGCTGATTTGCATCATTGCTCCTACCTAATTAGGACAAGAAGTCCAAAAATGTTATAAGAAATTCCACTTTGAATACAGAGTTAAACCAAAGAATAAAAATTCCTTCCATGGTTTTGTTTCTAATAATAGTATTGATTACTGATGTAAGTGTGAGAGGAAGAGGTAATGAAGGTTGTGCTCAGCATAATGTAGTGATACACCAGTTTACACTAGGATAGCTCAGTTGGGAAGCAGTGTTGCAGCATTAACTCTGCTTGTTTGTTGTCTGATGTACTTTGCTGGCTGTTTGAACCATCCTCTGTATTTTCTGTACTTCTGTGTATTGTGCAATACAGATTTTAATCTCACAGTAAACCATCTTGTATCACTGTAGCATTTGTGTCTATTTTTACTTCTGTGGGTTAAATTCCATGGTCAGATCATGGTGCCACTTCATGTCATTGCAGCTTTGTTATTTTAAGTGGAATTGCCCTAGTGGAGCTCACAAAAAGTTGGCAGTCTCTTTCTGTTAACAAGTTTTTGTGGTCACTTGATCCCCTTGTCCTTTTAGATAACAGAGTTTGTTTGTCCCTTTCAAAACTACTTAGTGTTGTTGTTTTAAAACCAATTGGAGCTAATGTAGCAGATGTTTGGTTCCTTTACACCACAGTGAAATCTGTCTGATACCAAATCCTAATCCTGCTGTTTTACTGTAGTCTCATTGTTACATGTTCATTGAAAGGGAGTAGACACTGTTCAAATCACAACTGAATCCATTTCCTGCTGTTTGGAACTGCAGAAAAAACAGTTTAGGCTAATTTTAGATATTCCAATTTTTTATCTTTTTTTCTCTTTTTAGGACTTTATTCAGGAACATTATAGTCAAGACAGTTCAGAGTATGAAGATGAAATAGCAGATCTTATGGATCTGAGACAAGTAAGTTCAACTATGGTATTCAAGGAGGTCTTTTAACAGTTGTAAATAATATTTGTATGGAATCAAAATACAACATTTTTACTTAGAGATTCCTGTACTCCAGTTCACTTCATTTCTGAGACATGGTGCATGAATGGCCATTGTCCAAGAGCTTTACAATCTCAGTAAAGAAAAAGTGAAGAAATAGATGAAGTTATGCAAAGTGATTGAGCTATTGATGTAACTTTGTAAATTTTGTTATCCAAGACTGTTTTTTATTTTAAAGTATTTTAAATTTAGCAGGGAGAGTGTTAAAGTGGATTAACCTGGCAAAATTCTGTAGTAGAATGGTGGGTATTTTGACTATTGTTTGTTTCCTGTACTATGCTAGAAACATAAGCCTTCTCTAGCTTCCATAAAATACCTACAATCTTTATTTAATTAACTTTGAGACTTGCCAAACAGATTCTGTTTGCTTTTTTAAAGGTTGTGTGCTACTTGTGTGCAGCTGAAAAACGTTTGGCATGAATCCATATGGCTTTAAGCTTACTGTTCTCAGATTCCACACATTTCTATGATATGCAGAAGTCCAAAGGAAGCAGAGCTTTATGCCTGGGGTTTCAGCATTCACCCTGTAACTCAATTTTAATCTGTTGTCTTTCAAGGCCTGCCGCACTCCTAGCAGAGATGAAGCTGGCATTGAGATGTTGATAAGCTATTTCCTGCAACTTGGTTATGTAGAAAACAGATTTTTCCCACCCACCAGGCACATTGGAGTTTTATTTACATGGTAAGTGTGTAGTTCATGTTTCTTTTTTAGTCCTTTTTTTCCTCCCAGAACATTGGTTAATCTTTAACTATCTTTATTCTGAAGTATGTTAGTCTGTGTCTCCTCTTGAATCCCTGCAGTGTGTGTTGTCAGTTTTTTTCTTTATTTTTTTTTAAGAGTAAATCTGCATACAGTACACTCTTTACATGCTTTGAGTGAAACCATTGGGTAGATTATGATTTGGGCCACAGGTTAGCACAAGGGAGAAAGAGAGGAAATAATCTTCATTTTGGATAGCTACAGATGTTTCTGAATCCTGAACCTAGGTGTGCAAAATAAGGACAAGGAATGGGGTCAGACCTTAATTCCTTTCCTTCAATTTGTTAAGAAGACCACTAGGGCCAGAAAAGAGAAAGGAAGAACTTATTTTTTTATAGGAGTGTATTTACTATATCTGTGAGCAAAATTTGACTCTGAATTCAAAATTTTTATGATGAAAAAGATGACTACCATGTAGCCAAGAGGAACTGTTACATTTCTAGTGAGAACTGCAAATAGAAACTTTAAACACAAGCAGTAGAGGATCTGACCATGCCAGTTGATCTTTGGCAGCACCTAAGTAGGAGCACATATGGATACTGCTCTCCACCTCTGTGATGTTTTTGGGCATTTCTGAGTTAAATGTAATGAGCTTATGGAGGCACTGCTCTAAAACCTGCTGAAAACTCTCTCAAATAAAGCTGTTCCCTGCCTTGGTTAATTATGTGGATTGTCCTTGCAGAACATAATGGTGTTTCTGTTCCCCTTCATTTCCACTGTGGCAGAACAGTTATTAATTCCACTATTCAGTCAGAAAAACAGAATGAAAGTGCTTGTTTTTTTTTAATGGACTCTGCTAATCTTAACACTTCTTCTAATATTTGTTTCCCAAGGTATGATTCCTTCACAGGTGTCCCAGTGTGTCAGCAAAACTTGTTGCTTGAAAAAGCCAGTGTTTTATTCAACACTGGAGCTCTCTACACACAGATTGGAACAAGGTGCAATCGTCAGACCCAGGCTGGACTTGAAAATGCTGTTGATGCTTTTCAGAAAGCTGCAGGTACACATCTTAAAATAATGCAAAGGTCTTCATGCAAATGTCCCCAGTCTCATTCTGGTGTCATACAGATTTCTGCATTTCCTACTGGCCTGATTACACAGAAAAGGAGGAACAGGGACGTTCATGAAGCTCAGTGAAGAGCTCAGATGAGGCTTTAAAACCTGGAAGTGCAGTCTGAACATGCAGATAAGATAGTGAATGCTGTGGTTAATGATTATTGAGCTGCAGTTCAAAGGTCAGAGTTACTGCAGTGGCATTAACTGCTTCATTCCTTGTTTCACTGCCATACCTGCTTCTACCTCAGTGATAGCACCTTGGTGTCAAATCTGTGCAGGAGACAATTGACAGGTTTGATAAAGACCCTTAAACCTAGTTATCCATATGAGGGTCTTAAAAATTAATCTTACTTTTTCCTCTGGTGAAAGCTGCAATTCATTGCAAGTTGAGTACCTGTTTTCCATAGATTCCAAAGGCAAACAGGTTCAAAATAATCAAGTTCTGTCCCAAGCAAGGAGAATAGAAATTCTAATAAAGGGAATCCTTTCCCTTGAACATATTATGAAGTCTTTTGTTTTCATTGGGGGCTTTTAAATAGATTTTCTGATTTCTTTTGTAAGTATCATCTGTGCTACACATAATATTTAAAGAGATGTCCTTTGTAATTAATATGTACTGTAGGATTTATTTCTGCACTAACATCTGTGGCTATTGGTTTGCACTGTATGGGTACTAAAAGCTGTGGAGAACAGAGTTGAATTTTCATAAATCCCCTCCTTTGAATACACAGCTATTAAAAAAATTAGTATTTCTTCATGCATATTTAAAATAAATAAATTAATTATTTTTCAGCCTTTCTGTTTAATCTAAAAGAAATTTCAATATTTAGGAAATTTCTCCATTTTACTGGTTCATTTTGTAAATAAAAATATATAAAATCAAATAATAAAAATAAATAAATTTTAAAAATCACTGCTTTTCACTTTAACATGTTTGCAGAACAGAATTACTGCAAAACTGGAAAGGTGTTATTTGCTCCCACAGTTACCTTTGCAGGGCCCCAAATCAACATGCTCAGGAGGCATTTCATTGTACCTGTGCATGGTGCTGTAACACTTCATTGTGTTGGCAGGGGCATGACACACAGTCTGTATTAACTGTTTCCCAGTGCTGAATGGATGATGTTGCACAGAATTTATCCTCAGCATAAGCAGAAATCTGTTGAGAACAAAAATCCCCGTGTTTTTTTCCTTCTCTACTTTCAGTCCCTTTCAGCAGGGCACTCCATCTGTACTTGGAATATGCCTGGTAAATTTGGGATTAATTTTCTTAGTGCAAAAAGGTAGAGACAGCCACGTTTCAAATTTGTTTAATGACATATTAAAAATTCAGATATGAGTGCAAGATGGAAAATCAAAAATCACAGACACTGTTCAGTGGGAAAATACAGCACAACATGGCCAGAACTTGAGTGTAGTGGGAAGAAGTAAGGTTACAGAAACTGTTACACCTCTGCAGGGCTGTCAGCATTAGCAAGCCAGGAGAAGTCACTAAACCAGTCTGATGAGATGCCTGCTCAGGGTTATGCTTCCATCCATGAAACTGTTACTCAGTATTGCACTACAGGTAGTGTTTGTTTCAGATTTGATAAATGATAGAAGTTACTGATGTTTTGGAGGAACCAAATGTCTAGAGAACTTTTACTCTATTAAATATATTTATATATCTATAAATGAAAATTCTAAGTTACAGGCATGGATTGGAGCTTTCATTGGGACACACAAGTCCAATTAGCAGCATCTAAAAAGAAGATTAATATTTAATTAAGTTTATATGTTTTTGTCGTTTCCTTCTATCCTGAGGTTCTGCTACTGTCATCTCCTTATAGCTGTGCAGATTTTTCTCTTTTTTGTCCCCTGTATAAGCCACTGCCTGCCACTCCCACGTATAAATCACATTCAGTTCAGCACAATCTTATGGTCAATCACAAGAACTTTTACAAGCAAATCTGAAGGCAGTGCCCTCAAAACTTGCAGTTTCTGTTGCTCCTCAGCAGTGTAATTTTGACAGCTGTACCTGGGGATGGTTGATGGCAATGCAAAGCAAAACCTGTAGGTCAGTCTAACTTCTTATGCACCAAGAATTCCTTCAGATTGCTGTAGTGCAATACTAGAAAATATTCTTTAAATCCTAATTATTATGGTACATATTAGAATTAAGTTCACTTGTTTATCTTTGTAATGCTGACAAAACCATTTTGTAATTGCAGGAGTTCTAAGCTACTTAAAGGAGACCTTTACTCACACACCAAGTTATGACATGAGCCCAGCTATGCTGAATGTACTGGTAAAAATGATGCTTGCACAAGCTCAGGAGTGTGTGTTTGAGCAGATTGGCCTTTCTGGAATACGGAATGAGTTTTTCACACTGGTAAAAATGACACAGGAAGTTGCCAAGGTAAAATATGGGACTTTAAATCTAGTCTATAAAATAACTGTTTACAGTGCTGTCTTATTGCCTACAGCTTTTAGTAATATTAACTATTATTATTTAATATTATATAATATATACACTATTATTATTATATGTACACTATTATATATAATATTATATAATATTAATATTTATTAAATTTAAATGTTAGCAGCCATTACTGGAAACCAAAATAACATGGGGCAGCTCACAAACTACAGTTAAAAGCACAATCTTTCAGAAGAGTAAAATGTGAACAAAATTTAAATATTATTCTGGAGTTGTTAAAATTTATTTAATTCATAATTCATGGAGATTAACAGAAATAGGCAGTGAACTTGCTGAAGTTGTTTTACAAGCTATTTATGTTGGTCTTTCAAACAGTACAGATTTTATCCACAGAACTACATACAAAAGGTCACAGGGTGTTTGTGTGGTTCCCTGTTAAGTATTGAACACAACCTGTCTTGTTTCCCAGCTGCTGAAGGGTATGCAAACCTAAAAATCTTTTGGATTAATCCAAAAGAACAGCTGAATTGTATCTGAGGGAGGGACCTTGACAAACAGAGTCAGATTGGTACCTGCACAGCTGTTTTGGGACTTGGCAGAAAATGGTGAGATAGGCTTGCCCCAGAAGGTAGTGTTAATACTTGATTGAGGAATGCACCAAAAATAAGTGTGCCATGAGGATATTCCTGTGCTTTCTCAGTTATTTCAGAGTAGCAGATACAAAAGTGGTTCCATACAAGAAAAAGGCAAAGCCTTTCTTTCCAACCCTGCAAAGCCTCTGTGACGTATCTGTAGGATTGATCAGCTGCAGGGGAGAGATTTTTGATTCTTTTGATCCATTAAAGCAGTATTCACTGCTTGAAAAACTATTTTATTTCCTCTGTGTAAAAAATAATATCTCAGTTTTAACTAGACCACACAAACTTCAGGCTATGCATGACTCCATATTTTCAAAGTGTAGCACAAACCTACTGTTTGAATATGATTCACTCTTTCTTTCAACTGAATTAATGAGATATATTTGTAAATTAAGACCTGTTTATTATATGGTGTTTTTATTTAACTATGAAGCCTGACTTAGTCCATCTGTTCTTGTACAAAATTGATTTGCCTTTCTTGTGAGGGAAAAATCAGAGAAGACATTTCAGATTTTTCTCCAAACTTAATTCCAACCCATCCTAACCATATTTTGCCCTTCTTTGATGTGGTTGTATATGACATTATCTTAAGCCTGAATATGATATCCTTTACTTGAGTTCCTAATACCTCATATTAAGTTCTAATACTTCAATTATTTGCTTTATTTTAGGTGGGAGAGGTTTACATGCTGGTCAACACTGCAATGAATCAGGAACCAGTAAAAGAGAATATTCCCTATTCCTGGTCTAAGCTGGCACAAATAAAGTCAGACCATTACAAAGCTCTGGCACATTACTTCACTGCCACCCTTCTGTGTGACCATGAATGTAAGAATCATACTTCTTCATATGTTCTTGTAAATAAAAATAATAAACACACCAACAGTTATAATTTGGTCTGTGAATAAGTTCTGGAGCCAAGAACTTTGGTGCTTTAATATTAATTTATGTTAAATTGTGGTCATTTTCCCCACTCAAATATGAGGCCATGCTCTTTTTGTCTTTTGAGAAAAATGTGAAAATTCAGTAAACTAACTTTGACAGAAACAAAGGAGAAGTTATATATCCATTTTATGCTACCAAATAGTTGAGATTTTATCAGTATGTTTTGGCATGTAAGTATTACTTGCATATTGTAGATGATAAAAACTTGAAATTCTTATCTATATATTTATGACACATATGTAAGTTTTACTGCGTTGGGAGAGAATGTAGTAATAATTCTCAATAATAATTCACAATGATACACCTAAAGGAGCAGGGGACCAGGAGAAGTGTATGGTTAATGTTTTTTATCCATGATTACAGTGCAGCCTGGTGATGATGAAGATCAGCAGGAGAAAGCCTTGTCCCAGCTGTATGACTGTGTGCCTGAAGGGCTGATGGTTCTTGATGTTTTAAAGGACAAAGTCCAGAGAAAACAATTAGGTAAGTGCCGCTTTCACACAGCTAGTGGCTGCAATTTGAAAATGACCTGGTGTTCATTGTCTGGATGACCAGCAGTGGTTTTTAATGTTTGCAGGGAAAGCGCATTTACGCAAAGCCATTGTTTACCATGAAGAAGCTCTCAGAGTCTGTGGCCTCTGCAAAAAGCTTCGCAACATTGAGGTTCTCCAGGAGGTCCTGACAGCTGCACATAAACGGTCCCTTCTCAAATATGCTCAGCAGGAGACAGAAGATGATTTCCTCAGTCTCATTCAGGCTCCAGATACACTCCGTAAGTGTGCACAGCCAGAAAAGAAATAATATAGAATATATACTGCACATTTGTAGAGCTCCTGTCACAGTTGAGATGGAGACAGTACAAAGCAACACTCCATTTTCAGAAGGTTTCAAACCTGTTTTTATTCTAGCATGCATGATTTTTATACATTCTTACAAAACTCATTGGTCAGAAGAGACCGACAAAGTGCTCACTGGAATAGGCAGTTGCAGGTTTCTCTTATTTATCCTTATTTCTTGGTTTTTATGTCAATGACCTTGGTAGAAAATTCTTTCAAGGGTAAAAACATGGATCCTCTTATCAAACTTCTCTCTGGCTCACAGAAGTCACTGTAAAATCTCTTCCACAAGTTCTGATTCCTTACATGTTTCCTCAGTCACAGATCAATATATTTTGATCAGTATATGATTTTGTTAGAACTATTTTACAGTATTTCTGTCTCTAGCAACATTGTTTTTTGGGGTAGATCACAATGGTGATTAGTTAGAATCCAGCTTTTTTTTGGTGACTATCTTGTGAGCTAGAAAAAATGGGGAAACTTGAAAAGTTAAAATTATTTGGGGGAAAACTACAGTAACTGTTTCTTGAGCCCAGCTCTTGTACTACACTGGGTTGTTAACTCTGTTCGACTGCTATTTTTTTTTCTACCTTAGTCCAGCTCATACAACTGTTTCCTCTTTGGATGCAGTAGGAAACTATGAGTGCTGGTTTTAAAAATTTCTCAAAAAAACAAAATAAAGATGGGAATAACATAATTTTGTTCAGATGGATTTTTTTTTTAAGTTTTTCATATTGATACTGTGAGCTCTGAAGATATTTTTAAGGCAGTTCTGATATCTAACGAACTTCCACAAAAATTAGTTTTTCCACAGCCCAGTAAGAATTTAGGACAAATTCCTATCTAGCTCGGAATGGAATAAAAATAATTTTTTGTCTTTTAACTAATACTTAAAAGAAAATTAATTTTGTTTTCTTTTTATTTCAGCTAAAACAGAACATAAAATAGAAGCAATTGCTCCTCAGTTTTCCAAGGTGAAAGTGAAAGACTTCTTTCACAAGCTGGTATGTAACACACTGATGCTGACCAACCTCTGCCCTTTTGATAGCAACTATAAATTCACTATAACCTGAGGGAAGGGACACAAGTATTTTAGCCTGAAAAAATGATCCTGTAGTAATTGAGTTCTATTGGAGAAATCCTTCCTATCTTTAGAGGTATAAGTCAATTGAGAAGCAAAGAATAGAAGTGCCATTTCTGTATGGCTTGCACAACATTCAGTCTTGTAAACCTTCATAGAAGTCCCACGAAGTCTCAACAGATAATTGCACACAACTTCAGGGGAGGGAGAGATACCTAGTGTGTGGAGACAGGCATGCAGAATGTGTCACTTGCATGTGACACAGTCTTTCAGGTGGCTCTGTGTGTGTCAGTGAGCAAAAGGAACTGGGAATATGGTTAGGATCAAAATATGCAAGGTTTCATGAATCAGTTTATCTCCTCTGAAATGAGTAATACAGGACCTTACAGCCTATGCAGCCAGAAAATTCTGCACACCTTAACAGAAATCCTGGAAGAACCTGGCATTTGCCTTTATCCCACTCTGTTTAAAGTACCAGCTGGACAGTCAGGAAATCCCTTTGCATTTCCAGGGAATTAGCTGGGAGTTAACCTGAGTAAAACCTACAATAGATGAGCTTAAAGCATTGTGACTTACAAACCCAGAAATGCTGACTTACAAGTGACAGTAAAGCACAATGTGCCTGCTGCTGTGCTCCCTGCAGGGCCCACTGACGGTGTTCTCAGCCAAGCAGAGATGGACAGCCCCACGGACCATTTGCCTCCACCATGAAGCAGGAGAGCTTGGATTCAGTCTGAAAGGAGGTTCACCAGTACAGATTTATTGTCTTGATCCAGCTTGTTCTGCAGCAGTAAGTATATTGGTGTGATATGAACAATTTCTCTGCAGACTCTAGCATTAAAATGTACCTTTAGCTAGTTCATACTCATGGATTTCTTGAGTCCTTTACATTAGGATAGTAAATTCTTATCATCTGAATGCATTTTAAGTGCTATATATGTTGCAGATTGTTAAAGTACCCATATCCTCAACATCACATGAAACTAGAGTTGATTTCTTTCTCTGTTCATTCTTCAAAAGTCACAAATAATAAAAGCAAATGTTACTTCCTGTCTTATTCAGGAGGTTAGAAGGGATAAATACTTTAAAAGGTAGCATCAAGAATAAGGGTCAGGAAGGTAATGCAAGGTGTAGTGTTTGCCTAAGGAAAGAAGGGCAAGAATATTTTATTGGCTTGTAATGTTCTTAAAGGGAAAATTCAAAGAGAGAAAGCAGCATGCAGTGAAAAGCAGTTCACTTATAGAAAAGGCAGAAGTAACCACAGAAATACAAATAAAAATAATGAAGAAAAAGAATTACACACTGCAGGAAATGACAACAGCATAGCAAAACCCAGGATTCATTTACTGAAGGAGAAAAGTGAAAAGAACATAAAACCAGCCAACATTTGAGCATAGCAGAATCACATCAGTGCTAACTCCAGAGGTAGTTTGTGTAGTTGAGAAGGTTGCACATGTGTGGCTGGAGAATGGGTTTGCAGGATTTAAGAGTGAAATGCCTTTGAGGCAGATACTCGATGATGACAAAAACATTTACATGTCTTTATAATTCTGGAAAATAACCTGTGCCCAATTTTTTGACAGTCAGCAGGCCTAAAAGAAGGTGACTACATTGTATCAGTTGGTGGCGTGGATTGCAAGTGGCTTGGTGTCAATGAAGTGCTGGAAAAATTGAAAAGTGTGGGAAAGCAGCCCGTGGAGATGGAGGTTATCAGTTGCCAGGATACAGCAGCATCTTTGGTATGTAATGAGGCAAATTTGTGTGGCAGATTTGATATGCTGGAGTTGTGTCACTTGCCTGCCTTCAGTTCCTGGTTAATGTTTACTTTCCTGTACTCAGATATCCCACTCAGCCTGGGAATATGTAAAGCCTTCAGATGTGTGTTCAGTTTTAAACCATCTGTTTAAAACATTGTGACCTAGCAAGCTAAAGCAGCCTGCCTGCATAAGAATGGTTGGGTGGTGGGATTTTTTGTAGTGCAGCTACTTAGATTAATTGCATGAAGGAAGACCTAGTTTATTTCCCCTAACTTGTCCCAGAGGATGAAGGCATTACCCTCTTCAGCAGTGGAAAAACCACAATGAAACAATAATGGAAGGAAATAGAACATCCAAGACCACGTGTTTATTTTCTATGCACTGTTATTCTAAATGATCTGTGACTTTTAGATGATGGATTATTGTGTGTATTTTTTTTTTTGGTGAACTTTTAACTGTCCAGTCAGTTACAAAGCTACTATAGAAGCTTTAGACTAAGGGAAAGTCATCACAAGATTAAAAAGTATTAAGCTCTAAATAACCTAATAGTTGTGTGAAAGAACCTGTAGTTCAGCTAAATCCACTGCTTCATGCCTTTAACATTCCCTGGCAAGCTTAGACACTCAAGTAATGTTGCCTGAGAAGCTGTTAAGGTGCCCCTGCTGCTGTTAGGTTTTCTTGTTTTGTTAAAATTGGTTTTCCGTACTGAAAATAAGGAATTATGCATCTGCCATTCCAAGCTGCAACTCAAAGGCTAGAATATAAGCAAATTGTTTCAGGGCAAATCTAAGAGAAGACAGAGAAGGCTGTGCCTTTCAGGTATCCCAGGAGAATGTCACACAGGAGCTCCTGTAGTTGTGATCAGTATAGAACCTGTCCAAAGACAGCAGAAGTATTCCCCATCTGTGCAAGAATTACACACTTGAGCTTTGTAGGGAGGTTACTGTGTATATTAAATAGTTATGCTAGAAGGCAGTAAATATGAACAACCCAAGAAAAGATTCACAAGTTCCTTTATGCTTTGCAGAGTATATCTTTGAGTCCACATGTGCACAGTCCCAGGGTGACAGCACTCTGAAGGGCCTCGTGCTCAGCAATGTCATTAGCACAGAAAGCTTGCTGCAGTCTGCCCTGGAAAACTGTTTGCACAGTAATCTTTTGTTATTCTCAAAATTTTGACCCATTTTGGATGACTGATTCTTACAATGCTTCTCTTTTTCCCACAGCATAGCAAGAGTGCAACTTACTCCATGGGAATGCAGAAGACATACTCCTTAATCTGTTTAGCCATGGACGAGGATAAAATTGATCAGACCAAGAAAGCCCCACTAAAACTCCCTTTTCTAAGCTGGGGAACTAAAAACAGACAGAAAGCTGCAAGTACACTCTGCCTTCCTTCAGCTGTGGCTGGAAGTTCTCAGACTAAGAAGAAGCTTTCTCCCTTCACACTTTTCAATACAGAAAGTTCATTGTACTGAATCTTGCAGAAGTATCTGTTAATGTGACTTTTGTTTAAAATGTAAAAATATTGATCAGTTTTATCTTCACATACGTATGTATAAACCCAGACAAATACTGGTGACTTCATTTGCTGTGCATTGAGCCACTTTTGGTCAGAAGCTGGCAGAAACTGTAAAACTGAAGTATTTGAAGGTTAGAATGAAGTCCTTTGGGAGGTATGCAATAACAAGATGTAGATTCTAGAATTGCTTACGTGAAGACTGGACTCCTTTGGGGTTTCAAAACACAGTTATGACTGATTTTTCATAAAAATAGTCATAACTATGCTAGATGGGAGTTATTTATTACAAACTTGATGCTGAATGCAAAATAGTAAGGGGACATGTTAGAGAATGATTTTGCTCTTAAAGTTAAGAGTCAATAATAAATCATTTAACATTACTTTGAAAAACTATCTTAGCAAAGCACAGATGAGAGGGAATATTATTATTCAGAGAAACAAGTCTTGTGCCAAGGAGCAGTGTCACAGAGTTGTGCTTTATGTAGAGGTGCTTCCTCACAGTACCAGGTGTAGCCTACTGAACAGGTCATTTAGTTCTGGAAGAGAATTACAAAGCTTAAGGTCTTTTGAACTCCAAAAGGCTTTTACTCTGTTCTTTTTCTGATTTAGGTAACATTTTAAGTGCCTGTTGATTCAGTTGTTAAAAACAGGCTTTATTCCAAATGTTATTTAACCTACTTACCTTAAGACTTGTATCTCACTTGTCTTGATAAAATGGATAGCTGTGAAACAAATCTCAAAATGGATATAGTATATTGATTCAAGGGCTCATAAATTGCAGTGATGCTTTAAAATATGATAAAGGAAGTGCTTGTGCTAAGTGGCAGGATATTTATTTACTATCACATCAAGCAAAAAAAATCTTCTGCCCTTGAAAAAATTAATGAGCAAGCTGTATCTAGAGTAAGGAGGGGGACAGAAATAACTAGTGAGCATTTCCTTGAGATTCTTCTGTTTCCTTAAATTAATTGAAAATTGCTAACACTGTAGTGTTAGTTAACTTTGCCATCTACAGAGTAGATAGATACTTAAAATTTACACAAAAATCTGCATCTTGCTGTTAACTTTAAAGTTGTCATTTATTTTTAATTTCTTATGTAGTAGGTGTAAATATCTTGATGACCCTTATTTAAGAATAAAAATCAGATGCTGCCATTTACTAGTAGCTTTTTAATTCTGCTTCAGTTTGGATGATAAAGCATAATTTACAGGTTTTTGCTATTTACTGTTGCCATACTTCTTGTGTGTTTCTCTAATGTTGCTTACAGAGATCTAAGAAACTTTTCTTAAAAGTTCCTGTATTGTGCAATATCAACTAAGAGTTAAAAACCAACTTCTTTACAAAGAGTGTAAACATATTTCTAGTTTCCCTGTAAAGGTTACATAAATAATAAGTTGTAAATTCCTTGTGACTTGCCTATCCTCAGCAGTTACTCTTTAGGTGTATTGGTAGTAGTGCTTCTTTTACAGACAGGCAGCAGCCAGCCCCTGATCTGCACACTATTCCATACAGATGACATTACTGTGCCTGGGTGCTGAAATTGCTATCCAAGTACCCAAACATTTAGCAAAGTCACAGCAATTTGCAGCTCTTCATTTCTCCTAAACCACTATCATAGTCTTGCTGGAAATACTTTCCCTCTTAGCTACTGAATAATTGTATTTCCCTTCCCATCACCACACCCACTTGTCCTTGAGGAGAGCTTGGCTTTTAAAATTTAAAACACCCCTCAATTCAAGTGAAAATGTGGACCTCTCAGGTGCCAGATCAATACTCTTAGTTTTCTGTTCTACACTGAGTGGTAGCCAACAGCTAACTCAACCAGCAGCGAAAGGAGTGTGTGCCTTATGTTCCTGCTCAGGCCACAGGAATTAATTTTTGTACCAAGGGTCTACCCACAAGGATGTATAAGGCCCTAAAAAGAAAGGTTAGCAATGGATTAGTAGCACAGACTGGAACCCCATTAATATTAATTGTTCCTACTTCAGCTGAACTGTATTTAATGCACTGAGCTTTTCCATAGGGAAAAGGTGTTTGTCTTGCAACACAACAGCCTTTAGGTGTGAAATCCACTCTTCATAGCAAAGTGACAAAACCTTAGAGGAATAAAATCTGAGCAAACCCATGTATAAAGAAGCTTAAAGTACTCCCTAGTTGCCTGAAAAAAAAAGAAGTCTCTCTTCCTGTACTTTTGGAAATTCTTATATTTCTTATATTTATGTTTCTTATGTTTATGTTTGTTTATTTTTCACTAAATGAAATAGTTATGTCTAAGTTACAGACAAATTTTCATTCCAAGTATAGAATCAATGTAAATAGCAGGTCCACCTGCTGTCCATGCTAACCAGTGTAAGAGAGGACTTTCAGAGGCTCCCACAGCAGGGACTGGAAAATCCTACTGAGCTGCCTTCCTGTGCTGTGGTCCAAACTCCCAAATGGTATGAGAGATGCTCTTCACAGCCCACCTCAAGGCAAAAGGCAATTTTACCCTTAGAAAATAGGATAAAAGTATAGCTTAAAATAAAATGCAATATGTCAGGAAAACCAATCCTCTTTACAAAGAGATTTTCAAGATATTAATACTGGAAGAGTAGTATGAATTAGGAATTTTGTTCAAAGCTTCCCATATTCTTTGTAGTGTATATAATAGTATGATTGATAGTATATTTAACATATTAGAAGTTATAATTAATCTATCAAAATATTTTGCAATTTATTATTAGTATGCCAACCTATATTCAGAAAGACAACATAAATTAACCAATATTTTGGATATCAGACACATGAAAATAAATTTTTTAATGCCTTATGAACTGGAGGGGCGACCAGAGAAACAAATTAGTGTGAAGTCAAATGTGTTTTCCAGTAGAATTTTCCAAAGGAACTACAAAACATAAATCAAAAATGTTATCATAAAGCAATATATGCTAACTTTTTAAACACATGTAACATATTTCCAGTTACTGAGAAGTTACTATGCACATATTCATTTGTTGGTTTTTTCTGGAAGGCCAAAGTAAGCAAGCAGATTGCTCTTCCATTTTTTAACACAGATGCTGAAAAAAACAACTTTCTTGGTTTTTATTTGTTCCAGATAGATACAAAATACAGACTTCTTTTCAAGGCACTTTGCACAGCTTAATCTGTATGAACAGAGCAGATGTAAAAAAGAAGCATCAGAGTCCAGTTGCTACTAGCCACGATTACAGAAATCAGCATAACATGTGATTATTAAAACCAAAATGTTACAATTCAGAAGAAAAATCGCAAGTTTTTGTTTTACAAAGTACCACTGCACGTGCACGTCAGGAATGTAGAAAAGCATAAATCTGTTGTGCTACTGTCTGTCCAACTGCCTGCTCCAGCTCCTGGGTGTCCGCGTTGCAGAGGCGGTGGATGCTCCCGAAGCGCTGCAGCAGGAGCAGAGCTTTAGTTCTGCCCACGCCGGGGACGCGCTGCAGCGCCTGCAGCACCGCGGGCTCTGCCGGCCGGGCGCGCTGCCGGCCCACGAAAGGGTTGGAGCCGCGGTCCCGGCTCTGCTCCCGCACCTGCGGCCAGAGAGAGCTGTCAGCGACACGCAGCGCTCCTGCCGCAGCCCTGCCGGCCAGAGAGAGCTGTCAGCGACACGCAGCGCTCCTGCCACAGCCCCGCGGCCAGAGAGAGCTGTCAGCGACACCCAGCGCTCCTGCTCCTCCTTGCTCGGCTTCATCTCTCAGCATTCAGTGCAACCGCCAGGAAGGTGTAAATACAAACTCCCTCCCTTACCTGTGCTCCCTTACGGGATGCGGTTCGACAAAACCTTACTAGGAAAACCTGGCACAAACACATTTTATGACAAATCCTTTCCTTAGGATCTTTTCTCCTGAGAAGCTGAGAGGCCTCAGAAATGAAATGTAAACAACGATTATCTGCTGCTGTGGAATGCAACAGGTGCATCTGTGATTGGTCTCAGGTGGTTGTTTTTAATTAATGGCCAATCACAATCAGCTGTCTCGGACTGTATGGTCAGTCACAAGATTTTCCTTTCCTTTCCTTTCCTTTCCTTTCCTTTCCTTTCCTTTCCTTTCCTTTCCTTTCCTTTCCTTTCCTTTCCT
>JAWWMS010000028.1:3146492-3163806 GCA_035048045.1 Chlorospingus semifuscus
TGGAAACACTGTCCAGGGATCCTGCTGTTTCTGTGGGTTTTGCCTAATTTTTTTTGGTTTTTTTTTTTTTTTTTGGTTTTTTTTTGGGGGTTTTTCTGGAGTTCTTCTGGGTTTTTTTGGGTTTGTTTTGGTTTTTGGTTGGTTGGGGTTTTTTTGGTTTTGTTTTTTGGCTCGTTGGTTGGGGGTTTTTTGCTTTGGGTTTTTTGCTTTGGGTTTTTTGCTTTGGGTTTTTTGCTTTGGGTTTGTTTTTTGGTTGGTTTCTTTTTATTTGCTTCATATTGTTCTGGTTTTTTTGTTTGTTTGTTTGGTTTTTATTTTTTTTTTAAATTATTGTTATTTTTGCTTTGGCACTGAGCTTGCCAGCTTGGCCTCTTTTACTGCTCTGTTCTTGGGAAGCCCAGAGCCAGTGTGTGCCCACCGGGAGCTCTGCACAGCCCAGCCCCAGGGAGCAGCCAGTGCCACTGAGCAGTCCCAGGGAGTTTGTCAGCCGTGTTTGGGAGCCAGGGCTGCTGCCCAGCACCCTCCATGGTGCCCCAGCTGCTGCTCTGGGTTTTTCCCTACACTGGAGCTGTTTTGCCCTTCCTTCTAGGAGGTAAAAAGTTCAGCTACAGCTGCGGAGTTTCTGCTGCCTCTTGCTTGCTGTCCTGTTTCTGCTTTCGTTCCTTGTTCAGCCAACAAGGAATGAGAGGAAGCTTAGATGTCTCTGTGTCTCTTTGGACTTGTGTACATTGTAAGACTGATGGTTCTACTTTACTAGTGTTGGGTTGTTTTGAAGAATAGGCAATGCTGAAACAGGCATTAAATTATTCAATTGCTTTTTACAGATCTAACTGGAACCTTGATGGTTGTGACAGATCTCCTCTACAGTCCCTGGAAATATCAGGCAATTATGGTGAAGATGAGGACATGGATACATATCTTTCAGATGCTGATAAAGAGACAGAGTCCAGCTGCCAGAGTAATGAGAAAAGGGAAGGAAGCTTTAGCTCCAATGCTATTTATTCTGTTCCCTGCAAAACTAAAAAGGTAAGATTTTTAAATGCATTAGTTCCTTTACCATGTTTTAATATATTAATGAATGCTCATATTTCAGATGCTTTGTATTCTCTTCTTACTCTTTAGACATGTATTCAATATTTATTTCACATGCTAATTTTTGTGATTCATTTACTCTTACATGAGTTAGGTAGGTTTGTTGGTTGTCACAGAGTCCCTCTGGTTATTAGGAGCACACTGGTATTATATGTAATTATCATGCATAATTATATTGTATATAATTATGATGCATAGTCTTGTAAAATGTCCAATAATTTATATTGAGCATGGTACTTACACAGTAGATGATTTGTTAAAAGCAGTAGTAATTTTACTATTAGATGGTGAAAGCTTAGTTAAGGGTTCAGTATTGTGCTAATGAGCACAGGCCTATATAGAAATGGGAAGATTCAGAATCAAACAAAATAAATAACCTTTTCCTGAAGACCAGGGAATTTTTGTATGCTATAATTTTGGATTGTCTTAAACAGTAATGAATTTAATACTCCAGAGGCACATTTAAAGTTAAATCAAAAATGAGACAAAAATTTAACAGGAAGAAGTACCTGAGTAGGAAAAAGGCAATAAAAGATCTCTAAAAAGATGCCTCTTCAAAAAAACCCAGTACCAGTAAGGTATGACCATCAGTCTTAGAATATACACCACAAATCCCAGAATGTGAAAGAATCCATAAAACACCCCAAGGTGCAGAGACAGTAGGTGGTAAGAGGAGGAAGGGTGTTACTGTCACATTTTCTGAAAAATCCCTTTACCAGGATTTCTTCTCCTGGGAAGCTGAGAAGCCTCAGAGAAAATGAAAACAATAATTATCTGATTGCTTCTCCTGTGTTTTGCTGCTTTACAATGTAGTTTAGACATTATTTACCAATTGGTCATTGTTTCATTAGTTTCATGTGAATTGTTTTGACTTAATGACCAATCACAGCCAGCTGTGTTGGAGCTCTGGAGAGAGTCAGGAGTTTTTCATTGGTATCTTGTTAACCTTCTGTCTGTATTCTTTCTCTATTCTTTAGTATAAATCTAGTATAGCATTCTTTAATATAATATAGTATCATAAAATAATAAATTAGCCTTCTAAAAACATGGAATCAAATTCATAATTTCCTCCCTGTGATGAGAAACACAGAAAATACCACAGAAGGGGAAGGAAAAAAAAGGTGGAGGGAGTGAGTGAGTGGAATATGTGGAACAGTGGTGTGTGGTCAGTGGGCAAACCAGCAAAGATAATGTTAATTGTGGTTCATTAATGGTTCATTCATCCCTCACAGAGTGATACAGTAGATAAATGGTTGATAATCAATCACATACACCACAGCAAACAAGGAAACAGAATCATTTCATGGGCTCTTGTAACCAGAGAAGGTGACAGAGAGTACTTGAACTAATCACTTCATACTTGCTAACCTCCTGTTGATCATTGTAAAGTTTAGATTTTATTTACATAGGGTCCTAAACAACAGCAACACAAAAAAAACCACCGAAAACCCCAAGAAAACAAGAGAAGAAACAAATCTTGTAATTTACTATTTTAAAATATTACTGAATGATTCTGAATGTGACTGGGAGTTAATACACTAAATGTGTCCTACAGGTATCAAGGTACATGGGCTGTTTTAACAGTGACCTCATGATTTAGGGAGGTTTGTCCTATTTTTACATAGGAAGAGTTTCCACAATCTCCTATTCCTAATGCTGACAAGAAAGAAATTTCTTCCCATGAAACTGAGTGTCAGGTGCTGGTGGATAAGTCAAGTGTACAAATAGAAGGTAAGTAAACTTACTTTAAGTCAAAATGCTATGCTTTTAATAACATTGGGAAAAAATTAATAACATAAATGTGGTACTATATTGTAATATTATATTCCTTTTTTAAAATGGCAGTTAAAAAATGCTACTAAGTACTTATCAGTTTCTAATAGTTACAGAAAATGAAAAACCTGCATAAAGAGGAAAGATTGGTCTATACTCACTGAACTGTCAGCCACTGTAAAATGAAGAAATGGGGAGAAAGGTTTTGTGAACTCTTGTCTTGTAAAGTGCAGTCATTCTCTACTATGCTTTTGTTGATATATGTGCCAGAAACAGTCAGGTTTGTAAGCTGGAACTTTTTGGAGTGCTACTGTGTTAAAAAAAAATAGCTAGAGATAGAGGAAAACATATTTAATCAGTTATTTTACTTGTCTGAAAAACAGTAGTAAAAACTTCTTGAGTTTTTTAATTATCAAATGGCGTGATAGTAGTGTTGCTTATACCTTCTACAAAAGTTGTGTCATTATTGGTGTCAGGATGTTTCTTCAGAATAGAGAAATAAACATGATAATCAGTATCAGAATATCAACCTAAGCACTGAATTGTTAAGATTCACAAATAATTTTTTTCAATAAGTAATTTGATTAGATTAGGGATATTTGGATTGTTACTGGATCTGTCCTTAGGCTGTTTTCTTACACCAATAGAATATTGTGGAGAGAAAAATTATAGCAATAGAGCAACACCAATCTATGGGTATAGCAGTTTTCTTGCATAATTATCTTGGCTGTTATTTTCAAATCAAGAATAGGGAAATAAGAATTAATTTTGGAGGTGGAAAAGGCAGTTTTACAGAGGATGGTTGTAGCAATGATGAATGAAAAACACAGACTCCCCATAGCAGCTGCAAAGGAAGATGGTTTATTGCAAAAAAACCTTTTTATGCTGTATTTATAGGGTAAACTCTTACCTGTTTCCATTGCCATGAAACAATAAACATGCAGTGGCTAGCTGCCCCTGCAGGTGCTGCTGTTCTCATGTTCCTTTACCCCATCCCCTTTTTGATCACCTTTTTAAGGCTTCTGCAGGTTCTGCTGTTCACATTTCCTTTACCCCATCCCCTTTTTGATCTCACAGAGTCCCTGTGTGCCCTGACCAGTGAGAATCCCAAACACAAGCTGAGCACACACTGCATGTATGGCTTGTTTTCTGTTTACACAACTTGGTTTTTAGGTTCTGTGACTTGGTTTTTGCTATCCCCTTAGCTGAGGCTTTCCCAGAGTGCTTTCCCATGAGCTGAGGTGACAGAAGTGAGCAGAAGTGGATAGAGGCCTCTCAGGCCCTTATTTTATAAGATTTTTCTTATCTCCCACAGATGGTAGCACTCTCTAGCTAGTGGATAGGAAAGAGGAAGCACAACTGAGGCAATTTGCAAAAAATTGTGTCCTTCTAAATTTTATTCATGTTGGATCCCAGCATTTTTTTCAGTATGATTTCAGTGGACTCTATTTATTTCATAGAGAACAATATTCAGAATATTCAGAAAGAATGGTTGCTTTGATAAAACCATTTGGGAAGTGAAGGCATTAAACTGAGAATGTAGGATGTATACACTGTTTCTAATCCCTCTTGTACATAATAACTGCTGCAGGCCTTGAAAGCTGTCAGAATTACACTTGTTTTGTTCAGAGATGCAGTAGGATTCGAGTCCAGTGAAATCAGTGACAATATTTCATTTTTTCTTCAGTTAAATTCTAAAGTTATCACAGAAGCCAGCTGAATTTCTCCCATACTTGCACCTATCCACTGTGAGGTAAAGAAAGTCTCCCATCAGTGACCTGATACACCATGAAACAGTTAATGGAAAATTAATTATCTAATCTTTGGTGTGGGAAGGACTTTCTTACACTTATTTGCATTAATTATATGTGTGCATACATATCCTTATGAACCCTTAGAGCATATGGACTTAACATAATTTTTGTTCTAATTGACTGAAAGATCTGTTTTTCTTTAACAGAAGACCAAAATCTGGGCTTGAATTTAAAGGTAAGACTTTTATAAAGGTTGATTTATGATGCATTTTGGAAAATAGCCTGTCATAAAAAGCTAATAGGTTTGCAGTCACTTAAAAGAAAACTAATTTATTGCCACTATGGAATCTTTTCTTTTGGAATATGAGAATGGCTAATCATTCATTTTGAAAAAAATGCTACTATATAGGTAAATGAGCCATACAAAAGTTGTTGGCTTTGTTTTTTTTTAGTATATTGTCTGTTACTCCTCATGTGAAAGAAAGAAACTGAGGATGAGAGCCAACATGCTATAGCAAGAGATAGCTCATACTGTTAATTTTCAAACTCTGAGCCTGACTTCATTGCATTTTTGTATAGTTTTCTATTTGAGCTGATCTGACTGCATTCATAAGCTTGAAATAGAATACCCAATAATTTGGTTTCTTAGATCAACTTGCCAGAAGATTGTTTATGAAAATGGTCAGTTCTTCCATTGTTATCAGAACTTTTTTCTACAAGTTCTTAACCACATATCTTTTTCTTCGAAATTGTTCATGAGTTTTGTCTCATTTAATCATTGGTGTCACTCAGTATCATCAATGTTAAATTAATGACAGCATATCCTTACTGCTGTTTCATAAAAACATGGAGAAAGTCTCTACATCACCTCCACCTCAAGTAAATACATTAGCATAAATGACATTGTAATTCTTTCCCTTCGGAAAATGTACAAATATTGTCATTTTTTTCCAGCAAAGCAAGAACAAAGTTCTTCAACTCTGAAAAACACTTCACATTTTAATTTATTTGCTGATACCCAGCTAATTGACTGCTCTAAAGTCTTACTCTGTACAAACTAACAAGTGGGAAGAATACCCTTCCTGTTTCATCAAGAAGCTTTGTGTTTGTGACTTTTATGTCAGCTGTAAAAAAATGGGTTTGAGAACTGTACATTTCTGACTACTAGAGATAATAGTGAGTTTCAGGTGTCCACAAGTGACTGATGGCAGTGATAATTGATAAAATGATATCTAGATGAGTAGATGATAAGTTGTGTATTATCAGCAGTGAATCCAACATTCAATTTTGTTGATACAAAATAAAAAACTCAATTTTGTTGATACAAAATAAAAAACTCCTTCAAAAATGTTATTTAAGTTCTTCAGCAGTGATGCTGTTAAAGCAGATTATCTCATTTTTTATTTCTCTGCTAGGAGGAAAAATCAGTAGCTGAAAATCTGGTACATGACAAACCTCCGCCATCCCCAGGTACTTTGGATTTTCCAATGACTTTGCTAGACATTTTCACTTTATTAATATGCATGTGTATATGAAAATCAATTTTACTGATGCAACAACATATCCAGAGTTTTGCAGATAATCTAAAAGTTTACTTTTGTAGGAATTGGTCAGTTACTTCTATTCAGTAACACTGAAGCTGTTCAGTGGGAGGGGATGTAAAGCTTTCATTTTATGGGTGATTAAAATTTGCAGGGATCAAGAATACTGACTGGTCCCTGCAGGGCACAAACACTTTGCTTATTGCAGTGGGCATTTCACTCTCACCTCTCCAGTCACTGATATTTGGGAGAGAGAGATCTGCTGACACTGTCTTTTACATTAAAAGAATGAATATTTTTAGTGTCTGAGAGAAAAGATGGGAACTTGCAGCCACTCCACAGCTCTCTTTCCAAATCAATTTCTTTTGGTTCTTCCTAGTCTTGTCTTTTGGGAGCCATGAGCTGACCTAGATCTTATAAAATATCACTCATATATAATGTTAATATTAGAAAAAATAGATTTTAATTTGCTGAAACTCCTATTCCAGTCTAGATACTCATCTAGATCTTAAAGTATCACTCAATATAATGTTAATATTAGAAAAAATTGTTTGTAATTTGCTGAAACTCCTGTTCCAGTCTGGCTGCTATTTAAATACTTTGTTCTGTGGCATTCCAGATGTGTCTGCTCGGGCAAGGCAAGTATGGGAAAACATAAGCAAAGAAAAGTTCAGAGAGCTAAAACAAGAAAATTGGTCTCTGAAAAAGGCATACCAAGCTGTGGTCCAGCAATTTGAGGGAACAAAACAGCTCATAAAAGAACAGGAATTAAAGCTGAAGATGCTAGAAGAAGAAAACAAAAGACTAAAAGAAGCTGTAGAGAATGCACATGGAGAAGGTGGGAAAAACATACAAGCTCTTCTGTATTTATCTTGTTTCAATTTTTCTAATTTCTTGCAACTTTTTCCCCTAGCAGCAGGTTTCAAGTCATTGATTTAGGCAAGTATGCATGCAGAAGTAGTTTCCAAACAGTATTTTCTACAATTGTAGAAATTTTGTCAAGGAATAAGTACATGATAATTAAAAAAAAAATAAATCACTTGTTGTTTGAAATAGAATGGATTTTTTGCTAGTAGTTTTTCATGGGATTTTTCAATTTTTCTTTCTCTTTGAGAGAAGTTATTGGTTATTATTCTAGCTTATTTAATTTTTTTTCATTATAATTAACAAATTGTTGTGAACGTTTCTTGAATTTTAATGGAACTTTCTTGTTGGATTTTTGTTTTAATAGGAGAGGCAGCAGAATTACTTTCTCTCAGGCAACAAGCACAAGAGCTGGTAGATGAAAATGATGCTTTGAAAACAGTGGTCCATCGTTTAAATGTGGAATTAAGTCGTTATCAAACTAAATTCAGGTCATTGTCCCAAGAAGAGGTGAGAATCTTGGTTATTAAGCCAGTTTCTACTGAAATGTTTCATTGTCTGTTATTTTATCTTTTGAATTTTTATGACTGTTTTCTCCAGATTTGCCAGAAAGTCTACAAATTGCCCAGGCTTTTTCTGAAATCTAAAATAATTTAAAATAAGCCTTTATCATTAAGTCTAATGTTAAGAATTCAGTATTATTTTATATCAGTAATGTACTGGATTTTCAGTTTTATTGGGTGTGTGTTACTTATGCAACATATGTAATAAGCTTGTTTAGGGTGATAATTGTGACTGCAGTGGACAGTTGCTGGTGCTTCAAAAAGCAGGAAATAATGTCAATATCTTTTTAATTATCTATTCTAGAATGCAAAGTTGAAAAGCTTACCCATGGAAGGACCACAACCACCATGGCTGGTAAGTCAAATAATACTTGCACTTAACTGTTCATTTCTCTCTAAAGAAGTAGAATTTCTTTACTGGAATCAAAGTATTCAGATATTACTCTGCTGAACTATCACATACTAACAGAATATCATAAACATTTCTTTTGTGGCAGAAAAATATGTATGGCAGAAGTTTGTAATGAATGTGTGCAGTTCCAGTTGAATGTACAGTAAGGTACAAACTACACATAGTCACCAACTTTGAACTATTGAAAAGTATTGTCATGCTGAGAATCATTAATGCCATCTTCACTTAGAATTGTGTAGCACTTAGTTTACTTCAAGGTCTTTCAAGGTCTATTGCTTAATTGGTTATCTTAATTGGTAATCTTAATTGGTGTTCTTTTGCTGTTGCTTTTTTTGTGATTTTACTGAAAGAAAACAGAATTTTTCTGATTGTAGGAATGTCACAAATCCAGTAGTGGCCTATGAATTTCTGGCAAGGAGAAGGAAATAGTCTGTGAAAGGGAATGCATTTGTAATATGTAAAAGCAATTTCTCCTTGAAATACTCAACAGATCTTACATTTTCCTTCCTCACTGTTACTGAGAATTATACAGAGTGGGAAAGGGATTCCTGCTCTCTCTTTAGCCAAAATAGCCAATAATCACATATTAATGTATTTAGTCTTAATGATGCAGATTTGAGAGTGTAAAAATTCCCTTCCCACTTAGTAATGAATCTGGGATAATTTTTTTTAGCAGTAGTATTCACTATAGTGTTTGAATCTTGTTTTGAATTAATTTGCATCCATATTCTGCTGTGTTACATATAGTGATAAGCTAAAGCTGCTTTTTAGAAGTATGATGCAAGTGAAGCATGAGGTCTTTTCCATTCCAAAGCTTGCTGCTAACAGTACTGTGAAATGTTTCTGCAGCATCATTCTGCATATGATGGTCTGGGTGCTTGTAGAAGTTCTGCACTTTAATCTGCAAGTCATATATTAAACCCCTTTAACAGCTTTCAAAACTAATAATCTATAGCCAAAGTAAAAAATAAGATGACATGATGGCTTGTAATTAATCTACATGTATTTATTTTTTAATTTTCTTTTAAGTTGGATATGAAGTATTTGTCACCTCTTCTGTTGGCATATGAAGATAGAATAAGAGAAAAGGAAGATTTTATTCTTGAACATGAGGCAAGTTGCCATTTAGAAAAAATGTCCACTAAAGCAGAAATAAATTACTGAATTTTTAAAGGGATTTACCAATGCTGTTGTCTGCCTCAAATTTAAAGCTTCTTTGTTTTTCTTTTCAATGCATAGTATTGTGCTGTTTTGTCCTACTTGGCTTGCTTATTTTTCTCAGCCTGTTCACTTTTAGGAGCATGCACTACACTGACATTTGTAAGATATGCTCTAAAAATGGAGCAAACCATAAACTAGTCACTGGTGGAAAGAATTTTTGTCATTCATGATGGAAACTCAGTGCTCTTGCAGCTGCTTGTGGGTTTTGTGGTAGAATACTTACTTCTAGGCATTAAAAGATTGGGTACTCTTGTTGTTTTTTAGAAGCATTTTTTGTCAGTGAATCTTTGAAAAAATAGCTATTTGTTTCAGAGTACAACTTTCCTAGGTTTTAAAAAGAAACGTATTTCCTTCAAAAAATTCAGCCATAAAATAAGCAGAAAGCAGCAAATGTTTTTTATATTCCTGTAAATTCACTGTGTTGTCTTACCATATCCAAATCCATGTCACTCCTACTGAAAATGGATAGTATCATCCAGTTTTTTCCAGAATTCAGCTTTTTAAACCTATCTTCTGAGGGTCTGCAACTTGCAAAACTGTGGCATAATGTCAGTATTATTTTAATCAAATATTACTAGATTAATGAAACAATTTAGAAATCAAATATGCACAGCTGAATTAGAGGTGAGTGAGTAGTGAGATAATATTCTATTATGACAAGAACTAGAAGGCACCTAAGCATGTGTACTTATAAAATTTTTTGTTGATATAAAAATTAAAGCAAAATAATTATAAAGAATTTTATATGAAATCCTTTGTCTTCCAGGAGGATATGAAGAATTTTAAAGCACGAGTTGAAGAGTTGGTGAAGGAGAATGAAGATTTGCATGGGCAATTAAATAACTTCATTACCCCTACAGAATGGCAAGTTATATTACTAGAAATTAATTTCAAAGTTTAAAATTATTTTGCTTATTTAATGCAAACTTTTAAAATTACAGATCTTAAGGAAATTTTTTTTTGTCTTTAAACACTGTTTTTCTGAAGAATTAATAGCATCACAACTGTCATGTTGGAACAATGCTGATCTGCAATGCCTGGAACAATTTTTGAGTTAAGATTAAATATGAATGTGGAGTTTTGCAGGGGCAGCCCATGTAATTCTGTCCTAAATATTGCATGTTACATACCTTTACAGTGTGCCCATGGCATCAGTTTTCCACTAATACAAAATAGCACTGGAATGTGGCATTAGAAGAATTTGATGTTTTTGAGGAGTGAGACAATGCAAATGAAATTAAGTGAGACAGTGCATAATGAAGTTAAGTAGTTGTTGGAGGTTAGGATTTTTCCTTTTTTATTAATTTTTTTTCTCCCATTTGTTGCCTAAGAGATGGGAATGACTGATACTTAAAAGATGTGGCTGGGAAGAGGAGGAGGAAGAGTGCAGCTGACTGCAGTCTCTTAGCTGTGGGGCTTTCCCTTGGGAAGTGCAGAGATCCCTGGAGATTTTGGCTGGGATTCAGCTCCTCTCTCTCTTGGGATTGGGATGAGAGTGCACAGGGGTGGTTTTGGTGCCAGACCTGCTGCCCAGAGAATTTGCTGCCACTGCAGAGTTTTCATCCTGCTCTGAGTGTACTGTGGGTGAGCTTCTGCTCATAAGGAGGTTGGAACAAGTTTTTTTTTTTGCTTTCAATAAGGATTTTTAATCTGTTTTTTAAAGAGGTTCAAATAAGATTTTTTAAGTTTACACTGTTGACAATCGGTTGTGTTTGTTCTTTGGACATAACATCTGAGTTATATTTTATTTACATTTATCATTGCAGGCAGCTGCTGCAAACTCAGGCCAAGCTTGTCTTGGAAGAAAACACAGTGTTGATGGAGCAACTCAAAATTCAACAAGCTAAAGCAAAAGATAGTCACAGACAGCATGTTCAGGAAGGTAAAAGTGCTTGAGTTGCTATTCATCTGAGTTACACTAAAGGTGGTACTGCAGGTTTTGATTTTTGTAGGTTTTTGTTTGTTTTCTATTGTAATTTTTTTGTTTTGGCAAGGTAGGCAGTGTTTTGGTTTTGGTTGGTTGGGGTTTTCTTGCAACTTTATATATGTCTAAAAAGCATCCTTGAATGTTGGTAACATTAATAGGAGATCCAGCTCTGGATGTCAACTGATACTTAAAAAAATGTCATTATCACCTATTGACAGTATAAAAAATACTCAATTTTGATTCCTTCTGAAAAAGTGAGAAGAACTGTTAAACAGCAACACAGTCATTTGCATAATTAAAGAGCACTTCAAACTGAATCAGAATTTTTCAGAGTAAAATGACATTTCAGTGAGCTTATAGCCTTGAAAAGAAGTACTCTTGAAGTTTCTGCACTATTCCAAACCAAGTTGCTTGAGACAGCAAAATGTCAAGTCCAAATTGTTAAAACACAAACTGACAAATTTTCTGTTACATAATGTTGTAAGCAACTAGTAATTAATGTAGTAATGGTTTTGTTGAAGTTTCACTCAGTGCTTGAATTAGTTCTGCTATACACATTTGACTTTTTTTTCCCTCCTTCCAAAAGCTTCAAAGTTGACCAAACAAATAGTAATCTTAGAAGATAAGAACAAGAGTCAAGAGGAAGAAATAGCAGAGTACCAGAAGCAGCTGGAAGCTTTGTGTTCTACATGTGAAGAGCTGAAAGCCAAAGTGGACAGCAGAATACCAGAAAAGGAGCACTTGGCTGTGGTGAATGATTTAAAAAGGTGTGAGTTTACTTCTGGTGCACATATGGAGAAACATTGGTGCAAGGCACGCACATGACACACAGCACTCTGTAGGGAGGAAACTTATGCTGGTAATCCAGCAAGGTAACCACCAAAGCACAAAAAAAGGGAAAGAAGTCTTTAAAAAACACTGTCTTAGTTTTAGAGACATTTAAAATTACAAAATCCCAGTTCTAGAAATATTGGCAGAAGTGTTTTTACCATGGAGTACCTACTGCTAATTGCACCATTTCAAATAGCAGAAGAGGAGGCATTAAAAATACCATTTTTGTCAAATCTATTTGCTTCTATCAGTACTATATAAAAAACATTTTCATTCTTGTGTTCCCATCTTTGGAACATGTCTAAAGAATCCTGAAATTCTGAGCCAAAAGTTGTAAGTTTCTTTAATTGCTACAATATGGAAATTACATGAAACAACACAACTCAAAAGTGCTGCTGTGCAGCATAACCTGCAGAGTAATGTTTGTGTGAAGACATTCCATATATTTGAATGCTCTCAAGCCTTTGGATATTGCTGGTTACTGTTTCATGGTACAGTGCCATCCTGAGAAGTCCTCACATCTTGTATTTTGGTGTTGATAGTAATTTATTTGAAAAAAACCACAAAGGGATTACATCTGGACAGCATATTTTTATAATTTAAATAAAGTGCAGTCAGAAGGAATTACTTGAATAATTTGATATGAGATTGCAATACCTCTCTGATGTCACCAGGGAACACTGAGCATTCTCAGTGTATCTTATTTCATAACTTCAACATGGGTATCTTCCTGTAACTCTGCATTTTAGTGATGTAGATCTGTACATGATTCCTGTTCTACACTGTTGGTTTTTGCAGCTGTTTACAGCAGGAGCAGGAGAAAAAGCTCTCTGAGGTGGAAGCTGTAATGGGAAAAATAGCATCACTGCAAAGTGAAAACAAGAAGCTGCTCTTAGAGAAAAATAACTTCATGGCCGACAAGAAGATCCTGGAAACTGAGATGCAGTTGACTCAAAAGACAAACAGGTCTTATCACAGTCTCATTTTCTTGTACAGAAATACTTTTATTTCTAAAAACAACAGAAATATCCGTAAAAATATTATCTAACTTCCCATAATGTGTATTTTCTACCTACTGCAAAAAACCCCAGGTTATCTGAACATGTTTGTCATGTCTAGAGGCCTGGTTGTCAAGTTTTGCTAATTTTTGTGTTTTCATGCTCACTTTTCTGTGTCTGTGTGCAAACTAGGAATATATCTTTAATTTAGTAATTAGTAGTTAGCTATAACAATTAATCATTATGTGTACTTGTCTGAAAATAAGATGAGTAGACATATTCTATTTTCAGTTAGATAAGAATAAGATTTATACTATTTGAAGATCTTCTCATGCACCTGGTTGCTTAGAGAGGAGTTCACAATATTTTAAAAAGACAGTAATATTGTTCTCTATCTTAAGAAATATGAGCTTGTAGCCATTGCACAAACTGTTCTTTTGAACCATTGTTACTGTTGTTATTCAGATAACATATTGTAAAGAAAAAGCAGCCCCAAAATTTGGAACATGATACTATTAGCACTGCAAATATTCTGAGCCAGGGCATTTTTAACAGTATGTACAATTGTTTGAGACTTGTACATGTTCATTTGCATGTGTGATACAAGTTTTTTAAGGCCATTACTAATTCCCAATCCAAAATTTTCCCTTTTCTTTTACAGACGATTAAAGAAGAAAATTGGTCATTTGCAAGTGCAGCTGGAGGAAGCAATGGAAAAAGAAGTTGCAGCACATCACTACCTAGCAAACCTTATTGGGCTGGTGGAGAAGATAGCTAAGGAACGTGATCATCTTGTGTTTTTGGTAATTATCTTTAAATAATTAATGTGACTTAACTCATATTTCACACAGTTATCATGCTACTGGCAGAAGTTATTATTAATCTTTTATTATTAATTATCAAAGAATAAAGCTGTAATTCCAATTCAAGGATTTAGCTCTATTTAAGTAGACTTTAGCAAATAGGATAGGAGCAGTGAAAGATTTTTTTTCTAGAGGAGCAATTAAAAGCAACTACCCTTTTTTCTGGAAGTAATATAGTTAAGCCTTAATTCACATGAGCATTAGGGTCTGAAATGGCACTTGGCAAGTTTAAAAGATTTTTTTAACCTTGTTTTAGAAGTTGATGTTACATGTATTTAAAAATAGCTACATGTATTTAAAAATAGCACACAATCATAAAATTTTAATATTTGTTTTGAGTCTTAAGGGTGGACTGTTATCCTTATCTGTATGGACTGTCTGCTGTGGATGCATGTGCATGTTATTGCTCATTGTTGGTTAGCAGTCATTTTGACAGGCTGATTGAGAGTTTTGGAACAACTTCTGTTTAGTGGAAGTGCCTGGCATGGAGGTTTCTGGGCCTTTTGTAAACTCATTGTTTCTTTTACAGGATACTGGGCACAATTTCAATTTTTCATATTCATGCTTTTGTCTTCAGATTGAATCTGAAATAATTTCACAAAACTTTGTAAAAATAAAGCTTCTTTTACTTGTTGTTCAGGTAGCAGACAAAGGTTGTAATCAGCATTGGATGGAAAGATACAGCAGTTAATTCCTAATTCTAGGAGAGGAACTATGGTGACACAGCTCAAATCCTTGTCCACTACAAACTGGACTTCAAGATTGTGAAACTGGGCACAACAAATGTATCCTAGAAACTGGGGGAACTGAATTCTTAGATCTCAGTCTCTGGGATATCTGCTTTTCAATATTAATCATACCATATTAGAAATATCCTTGCCTGAACCCCTGCCCAATTCAAGGGCTTGTTTGAGAGCAGATTGCTAGATGTGATCTAAAGGATGAGTCTTGTGCATAAAAATGGGATCCCTACTAATGCATACTTAGATTTGTAGGAAAAAAATCACAGAATTGGTTGGGTTTACAGTATGTTTCATTTCAGAATAATGTACTACTGATATTCTGCTTCATAGTATTCACAGTCAGTTGACAAATTATTAATGAGCTGTTCTGAGAATAATTTCCAGGACTCTTTATCCATGTTGGTTCTTCAGACAGTTGGAGTTCAAAATGGAATTGCTGCTTCCCTCAGTGTATGCATTTTGTCTGCCCTGACAAACAGACAGAGTGTTACATGTGGCTTTGTTTACTGCATGGTTGCAGGCCAGATGTTTGGAAAATGAGAATCAGGGTGTTCTCAAGAAAATTGTAGAAGGCAGCCTGCGTTTAGGAAGACTGGAAGAAAAAGTTAAGGTAAGCAGTGTTTCTAAGCTAAATATCTACTGTGAAATGTTTGGGGTTTTTTAATAAGAAAAGTAGTTAATCTCTGCCAGTGTTTTATGAAAGACTTATGTATAGAATATCTTTAAAAGTTTTGAAAAACAAAATAGATCATCATTGTAATTTTCACTAGTGTCTTCTTCCATTGTATTTGTGCATTACATGTCTGCCAGTATTTTGTTTACATCATTACTTGCAGAATTATCACTAGTTGTAATAATATTTAAAGATTATTTGTATTTCATTTTTTGGTCTATATTGTAACCCAAGTGTTCTGTCTTCTACTTCTTTGAGGCTGTACCACTCCTTCAACTTGAAGTCCATTACTATTAGATTTGGAAGAATGAAAATGTTATCTCAGGTGTACAGTTACCATCAAGTACTTTCTTGTGACCATAGGGTAGAAGGTTGAGAAACTCAGAGGATTTCAAACATCCAGCCTAGTTAGAGAATACATTTTAAGTTATCTTTACAACTCTCTAAACAAAAAGCACAGTATATAATTGCAGTATAACAGTGAAATAAATTTGAAACATTTATGTTTCAGCATCTTTGGTGCTACCATGATTATTTTTACTGTAATCTTAAAAAAAGAAAGGAGAAAGATACCTGGTATATTGGTTTCTGTATCTAGAAAGTAATGTATATATTGCTTTCAAAAGCTGTTTTGTTTTAATTCAAGTTTGTTCAGTTTATCCTGAGGCAGAGTCTCCATAATCTACATTGCCAGTCAAGACCTCCACTGTTATTCCTGCATCAAATGACACAAATGTGCACCACCACTGTGTTAATGGAGACCATCTCCTTCTGCACTTTCATTGTCAGGATTGACACAGATTAGAAATTAACCACAAAGAAAATAAATGAAATTGTAAGTGCAAAGAGACAGCAGTAAGCTGAAAAATAGCTTGAATTTCTAAGGAACCCTTCATAAAATACCTGAATGCATGAAATGTTACTGTGAAAGGTTTACCTAATTATATTAAGACAGCCATAAAATATTTTTAGCTTTTTTCACCATCATTTATGCCTAGCTCCCCTACTAAGATAGTGGCTTGCATTCTTGTTAAATGTGGATCTTCTGCAATGTAATAGATCTGTGACTGGTGTAAGGGATAGAGAAGAGGTTGGTATGAAATTAAGAACATTTACATGTAGTGAATTTTAAGTGCAAAACCAATACTGGCAAAAGGAGGACGGGCAAGGACAACCTCCATACTTCATTGGATGCAGGGGGAAATATATTAACTTAAGATGAGAAGGTAGAGGTAGTTAACACTGTCTTTTTCTCAGTTTTCAGCAGTAAGACAGATTGCTCTCAGGACAGCTGACCTCCTGAGCTGCTAGATGGAAAAAGGGAGCCCCCCTGGAGAATAGCCCCCCTGTGATCTAGGAGGAAGCAGTCAGGGCTGTGCCAAACCATTTAGGTGGTTTACAAGTCTATGGGCCCAGAGGGGATCCATCCCAGGGGCATGAGGGAGCTGGCATAAAATTGAGCTGTCACATGAGCTCCCCAAGCTGCTCTCCATCATTTACCATCAGTCCTGGCTCAGCAGGGAGGTGCCAGTGTGAGCCCGTCCCCAAGAAGGGCTGGAAGGAGGCTCTGGGGAACTCCAGGCCTGTCAGCCTGACCTCAGGGCCCAGCAAGGTTATGGAACAGATCACCTTGAGTGCCCTCACAGGCACCCACAGGGTGGCCAGGGATCAGAAACAGCCAGCGTGGGCTGAGGAGGGGCAGCCCCTGCCTGACCAACCTGGTCTCCTTCTATGACCAGGTGACCCGCCTGTGGATGTGGGGTGGGGTGTTCACAGGGGTCTCAGGACGAGGGAAGAGATGAGAATGTTGACTCTATGTTTCAGAAGGCTGGTTTATTATTTTATGATATATATATTATATTAAAGAAAATGATATACTAAAACTATACTAAAAGAATAGAAGAAAGAATTTCATCAGAAAGCTTGTAAACAAAGGAAAAGATTGGAATGCTAATAAAATCTTGTGACTGACTGAGAGTCCAAGCCAGCTGACTGTGATTGGCCATTAATTAGAAACAACCACACGAGACCAATCACAGATGCACCTGTTGCATTCCAC
>JAWWMS010000028.1:3172641-3191598 GCA_035048045.1 Chlorospingus semifuscus
TTTTAGGGTTTAAAATGTAACACAGTATGGTAATGTAATGATTCTTATAGGCTGTATGTAAATACTATAGGATTTGTGTATTGTACTAGATTGGTTAGTGAGAATTAGAATATTCAACATAGAAGAAGATTTATGGTATTGTAACAGAAACCTCACTCTCTTACCGTCTTTTACTCTCTTATCCTCTTTTACCCTTTACCTCTTTTACTCTCTCATCCTCTTTCCCACTCTCTTTATTCTCTGTGGCTGGCAGCTCCAAGCAGGGCCCTGCACCCAGGCCCTGTGCAATAAACCCCAAGTTCCAAAACCTGGTTTCAGAGATCTCTCATCTCCATCCATCCTGACTGTCCCACCCCCATCCCTCCTACACTGCAGTCACAGCATGCTCACAAGTAGACAAAGAAATGTATCCATGCTGCTTCTCTGCTTCTCTTTTTAACAAGTGTATTCCAAACTAGCATGGGCTTTCAGCAAATATAATAGAGATTACTTGCCTTTGAAATTTTCTCCCCTCCTGCATTCTTTAAACTCATAAGAAAAATCAGGAGTTCCACTACTTACCCATTGCGTCCAAGGGATGAGAATTTTTCTACTTGGTTTTCAGAAGAAACACACATAGATATAGTTGTATTTTGATAAATAAAAGCTTTTAAAGATAAACATATTTCCCTTACTGGAAGCTGCTCTTTAGAGCCTTATCAGTAATTACAGCCTTTGCTAGACAAGATTGCAAATTCCCAGCAACCCTTAATGAGAAAGCAATAGCATTTTTTTTTTCAGGCAGCTGATAATGCAATCTTTATTAGTCACTGAGTAACTATAAGAGATATCAATATCACAACCTTTCCTTAAATAAGAGGTTTGAGATATAAACAAAGTTCATTATGTGAACCTAAGGTTAAAAACAAGTTCCTAGATGTTTCTGGTCTTATTTGACAGGTCATTGACCTTTATGAGTTTTCTAGGTCAGAGTTTATTTTATAAAACTTCTGCAGAGAAACAATACCTCAAGGTAGTCACAGATGCTGTGCTTTACCTCAAGGTAGTCACAGCTGCTGTGCTTTGGATGCAGAATGTAAGTTTGAAAAGTGCATTAAACTGTCCTTGGAAGAGGCTCCACAGCAGAAAAGCTTTGCAGTTGTGCACAGGCAAGGGGGAGGAGCTGTCTTATCTCTGAGGTGACATACAAAATTATAACCATAATAAAAACCTTGGTGATAAGGAATATATAAACAAACTGTTACAGGATAGATGACAATGAATTCCTGAGCCAGCCCAAATAAGATTCTGAGATTTAAGGCTGGATGAATTTACTTCAATGAGGGCATGTCTTTTTTAAAGAGGAATCTTTCAGAACCTACATCTAATAATTTTTTCATCCTCAAACATCAGTGGAGCACTGGAATTTTGCTTACTCAACAAGTTATAAAATCCTACATTTTGGCTAGAATAGGGGCTGAATTAATTTTTTATTTTTACTTAATTAATAATAGCCTACATTAATAAGAAATGAATTTAATGCCTTTTGTCTAAAGGCATTTGGAAACAGCACATGTATCTAAACTGAGCACGTATCTAATTTTAAATGCCAAGTGGCCAAGACTTGTGTTTCAAAAGGCAAACCAGCTGTAGAGACAAGGAAGTTTTGGTGTTGAGAAAGATGTACAGAGCATCAGCAGCTGTAGCAACCAAGCTGCTCTGTAATCCAAATTCCTTAAGGAAGGGGAGGTTGTGACTAGCAAGAAGACACCCTCTCCCCAACCAATTCTGCTGAATGCATTTTTGAATTTCAATCAGGTCAAAATTTTCAAACAAAATCCCCTTGTGTAACTACACTTGGGATGCTACTGCTTCTTCTCAGATGCTGACCTGGGAAACAGCTGAACTGTGAAGCACCAGACTGCAAGTTGTGTAGTTGTGCCACACTGCAGTGCCTTACCTGGGACTGCAGTGTGCTCTGACTGCTCATTCCAAAGCCAGTTAGCACTCTCTGCCTCTGCATCTCTCAGCTCTGTTTGAAAATTAGTCCTCCAAGAAGAGTTCAGATTCACAGAGTCACAGAATGACCAGGTTGGAAGAGACCTTAAAGATCATCAAGTCCAACCCAGCCCCAACAGCTCAGCTGAACCCTGGCACCCAGTGCCACATCCAGGCTTTGTTAAACACACCCAGGGATGGGGACTCCACCACCTCCCTGGGCAGCCATTCCAGAGCTTTATCACTCTTTCTGTAATAAACTTTTTCCTTATATCCAACCTATATTGCCCTTGACACAGCTTGAGCCTGTGTCCTCTGGTTCTGTATTAAAATATGTGTGCTCATTTTCCATGCATCAGCTGTGCTTTTCACATCAACTGATCTTCATTTCCTTGTTTGTATTTTGACATACACTAGGAGCCAAAGGAAACCCAAGCTCTTGGGCTTTGTCTGCCTTCTGAGTTGATGCCACTTTTGTTTGGCTCCCCCAAAGATGCATTAGCTGAGCACAGAGTCTGACACTGATCAGAGCCTTGGGGCTCAGAGGGGTGGCACAGTGCTCTGGGCAGTGACAAGGGGCAGAGCTGTGCTCACCAGGGAGCCTCAGTCAGTGCAGGAGGGACAGTCACAGTATTTGGGTCTCACATGCACTGTTCTGTGTGCAGACTTCACCCAACTTGTTACATAATGGGTGGTTTTACATGGGTAGTTTTCTGGTCATATCCTATATAGCATTACACTTAATGAGCTTTTTCAAAAGCAAAAAAAGGAATGAATTTCAATCAGGCACCTAAATACAGGCTATTTCTAATTTGTTTATCCACATACTGTACTTCTGTACTGCTGAAACATTGTTGAAGTTAAAATTTTCTTCATTTTTTTCCTAGGAAAACAGAAGGGGAACTTGAAATCATGTGGGAATCCACAGCCAAAGAAAACAAGAGAATGAGAGAGCTCTTACAGAAATCTTTACAGAGGAAGAGCACATGGAATGCTGTCACAGTTCATGAACCACTCTCTCAGAAGGACCTAGTGTATGGACATGATTTTAGCTATTGTGATGTGAAAACTTCATCCCCTACTGAAAATGAAATTCAGCAGGAATGTCAGTGATAAGAATCTTATCCAAGAAAGAAAACTTGGTGCCTGAATTTGTCTTTTCAGCAGCACAAGGTGTAATGGAATGCTTGCTGTCTTCAATATTAGTATGTTTTTAAGGTCATGGAAATGACAACAGCATATTCTCTACTTGTACTGTTAATAATGTAAATCTAGCCTAAAATACAATTTTGCTATTTGAAGAAAAGGCTGTTCATTCTCAAGACAAAATGTGGTGCAACCTTAAGTTAACATATAAAGACAAATAACTGGTTAACAGGATAGGCAGCTGGGAAGCATGGTGTTCAGCACAGACACACAATGCCACAAAACAAGTGAGCAGCAAGACAGCGCTTGGTAAAATTAAAATGACAAGTTTCAGTGAATTCTCCCTAAATTGCCAGGTGGAGTATGATCCAAGCTGAAAAGAAAGTGTGGCTTGTACTTTTTCTCATGAGGAAGCATCTTGACTTCCTAAGATGCAAGGATGTCCTTACACCAGATGGTGTGCCAAAAATCTTGTTGTCTGAAGGACAGAGAAGAATTTGAGTGTGACTGACAAGACTGAACCATCCTCATGACAGCTGCTGTGCCTGAATGCACAAGTGTCCAGTGTGTAGATTTACAGGATCTGGGATTTACAGGTGCTGGGAAGCTCCTGCCATGGGTTTGCCAAGGGGACAAGCTGCCAGCACAGGATGCAGCTCTTCTCCAGATTGTTTTGTTCATCCTGATTCAGACTCAGTGGCTTCAAAAGCCACCCAGACTATTCTCTGAAGCAGTGCTTATTGTATATCCTTTGGGTTATTGACCTGTATTTGTCTTAGCTTTCAGATTTGTTGGTTTTCACAATATTGCACATCAACTTTGTAGTAGTATGTATTACTGTGGTATTACTTTATTTTGGATTTACATATAACTTGCTGGATCAGCTTTTTTGGTTTTGCTTCATTTTCATTACAAAACACAAATGGTACCAGAATGGTACAAGAATGGTCTTGTTACCATTTACAAATGGTAACAAGACCAAAAACGTGTAACTATCATAGTTGTGTAGTATTGGAAATAAGGAAGAATTTCATTATTTCTAGTACTACATGAAATATTTCATTATTTCATTAATTCTAATTATTTCATTATTGGCTTTGATCCAAGTTAACAAAAAGAGCAGAAAACCAAGTTAAAATACTAAAAGAAATGTATAATGTTTGTGTCTAGAAAGGTTTCTGCAGCGTTTTCCTTCAGGGTGAGGAGGAATGGCTTTATTCAGGAGAGGGTGGGGACAGCACTTCTATCACACCATGGTGGTCAGGGACAGACAGATGTACAGCTTTCAAAGGCAGGTTCTGCAGCACAGTGCAAAGCTAAAAAATCTACAGATGTGAGAGCACTGGCAGAACCTCAGTGCACTCAGATTACATTTCCCTGATTATGGAAAACCACCAAAGTAGCTCAGTAATATATATGCAAGCAGGATTTTAGGATGCACTTTAATTCCTTCCCTTTAATAGGAAGAACACAAGTGCAACAGCCTTATCAGTTCATCAAGATACAACTTCAGCATGCCAGAGTCTTTAAGACACTGATTAACAGAACTATTCTCAACAGCACACTATCTTCTGGTCTCTGCCCAGAGACTTAACAGGAGCTACACCTTTGAATCCTTTCACTCTCCTGGCTTTTTCAACTTGATTATTCTAAGACTCTATGCCTCAACATAACAACCAGAAACTCTTCTTAAGTACAGTCTGAAATAACTTCATTAATATGTGAAATTTTCATGGGGGTGGTCTATCACTACACCAGTCCTGTCCCCTGTGTTCCTTGAATTTGAAAAAAACCTAATTTGAAATGTCAGGTCTGAAATCCCTCTTCAGGTAAGTTAGACAGGCACCCACACTCCTCTGGTTTCCACACAAGCTCCAATCTGCAGGTGTGCAGGCTCTGGAAGAGCAGGGAACATGGCCATACCCTCAGCTTTTCACCTTTCTAAAGGCAGGTTTGGAAAATGAAGCCTTTCATGTCATATTTTTTAATATAAGCATCTCTTAATATGCAAATACAATCTCAGAACTGATTTAATATTTACAATACTATCCTCATCTGGTTTTAATTGCCCTATTGAGTATCTGTGTAAAACTTTCACAAGGAAAAGCTATTGTACTGGTAATTCTTAGAAACAGAAGCAAGATTTCCAAAACTCTCAATGTTGGTCTGTTTTTCCACTGAATTGACCTGGGAATGTCTTAGAACTGTACTTTTGCCACACCTGCTGCCCATTTTCACAGCTCTTGTTTTAGAGTAGGTTTTAATACAGGGTTCAAAGGGCAGCACCTTGACAGTGACATTCCTAAGGCCTTGTTCAGAATTGCTACACTTAATTTGCCATTTGCACATCATTAAAGTAGGACTTTTAAATGAACTAATATTGTTAAACTTTAAATGAACTAACATTTAATCAGATCCCTGGGTGATTCTCCATACTCATTTTTCACAGGAAGAAAACTGAGTAAAAGTTATGTCCCATGGATGAAAAAGTCCTTCTGTGGCTCAGGAACACTTTTTTGGCATGACAAAAATCCTGTTATAGGCTATTTTAAATACATATGGACATATTTTAAATACATATGAACCCACTCGACATACTTGGAGAGTAAAATACTGGAATTGTTTCAGATCAGCAAAAGTAAACCCATTTGCAAATGTGCCAAGTGTTGTACAAACAGATTTATGATTAGACAGGTGCTTCTCTCCAGTTCCTTCTAAGCTGATTCTCTTTTTTATTAACAGCTGAAAGAAATTATTTCATTTTGGTCTAGTACAGTAACTCTACCCATGCCAATTTATCCTTTTTCCCACTTGACAATATAAAGTTGCTATTTTCCCCTGAAAATGCTGACAGAGCATCCTGACTCTGTTATATTGCTCCTGCCTTCCAGTTACAGAACCTTCCAGATCTTCCAGTTGGTAAATTGAAACCATGAAGTACTTTCAGCTTCTTTCACAAGACAACATAAAAACATTCTTCCATTCCTACCAAGAAAAGGAGAAAATTCAGGATTTGTGGAACTGTAGTCACAGTCAAGTTTCATTGATGAATTTACAGAGCACATTCTGTCCATAATAAATGAACATAATTTTGCCATATTTTGGAATAAATAATGTGATTATATATTCAAAAAGCAAACATTGCTATCACCTTTTAGAACCAAAACCAAAGGAGAATCCGGAGTGAAAGGAATAAGGAACTTTATAAACAAACTGTGGATCTGCTGGTAAACAGAGCTAGATACTGAGAGATAAAAGAAACAATGGGAAGGATTCCACTGATTGATGAATGGAATGAGAGAGAGATTTGTCTTTACAAACTGTAGGTCTGCTGATAAATAAAACTGGATACTGAGAGATGAAAGAAACAACGGGAAGAACCATAAATTCCATAAGGAATTCCACTAATTGACACAAGAAAAGAGAAAGGTGGGGGGTGATACCTTAGAAGGGAGTCTTTGGTATCAGGTGTTTGGGCAAGTCTGTACCTCCCAAGTACCTCAGCCAATGGGGAAAGAGGAAAATGTGGCCAGGAAATTGGGATAAAAAGGAGGCTGTGTCCTCCTAAAATTGGGGAGACCCCAGGGGAACGCCCCATGGCCTCTCCCTTTATTCAAATAAAGAAAAAGGACTCCTCTGCCTCCTTTTTGGTCATAAACCTCTGGTGTTTGTGGAGTAATTTTCCTGCCAGGAGTAAATCTCAGTAGTTCCAATGCATTTGCCAGCTACAGCTGAAATAGTGGCGTTACATTTTACTCCACAGCGAGAACAGAGCACTTCTCACTCTGTGTTTTGGGTGTGGCAGCAGCAGGGACAGTCTGACACTCAGCAGTACATTAAGGTAAGCGTGTACCAGCGTTACGTGACCTGACAGAGCTTTGATGTGTACTCACCTTATCTTTATTCCCACTTTCTAGAAACATTCCCCTGACCATTATAAGTCATTTAAACCGATGTCTTTTTTGCTTTTTCCTTTTTCTTTTTCCTTTTCTCTTTTTCTTTTTCTCCTACCTGTATTTCCAAGCCAGAAAGATGCTGTTTTTCAGGCCAGGAGATTGCCTTTCACCAGCTCAGAAGAGAGAACCTCCTAAGACATTTTCACCATGAAAAATTCCTGCCACTATCCTGGCACATGGCATCAGGAGTTCTGAGAGCTTTTCCCTTGGGACTACAAGTCCTTCCTTGGGCAGGCATGGAAGGAGAATTTAGGAGAATTCTGAGTACAGATGCTTCTCTGCAAATCTGTGGTAAAAACTCCGTGGTGTTAATCAGCTTGGATCTAGAAAAGCAGAAGCACTTTGAAAGCTTCTTTATGTTTAAAAATAATAAGCACATATTCAGATATGAAATACAGAAAGAAATATATTTGAGCTATTAGGATTGTTTTCTACCTGAAATATTTGGTTTCAGTAAATATAAAATTAAAATGAGACTTGAAAAGTAGCACAGAACATCATAACCTCAGTGAGTGCCTCAGTACTCAGTGTTTCTTTCCTCAGCCAGAGATGGGCACAGGGCAGGTTTGTCTTCCAAAACCTGTGTTAACTGGTAACCCCCACTTGGTGGAAGGCCAGTGGAATGGAACCTGAGTTTGGACTCAAAAAGGAGATCAAAGTCAGGCTTTGTTTTTAAAATAAAAAAAACGCACAGTCTCCTTCATAGCTGGATGTTTATCAGAAAAATCATTGATCCTGATCAGTTTGAAGCACTGTTAAAAACTTAACAATTAGTGTGACATACTAAAGCTGATTTTCTCCGGAGGCCATCAAATTTCCTTAAGAACATCCTTAAGAAGAGACTTCTTGATTTTTTGGTGGCCTTTTGGATAGAATTTACCCAGCATTTACGAGTTTATTGAGAGTCTCTGAACAGCTCTGCCTAAAAAAATACAAACTAAATCTCTCGTTGGACTAAAGACTCTGCACTATTCAGGCAGTTCTATTACAGAACCTTTAGCAGACCTGAATATATTTTCAAAAGCCTTATTTGTCACAGAAGAAAAAACAATTACACTGCAACCAAGAACTAAGTAGGGAAAACACCAGATATTTAAACCCCAAATATTCTCTTAAGGGCTGTAGTCTATTAAGCAGTTCTGCTAAGAACTGCAGTCACCTAATATTTCCTGCTGACCTCCACAAGATGCAAAGTTCTTGCAAACCAGTAGCATGACCCAGCATCACCACAGCTATTAAATAATATAATTTATTTATATTCCACTTGCAGCATACCTGCAGTTATTTAGGAAAAAAAGTTATTTAAAGAATGACAGTACTGAGATCAAATCTTAGAACACATCTGACCATTAATATGGTCAGATGAATGCAGGGAAACATGCTGGTCCTGTCATTAAAATTTAATAACCTGGAAGCAGGAAGGTTGGAATGGAAAGTATTCACCCTGGGATACTGCTAAGCTACAATTAAAAACTGCAAGTTAGGATGATCCTTATCATTTGCTTTAGTATTGATCAAAGCAGAGCATGCATTACTGCAAGCAATAAATTCCAACCCTAACAAACATTAACCTTCATTTTTAGTAAGTAGGGATAATAAAAGGTGAATTTATATACTGTACCCTTGCTATTTCCCGAATTAAAGTTGAAAATTACTTTTTACGATTTAATTGGTAAAGTGCATCTTGAAAAGGTTCAAACTACAGGGTTAAATAGGAGCAGCCCTCAAAGTGTTTGCCTCAAAATGCCTTGGAATTTGAACTCATTCATGTCTTCATCTATTTGTGTACCTATGTGAGAGGGAAGGATTCTTTTCCCACGGCTGTAAAATGTCATTTCTCTTGTCTATGAAGAAAATAACATTAGAATCCTTGAAATCAATGTTTATTTTTTTCCTTCAGTGGCTGAGGAAAAGAAGGATTGCTGGTAAAATTAAAAATCTTTTAATGGGTTTACAGCATCCCAAGGAGGGCAACCCTTAGAACAAAACTAGACAAATAAATGAAGGTACTTTTCTATTTTTATAAAGAAGCACAGACTAGTTGAGGTCAAATCACTGCAGAGAATTAAGGCACCTTTTGAACAGGTGGGAGCTCTCCAGACAGAATTCCAGGTGGACTAAAGAAACCAGGTGCTCAGGCAAAAACTCAAACTGCATCTTTTCAATGCTGCTTTTATGGGATCTGAAGGAACAAAACGGAAAACAGATCTGAAGGAGAAAGAAAAGGCAACTGACACATCTACACAAATTAATCAAAGATTACACTAAATCTAAGAAAAATTCCTCAGCAAAACTTTACTTAACAGAACATTAAAGATTACATACCCCATTATCTTTTCATCAAAATTATGGTTTTTTTGGGGTTTTTGTTGGTCTGTAAATTCCAGGGTAGAGATGATGTGAAAGTTGTGCCTGCTTCATTTCAAGGGACAATGTTAGCCCCATAATATGACCTCCCGTTCTTTTTTTCTTCTCACATCAGCTATTTCAATAGTCTCTGGGGCATTTCAGGAACAACACAGGTATGAAAAGATTATAAACCTTCATTTCAAAATTATCAGAATAAGGAAGACAGAAGTACATTACATAATATCTCATACCAAATGAAATTGGGAAATTGAAGGATATGAAGACATTGGTTAATTTTGTCATATATCACAATTACCATGAAAAATATTTAAAAAGTCCTTGTAAAACTTTCATTAAAATGAATAAATTGTTCATACTTGCCTTTTCATATGGTTGAAGCATGACTATAATTTTAACCTGTTTTATTCTCTTTATCTGTAGGCAAAGAAAAAAACCCCAAAGTTTTGTCTGGCCATTCTTACTGTGGTAATTTTTCAAGAAGAAGTTATTTAAGATGGAAGAGCTTCTCTTGTATCTTAACCCCATTTCTGTGAGAATTAAACAAGAAAAACAAAGAGAGGGAAAAGCCAGTGACTAAAAAGGTACAGTTTTGATTTTGTTTTCAGTACCAACACTACTCTGAAACCTCAGCCTTGGAGAAAAACATTCTCAGTGCAGTCTGGCTCAACCACCAGAAAACATGGCAAATATAAACTAACAAATGTTTCACATGTTCTGAAGAGTCCATTTTTAGTCACAGATTTACATCATCATTGCCGAGGGAATTCCTGCTGATCAGTCCTGCATGCTTAAGGAGTTTGTTAAAACGTGTGAGGAAAACAATTGTCAAAACGTGCTTAGGGTGGGTTTGTTGATACTCAGACCCAACAATTTGGCCCCGATTTCCAGCCCTGTAGTGCATGTTTATGAGCTATCATCTCAACAAGGCAAGGAATGTTAAATGTTAACATCAGGAGCCAGTATCTGAGCACTTTTTAGCTTTTACCAGTAGGTATTTATTGACAAACTCATTTACAGGGGGGTGCTCAGGACTCACTGATTGGAGTGTCACACAGCAAAGGAACTGTACAATTGCACTGCTAAAAACAATTAAATTATTAACATGATTAAGGGGCTTTTTGCAAGTGTTTTAGGGATGACCAGCTCAAATAAAAGCAGTTACTTTGTGGCAGAATTCAGCATAATAATACTTTTTTTTCCCGGGATATACAACTGCAGAGAAACAGAGAATGGCATTTTTCACTAGAGCAAGATCTTTAAATATTTACAAAAATGGAAAATCTTTGTAGCTGAAAGCAAAGGGATCACCAGCTGCCCGCTCAGCTGCCTCAAGTTAATGAAAAACAAAGGAAATATTTTTGCTTATGCTTCTCTACCTTCTCGAGATACAAACATCAACTATTTTTAATAGGCTTCAAATTAAGCACATGGTTTTAATGCACCCATAATGTGACATTTACTTCAAGGTTATCTTGCCAAAGCATTCCTAAATTACCAAGTGCTTGATATAAAGATCATCAAAATAGATTCTCCAAATGATGGATCACTCTCACTTTGTGATACACTGCTTAGCACTGGACAAACATTCTCACAAATGGGACAAAGCTGGATTTTCTTGTTTTTAAAGATAAACTAACTGGACTATCAGTTTACCTGTGGTTCCTAACTCAAAACTTCTTGGCAGAAAATAGGTTTAATGATTACCTTTTATAACCTCTGTACTTAGGCTGCTGCTCCTTCTTCATATTCTGCTTTCAGACATGGACATGCCTTGCTTGTAACTGGCTGGGAAATCCAACAGGAGAAACACACTTGGCACGGATTCCTGCACCTGATTAACTGCAAACAAATTTAAATAAATAAGGTAAGTGAAAGCAAGAATTGCTAAAGGTAATGATTGAAGCAGTCTAAATACAGGGCTTTAAAAGAGACATGTTGGGCACAAAGCTGCAATGAAGCTCAGCCACCCAAGCCCTGCATTCTTCATGTGTGCAGTTTTCCTTCATAGGTTTAATCTTAACAGTTAATTCATTGTGATTATTTTAAAAATCTGTAATTCAGAAGATAAACTTGATGTCTTTATAGCCTAAATGTTTCTGAAGACAACAATACTGAGATAGGTGTTCTGTCAATTTTAAATGCTGCAGTTTTTGCAGACAGTTACTACTTAATTTACAAAAAAACCAACTTATGTTTCCTAAACATGATGCCTTCCACATCTGTATAAAAGCATAAGGATCTTCAGCGTTCAAATTGGAGTAAATATAGTTGCAGAGTTTTAGGAGAAGAGACTTTTGACTGAATCTACGTTAGAGACTCATCAATTTCCTTCGCCGTCTCAGATTGTATTTTAGACCAGTACTAGGGGAAACAAACAAAATCCTCACCGAAAAAAAAAGTAAGTCTAAATTTAAATTTGAAAACAAACTCTTTACATTCCAGTTCTAAAAAGGACAAAGCATTGAGTGGAAGACATTCACCCTGAATCAACACAGAGAAGATTGGTGACCCTTTCTGAGGCAAAGAGCTGCTAAACAGATAATTCTGGGAGCTGCTAAACAGATAATTCTGGTAGCCCACACTCTGTTTAGCAGATGCTTCCATCTCCAAGGAACTGAGGCAAAGCCTGATTGAATGAAGAATGGAAAGAAGGTCTCCTAGATAAGAAGAAAACCAGTTTTTGGGAGGAAGATAAAACCTGTCTGGACCTTTGGAGTAGTTCAAAGGAAGGACTGGCTATAAAAGCTGGATCGTTCCAGTGAGGACATCCTGCAAACTGAATGTGAGAAGCCACAGACAGCCCCTGCCAGGTGGGTGTAAGGAAAATCCACAGAGGAGGAGGTGAAGCTGGCATCCCTTCTCCTCTCTGAGCAGGTAGTGCCATGGAAATCCTTTTCCTGTGACTGTGTGCTGTTTGTTTTCTGGTCGTATTTACCTGCACTCATTTGTACCCACGGGCATCAGCTGAAGTCAAGCAACATTCATATGCTAGAGTAAGATTTTGTTGTTGTTTCCTTAGAAATTTCAACAAGGAAAACAAATGGGTGAAGAAAGCTTGAAGAGAAGAAAAGGAGAGGACAAAGGAAGAGAGGACAGACAATCCATCCAGAGTCATGAGCCCCAAACGATGAACCTACAGAAGCAGGCAAACCTTTTTCCTTTCCCCTTGGGTCTGGGTGTCGGGGGCTGGCAGAGGGAGGCACAAGGGGATATTTGTGCATATGCATCAGCTTACAAAAACACCACTGTGTCCCAATTTACCAAAAATATCCTAATATCTCAGCTATGTGGTTGGCTTGCATTTTCAGAAACAGCCAGTTACTGAAATTAAATAGCTCTGACAGAAACAGAATAAACCCCCTGGAATATGTCATTGAAGTTATCAGATATAAAAATAATTCAAACACTTACTCTAAGTTGATCAACTGAGGCATTTCATAGACGTTTTTTTCCACATGTACTTTTCAGAAGTCATAGTTGGTTGTCCAGCTCCTTGTTTCTGAAAGTTTGTTAGTGTTTGTAGCCAGAAAATAGGCACTGGTACTTGAAGAGAAGTGAAAATCTGTCTCCTCCAGAAAATTACAAATGCTTTAGAAAACAGTTGTGTCACTTCCTCTCAGGAGGGAGTGGCATTTCTCTTAATTTAAGTAGCCTGGAGAAAGATTATCTATGTGGTTTTAGTTTGGTGCCAAGACTGGAAAAATACTGATGTCATTAGAGTAGCCATAGCTATCAGAAAATATTAAGTAGCCCATGCCTCAGTTTCAGTGGTTTCATGCAATATTGTAGGTCACTACAGATCTGGGAGAACATGATCTTATCATCCACTGGTATCAACACCATTCCTAGGTACAAATATTTAATGCAAGGACAGGAAAACAGCTGCTCAACAACAACAGCAACAAAAAAGGATCCCATCCATGAATTTCTGAATCTTAGAAAATTCAGAATTCATCAAGTGCTTGCAAAAGAATGTCATGGCTTAATCAGAGAGGAAAGGGCAAGTTCACCCATTCAAGGTTATATTTGGGACTCACATAGTCCAAAAGACAGTTTAATAAAGGAAATAGGCAGGCAAAACACAAACAGATGTACTTTAGAAAACAGCAGGAGTACACCACAGGGTACATACAGATCTTGATAAGAAGAGTGAAACTTGGCAAAATTGTTTAATGTATTTCTTTATAAAACTTACATATTGAAAGCCAAGAAAAATCAGTCAGTAAGGACAATTACTGTAGTTCTATGATATTGAAAAGAAATTGGTGAATTCCTAGAAGTTGCTTACAAAACCATCTCATTTTACTTCAAGGTGGGCCTCATTAGTGGAATCTGTATGATTGTGGGTACCATTATTGGCTCAGGTATCTTCGTTTCTCCAAAATCAGTTCTTGCCAATGTGGAAGCTGTGGGTCCTTGTTTAACCATCTGGGCAGCCTGTGGAGTTCTGGCAACATTAGGTAAAAACTCAACAAAGAATCTGAATCTTTGCCTTAAATCTTGATATCTGCTTTTCTGCATACTCTCATTTCACAAATTAGGTTATAGCACCCAGACCAAAATCAGCTAAATCCTGCTCTATATATGCATATATGCAGTACTCAACCATAAATTAAAAATGGGATGTTTCTAGAAGACAAATCAAGTTTCAAAATTGTAAATCACACTCTATTTTGAAAGGAAGTTTTAGTTTTTCCTGCTTCATCCACTGACTGTAATAAAGAAAATAGTCTTCTACTTAAATAGCTGCCAATATGTGAAATTTACTGGTAGTGAGCTAGGTACTTACTGCTGGCTTTCTACTTCTGCAATTATAATTCCATTATCTGAAAATTCAGCACTAAGCACCTCAAAATATTTCAAGAAGTAAAACAAATTTTTGAGCATTGTATCAAGGGGGGCAGCATACAAGAAAAACCTTAATTCAAGATGTCACATACAGCAATAGAACAGGAGGTATCACTCACTGTACTTTAATGCTGAGCTTAGCAGTCATTTTATTTCAAAATTGTGCAGAAAGTCTGTTTTTTCAAGTTTCCAATAGATGTGTCAGCCAGTGCCGTTCTCACTTAAGTGCTTCTTACAGTGTTCATTTCTTAAACAGAAATCAAATGAAATAAAAATGTTTGTTTCTAATGTTTTGGGGAAGTTTTAAATATCAATGGTAATAATTTTTAGACTGCATTTGAATAGTTTCAGGGTATTTCTTTCAATTGCAGAAACATGAAGAGAGTAATGGTGCACAGTACAGATAAATTCCCTTCACTTTTCTACCTATTAAAAAGTGATCATCTGTTCGAGCAGTCCCAGGTTCAGAAGTGCATGAACTAAACCTGCTTTTTTTGTTATCCAGGTGCACTTTGTTTTGCTGAGCTTGGTACAATGATCACAAAGTCTGGGGGAGAATATCCTTACCTCATGGAGGCTTTTGGGCCAATTCCAGCCTTTCTGTTTTCTTGGACGAGCTTGCTGGTCACAAAACCCAGCTCCTTTGCCATCATCTGCCTCAGCTTTGCAGAATATGCATCAGCTCCTTTTTACCCAGGCTGTGATCCACCCCAGGCTGTCATCAAGTGTCTGGCAGCTGCTGCTATTGGTAAGAATCACAATTTTAAACAGCCCAAATCCAAAATTACACTCTGACCTGTGTCTGGCCCCATCCACAAGTGCATTTTCCTTATGTTCATCTTCACAAAGACACCAGAAATCTTTAAGACACAGTCCAGTGAGCCCTTCCCACAATAATTAATTAAACAGCATAAAAAGGATGGATTTAAAATGTTTTTTTCCCTAGTTTGAGGGTTTTATTATTCTTCCTTAAGATAGATACATCTGTATAATGAATGCTTATCTCTAGCAGAAAAGGAAGAAAAAATAACTGTGGAAATACTATTTCTTTCTTTATCAGAATGCTGTGCAACTTCAGAATGTTTTTTATTAAAGGTACTATAAAAGTCTAATTCATAAATCTGTTTTTCCTCACTATTTTAAAAGTTATCCAAACACAGTAAGCAAAAATTGTAAAGACAGGCAAATATATATATATATATAATATACAAACTATATGTATACACACATAGTTTATATGTTATATGTTTTTATGTTGTTATAATATACAAATATATATAATATACACATATATATACATACATACATATATAATATACATATATATATATAATATACATAGACAAAAAGTGTGACAGAAAAGCAGTACAGTAAATAAGGGGAGGGGAAACTTTTCTTTAAATTCTGACAAACAGTGTGAAAATTTATAATTTGATTTCTTTTAGTGGTAATTACAATTGTGAATTCATTGAGTGTGAAGCTGGGAAGTTACCTCCAGAATTTTCTCACAGCTGCTAAAATGATCATTGTCACAATCATTATTGTAAGTGGAATTGTTCTCCTTGCACAAGGTAATAAAATATATGTTATTTGAAAAAATTATTTTAGTTTTTGCTATGATGATTAAAAATTCCCCACTGAGAGAAGAGACACAGAAATAAGGCACAGCCCTGAATCTCTTCATTCAGAGTTTTAGTTCTAAATCTCTTGGAAATTATGGCATTTTATTTCACAAAAGGGGGATGGGTGCAAAAAGCAACACTAGAGATCAATTAATACAAACTACAGATCAATTAATACAAAAGGGTATTCATTAATTTTACAAGTGAAAAGTTTCAAAACATGAGACATAAGTCGGAATGATTTTTTCATCTGGTATGGGGATTACAAGAATTAATTCCAACACTGATCAGCAATCTTCCTCTTATTTGCAGGAAAAACAGATAACTTTAAAGATTCTTTCAAGGGCAGTAAAATTTCTGTTAGCTCTATCAGTTTGGCATTTTATAATGGACTCTGGGCATATGATGGATGGTAAGAAATCTTTATTAACCTTCATAGTTAAACAGCCCTTAACTGGTTTACTCTCTCCCTGTAGAACCCTCTGAAGACATTAACAACTGACTTGTTATTAAGAATATCTTGATGAATTCTGGAAAAAAGAACATTAGTTTGGGTAAAAAAACCCCAGAACTCCACCCTCTTTTAGTTGCTGTTTGTTAGGGAAAGAAAATATCTTAGATCCCAAAAGGACAATTACTGCTGTGGTGCTGAAGGTGTTTAGATAGTGCAGTAATGAGGAGAATATAACAAATTTAATTCCATTGTTTTAGACAAAATAGCTTTCCCTGCAGGCTACCCCACCAAACTCCATTTCTTGTGAAATATATAGAGGTGTTTGATTAGTCCAGGAGAACATAGAAAGGAACTTTGTGTCAGAAATTATAAGGTTCAACTTGCAGATTTTTCCTTAGGGAATGTCAGTTGGCACAGAGTTCTGTTGGCACAAATCCATTGTTATTCTTAAATGTACAAACTGCAAAAGTCTGTATATAGGCCAGTACTTTGGGAGCAAATAAGGATATAATCTTGATCCACCACACAGCTATTCCCATTTAAAAGCTTTTGAAACTGAATTTATTTTAAATAGATTATTTTTTTAGGTTCTGTTTCCAAGCTTGAGTGCCTCAACTCAGGCATGAGTCTGCTAATTCAGGCATTCATATGGACTTTTTAAGAGGGTAAAGAAGCTGATCCCTAAATAATTATTTGTATATGTAACCACCAGGCACTAACATTTGAAAATTTGCCTTTGACCTTTAAATACTCACTCTTCAGATTTTCAGAGTGGATGAATGTAAAAACCTTGTTTCAATTGGTCTACATACTCTAGCAAAAATGGGTATTTGGAAATTATAATTTAGATAGGTATAATCCTTAAAAAGGTTTTTATGGCTGTTTTCCAAAGGCAGGATGACTTACAGGACCACTCTGAAACAGCAGCAGACTTGCTTTCCTCTTTGCCCCCAGCACACTTGTGCTTTTATTTGAAAAGACTCAGATACTGCAAAGCTTGAAGTTGAAAGGCAATTTTGGAAATCTAAGATGTCTGCCAAAGTTTTGTTTGATTATTCTGGGATATTTTAACCAAGACTTAGTCTCAGAGGTACTAGAGATAATGCAGAAAGAGATGGTGAATCAAGAGGCTGACTTTTGAATAAGAAGCTCACATTGGTTTTGTCCTGCAGTTTTCCTACTTGAAAGATTATTTTACATTTTTTTTTGCCTTTTTAAAACTGAAAAGATTAAAAACAATAACAGAAGAAATAACCTCACCTCATAGGTGAGTATTTAAACCCCTGACTGCTGAAATACTCTATGAATGTTTTTCCTTCCAGGAATCAACTCAATTACATCACAGAGGAACTTAAAAATCCTTACAGGTAAAGCTGTGTAGGAAAGCAGTGTTTTTTACTGGCAAGAAATCAAGCCCTATATATTTTTCTATAAGCAAGCATATATTGTAGTTTGTTTTTTAAAAGCACTAATATTCTATTATTCAAGGTTTGAGCACTAACAGACAAAGCTAATTAGCTAATTATTATTACAGGCTTTGCATCTTTGCATAATTTTTTACAATCCTGATTTCCATAGCTCTACATTATAAAAAAAAATGTAAATAGGAAAAGTAAAAATCCAGAGTTTACTATGATAACTGTAGCAGTGATCCAGCAATGCTGATGGGGTTTTGCTTTTCCATTCTTTAGAAATCTGCCACTGTCTATAATTATTGGAATCCCCTTGGTCACAGTTTGTTATGTTCTGATAAATGTTTCCTATTTCACTGTGATGACTTCAACAGAGCTCCTGCAGTCCCAGGCTGTTGCTGTGGTAAGTTACTTAATTTTGTAATAGAACATCTGCATTAAAGTCATGGAAGCCATTAAATTCCATTAATTTTTTGTAAGATAAAATTAATTTTAGTCTAAGCTGTTAGTGCCACCTTTCCCCCCATTAGCCACTATCATTCCTTAATCTAAAATTTCAGTAATGCCAAAGTGACAGAGTAGTTCTGTCATCTCCAGATGGAATAGAAGAGGGAAGCAAAAGTAACGAAGACTTCAGCAAACCTATTGTAAACATTGCAGGTCAGAGGGGGACTGCTTTCCATAGGCAGCAAAAAGATGGAAAGGGAAATAACATCTGACAGCTGCTTTGCCATTTTCAGTGTTCCCAGGATTTCTGAGAAAGGAGCACATGCCAAAGGACATAGATCTGTGTTTGTTATGGAGATAACAGCAAATTGTCCATCACTCACTTCCACCTTATTCTTTTTGGGCTTTTTTCCTTAATAAATTTGAAAGATAGTTTTTTTTTACATTTTTGCAAGACATACTCTTACAGGTAAAAGTAGAAATTACAGAAGTTTCTGAAGCCATAAAAAATACATCTGCCCCTTCAGTACCACTCAGGCAATTTTCTATGTCTCTGAAACAGCTGTTGAGGTCCTGCAACAATTTTCCTAATGCTAGTTTTTGGGGAAAACAAACAGTATGTGACAAGCATTCAAATAAATAAATAAATAAATAAATAAATAAATGCTTGTCACATATAAAAAGATATATATTTATATATAAACATATATTTATATATGAAAATA